>CM076675.1:88285144-88827644 GCA_038501925.1 Xenopus petersii | reverse complement strand
AAGGAATAGTTCAGTGTGAAAATAAAAACTGGGTAAATAGATAGGCTGTGCAAAATAAAAAAATGTTTCTAATACAGTTAGTTAGCCAAAAATGTAATATATAATGGCTGGAGTGAACAGATGTCTAATAAAACAGCCAGAATCCAACTTCTTGCTTTTCAGCTCTATAACTCTGAGTTAGTCAGCGACTTGAAGGGGACCACATGGTACATTTCTGTTCAGTGAGTTTGTAATTGATCCTCAACATTCAACTCAGATTCAAAAGCAACAGATATGACCCATGTGCCCCCCCTCAAGTCTCTGATTGGTTACTGCCTGGTAACCAGGGTAACCAGTCAGTGTAAACCAAGAGAGCTGAAAAGCAGGAAGTAGTGTTCTGACTGACATGTTATACATCAAATCACTCCAGCCTTTATACATTACATTTTTGGCGAACTAACTATATTAGAAACATTTTTTATTTTGCACAGCCTATTTACCCAGTTTTTATTTACCCAGTTTTTATTAAAATGAGATGTAATGTTAATAAATGCAAGGTTATGGTTAACATAAATGCTAGCACTAGATGAAAGTGTGTAGCGGGCCTCCTTATTTGTGAAGGTTGGTGGCAAACAGAATATCCAACTCTATTTCATGTCAGTCAGCAAGGGATATTTAAAAGAGCCAGTGCATCTCTTGATGCAAGTTAGCAGATCTCTTGATGCAAGTTAGCAGATCTCTTGGTGCAAGTTAGCAGATCTCTTGATGCAAGTTAGCAGATGGTTAAAGAACTAGAGTTGGAGTGACTATGGGTCCTCTCTCACCCTCATGAATATAGCACTGCTGAATGCAATGGAAAGTCTTGATTGTTTTGTTGAAATTGTGATGTAATTCATTCAAGGATTATTACACTGACCCAGTGTAGTTTGATATGAGTTGATACAATTTTTTAATTCTATATTTTTTGATTTACGGAAAGAAAATGTATTTTTACATTTAAACAAAAAGAAAAGAACATTATGGATCTTACATATTGCATATGTAGTTACATTAAACATGTGAAACGTGTACAGTGTAAATTGACATTCATCACTATTTAGTCATTGACTACTAAAACATGTTAAACTGTCATCAGTCTTAATTCAGCAGTAGCTGGCAAACAGGTACTTTCTTAATCAGTTCCAGCAAAACCATTTTCTGGTGAAGTTATTCTGTTGATTCTGATCATTTAAAATGTGTTATACTTGTGTGCCCAATGTTTCATTAGAGATTCAATCACCCCCATGCGCACACACACACACAAAATAATTTAGCTGAAATCTCTATATGAACATCTGTGAACTTTGACAGCAGGTCTATTGTCCTTTCCTAAAATGAAAGCTCTAAAATATATGTAACATGGTCTTTCCCATTTCCTTCTCTTCTAAAACTTTATTTTTTTTATATATTTTTTTTAAGATTGTGCAACATGCAGAATATTTTGTTTAAAATAGTGACATTTTGCCATTTATGGACTGTTGATGCCATTTACATTTCTTTTCTTCCCCATGTTATTCTACGTTGTGCAGTTGTGAGTGTGTTTCAAGAAGAATTTTTAAAATGATAATGACTTCGTGTTCATGTCTATTTTGATGAATGACAATTGGTGCAAATAGTGTGGAACTCAAACAGGTTTATATTTTAGTCTATTTATTGAAATTATTAAACCTCAAACCTAGTGGAAATTCCTTTTTGTAAAGAATAGGGGGCCCATTTACTTAGTGAAGGAATAGAGAAAAAAAATTGAATTTCGAATGTTTTTTTTAGGCTACTTCATCCATCGACTACGACCTTCGAATTGAACTAAAAATCGTTCGACCATTCGATAGAAGTACTGTCCCTTTAAAAAATTCTTCGACCCCCTAGTTCGCCACCTAAAACCTACCAAGGACAATGTTAGCCTATGGGGAAGGTCCCCATAGGCTTCCTAACAATTTTCTGATCGAAGGAATATCCTTCGATCTATGGAATTTTCCGATCGAATGATTATTCCTTCGGTCGTTCTATCATAGGAATAGCGGTAAATCCTTCGACTTCGATGTCGAAGGATTTTACTTCGGTCGAATATCGAGAGTTAATTAACCCTCGATATTCGACCCTAGGTGTTAATCTATAGCAGTAATCCCCAACCAATGGCTCTCAAGCAACATGTTGCTCACCAACATTGAATATTGCTTAAGTGGCCTCAAAGCAGGTGCTTATTTTTGAAATCCTGGTTTGGAGGCAAATTTTGGCTGCATTAAAACAAAGTGTATTGGCAAACAGAGCTACCCGTAGGCTTTCAGTTTACATAGGGGCTACCAAACCGCCAATCACGGCACTTTTTTGGAACATTTTTCATGCTTGTGTTGCTCCCCAACACTTTTTACATTTGAATGTGGCTCACAGGTAAAGACCCCTGATCTAGTTAGAATTTAGCAAAAATTTAATCATTTTATGGTGTTTTGGTCTCCTTTAGAGAGTGTGGGTCTGAAATCTGTTTGGTTGGTAATGATAGTGTTTCAGTAGCATCTGCAGAAAAGTGGTTCAGTCTTACAGGCTTTCTGGATCATTTCTGTCTGCGTCAGTTTTCAGATTGTAAAGCTCTTGAAACATGAAACTGCTTAACAATCTTGTGGGGTTTGGTTGAAATGTGTCCTGATTTAGTTCTAAGTGGTTTCTTTTAGTTTACATTCAAAGGGCACCCATATTGTTGCCATGTTTGTAGTATTGTTTCCTTTCAAGAAAAAATGCTTTATCAATACCTGTGTGCAGGTTGTTTTTGGTCTGAAGTCGAAATTCAGGTATCTTAAGTAGGATAGCCGCTAATTTAGACTATTTATGCTTGTGTTTGTGTTGTTTCTTACAGTTTAGCATGTATTGTGTTGAAGCCATTCTTGTTCTTATGGTACACGTGGGCTTCCCAAACTATTCGTTGACTGGAATCATCATCTGGTTTATGCAAAGACTAAGATTGTATAGCTACAGAAATTTGAGAAGTGACCTTTTGGTCTTCCAGCAGAGCTTTGTTTATTTCCAATTCCATGGTTTGGAACTCCGAGTTAGGTGACATAATATGTTCTATAGTGATGCTTGTAAAAAGGGGGTAGGTATGCGCAAGCAATGTAATCAATTCTGAAATTTTTATGTGGATTTGAAATATACATAAATATGCATTTGAAACCTGCATATATTCAATTGTGTTTGGGCCATGTGAATGACATTGATCAGCTAGAGTCTAAAAGATCAATAGTCTAACAGTTAGACCATGGTTTTCAAGGAGAAACCTTGCTACATTTATGTTTAAAATGAATACTTGATTTTTGTGTTGACCAGTTATTGGAATGTTCCACAGCCAAGTTAGAGTTGCTTTTTATCAGTGTGGTCCCCAACATTTGCTGGCAGAAATATAGATAAATATGCATTTGACTAAATTAATGATACTTCACTTAGATTGTAAGCTCTATGGGGTAGGGACTTCCTTCCCACTGTTTCTCTTACAACATGGAACTTAAGCTCTGTGTACTTTGCCTATATTTATTGTATTTATTATGATACTTGCCCTCCCTCAGTGTATTGTTATATATTGTACAGTGCTGCTGGTCCTTACAGCGATTTACAAGTAAAGCTGTGTTAGCTCCTATTTAGTGGTTGGTTTGCTGAATTAGATAGTTTATATTGTATTACATAATATTAATTAATTGGCCAGGTCAGACCAACAGAGCGCTTTTCTGCACTGTCCACCCTTTGTGCATGTTGGACACTATTCTTAACAACTATTGCTTAGCAAACACTTACAATGATTTCAGAGTCACTTTTTGCATAGGACAAATGGGGAATCTACCCAGGGGAACACTGATCTGGGGGGGCCCACTGAATTTAATGCAAGCCGTTGCCGCCACCTCTCCTGTTGCCCTCTTTTCCCAGCCGGGCACAGCTCTTATGTGATTTGCTGGATTCTGCAGTGTACAAAGGCAGAGAGAAAGCACACACCAAGCAGCCGTGGAAGCACAAGGAAGGAAGAAAACTTTGTTTCTGGCATTCTGCTTGTGCAAGGGTAATGTAATGGTTTCATTCCATCCACTGAACATACTGGCATGTATGGAGTTAATGGTGTGCTTATTGGACATATTTCTGTGATCTTACTGGTGTGTATGGAGTTAGTAGAGTGCTTATTGGACATTTTTATGCAGTCTTACTGGCAGTCTGAGATTGATGAACTGCTGAGATACTTATTTATACTGTCATACCTGGGGTTAATATGCTGAATATTCATTTTCTATAGAATTATACTGGTACAGCTATGGTTAATCTGTCCTTTATCGGTTTTACTTTACATTAAATTGGCATTTCTGGGATTATTATCCTTATTATTCATTTTGTATGGCAATTATACTGACTTATCTGGATTGTGTTGCAGTAAAATGGGTGTTGTATTTAGGGGTGGGGCCAAAAAGTCTGTGTGGTTTCAGAAAAACGTTGAATGGTCAGGGCTCACCAAGTGCCTTTTTGCCAGGACCCACCAGACAGATTCAAACAGCTCTGAATAGTTTGCAAACAATTTACATTCACGTCTATGGGAGCATTGAAAGCTTTGAAGCTTTAAGTGTTTGGGCTAACTTAAAAAGCTGCACTCAAAATGGCCAGATTTGCTCTGTGTGACAGCGCAGACAGTTCTGGACACACATAATTTGCCTATTCTGTTGGTTTATTTATACAGATTTTACCCAGTTCAGTCCCTCAGGAAGAGGGAGAATTTTTAATTTGTCATTATACTGCATATTTTGTACAAGAGGGAAGTTAATTGATTCATTAGACTGCCATAGCAGCAGGACTGTGCTTGGCTAAGAAGATATTACCCGCAGCTATGCCAGAATAACAGAAGCCATTATTGCAATTCAGAAGATAGGGAATATGTTAACGTTTGATTTACAGTTAAACACAGGCAATGATTTGAGCTGTTTATGTATTATTTCAGTATATTCATTTAGGCTTTTGTTTTGTTTTTAGAACTTGATCTGCAGTCTGCAGATAAGGGGAAACACTCATGTGATTTTAATTGCTATATCATATTAAGTGCTGCTATGGAAACAACAAAAATGCCCTATGTTCAGAATATATATTAGCATTAGTTGAACGTGAAATGGAATGGGAATAAGGAAGTCTCAAATTACCACTTTTTCACCTTTTTAGGGGCAGATTTATCAAGGGTTAACCCTCGATATTCGACAAGGAATTGAAATCCTTCTACTTCGAATATCGAAGTCGAAGGATTTAGTGCAGAAAATTCGATCGAACGATCGAAGGATTATTCCTTCGATCGAACGATTAAATCCTTTGAATCGAACGATTCCAAGGATTTTAATCCAACGATCGCAGGAATATCCTTCGATCAAATAAACTTAGGGGGTCGAAGTTTTTTTTAAAGAGACAGTTCTTCGACTATCGAATGGTCGAATTGTCGAACGATTTATAGTTCGAATCCTTCGATTCGAAGTCGTAGCCGAAGGTCGAAGTAGCCCATTCGATGGTCGAAGTAGCCCAAAAAACACTTCGAAATTCGAAGTTTTTTTACTTAGAATCCTTCACTCGAATTTAGTGAATCGGCCCCTTAGTATTCAGAGATTTGTAAAGCTGGACATATGATTAAGGAGAGCTTAATGGAAGCTGCTACAAAGACCGTAGTTGCTTTAAAATACAAAGATATCAATACAGGATGTGCTTGATAATGTAAATCTGCACACCAGAAGAACAGCAGGCTTATTAATATGTAGCAACCAAAAGAAACAGGAACAGAGGCTTGTTTACTAACACCAGGTGCAAGCACTGTGTGCACAAGATTTCACACCTCTGCACACAATGAACATAGCATTTAATGAGTCAACGCATAAACACAAGACAGCCCTGTGCTAAAAGCTTTCCTAAGCAAGTACAGGTATGGGATCCGTTATCTGGAAACATGTTGTCCAGAAAGCTCCACATTAAGGAAATGCCATCTCCTATAGACTCCATTTTATCCAAATAGTCCAGATTTTTAAAATTTATTTCCTTTTTCCTTTCTAATAACAAATAATATATAATTAATCCTTACTGGAAGCAAAACCAGCCTATTGAGTATATTTACTGTTTACATGATTTTCTAGTAGACTTAAGGTATGAAGATCAAAATTAAGAGAAAAAAAAGATAATTACCCGGAAAACCCCAGGTCCAAAGCATTATGGATAACAGGTCCGATACCTGTACATAACTCCAGGCATCTTTCTCTTGTGGATCCTGGGACTTCTAACATGCACAAGGAGCAGGCAGGACAGGGGTCTCCGGTGTCCCATCCATGTGCTTTCCATGTGCTTGCATTGGGGATTCATGCTTGTTTTTTGAACTGCCACCACACAGCCACCAGCAATAGAAAAAAGGCTTCTGTCTCAGGTCTTTTGGAGGAGGACATTTTTCATAAGTGTATATTGAATATTATGTCCAGATCATATGGCAGAAAAAATACAGTACCATTTCAATGCATAATGAGAATAGAACATAACAAATAAAACAGCTAGTTAAAAGTATTATACCCCCAGAAGACATAACAGAACAAATACAGAGCCAGTTCCCTGTATAATGCCACATGGATTGAGCACATGCTGGAGTAGATACTGTGCAATTATTACATATAACATCCAGAACAAAAAAGAATAAATCAGAATGTTGATTTTTTTACAACACTCTTCACATTTTATCACTTCTTACATATGGGTGCAGTAAACCCAGGACACATTGAAAGTACTATTAAATTAATGGGACAACATGTCCTGTGGAAAGGCAGAGAAGCTGGACACAGGTCAGCGCAACATAGTTCAAAAATAACATACTAATTATGGAACAAGCTGCCCCAAACTTTCTTTTCTAATTGTCTCTTCTGGCTGTAGAAATCCAATACACCTACCCTGCTTCTCATTTTTGAGGGACAAAGCTGTATTACTAATGGCAACAGAAAGAATCCTGACCCTTCCTACCCCTTTTTGATTAGATAGAAAACTGTTACAAGGCTGGTCATCCTGCTGCCAAATCAATTGCAAAGCAGCATGATGTTAAGGCTTCTTTCTGCTTACTATCCAATCAGAAGGAAGTAGGTGGTTTGGGTCTATGCAAATGCAATCTCTCCAGCTGTGTGAGCAATTTTCTAACCTGGAGACAGATGACCCATGCTTTTAACCTATAGTAGAAGTTTGATTTTGATGGTATGGTTTTGGTTTGGTTTCCCCTAGCCCTCTTTATAATTTGTCCCTGTGCCTGCCCAGTTTTCCAAATGAGGACATGGAGATTGGCTGATTGCCACATCATAACCCCTGCCCCTGAGGTCGCTTCATCTGGGCCTCCCTCCCATGTCACCTGTCCTAACCCCGTGACATCACTGTCCAACCCCCTGCCCGGTCTCAATACAGCTGGAAGGTGGAAACCCTAATTGAACTCCAGCCATTTCGAGAGAAAGTCCTGCTTAGCTGCTGTGGATGCCTTTTGTAAACTGTGTAATTCCCAAATTAATGATTCACCAGAGGGAAGGTATTGGAAAGCTCCAGTTGTGGTCCCTTATGTGAGGACAGGTGTTATTGTCTACTTGCTATGTGGGAGCCATTGCCTTCTCTAAAGGAGAGGGATGTAGGACAGGTAGTGCTACCTGGGGTATTTAGAGAGCTCTTGGGAACGGGACACACATTCTCCCATGCAGGGTTTATATTGTTATTGCACTTACCATTTATTTGCTTTTCATCCTCTATATAAAGTTTACCTTTGGCACTTCAAATGGTGTGTTTATTTTTTCTAGTAGAATTGCCCTGAGGGTGTACTCCTCAGTAACCACTAAGTAGAGGCACTGTGCTGTAAATCCCAGTTCCCAGTAACTTTCAAATGAGCAAAGAGGATTCAAGTCTGCTGGATTTTAACTAGTTAACTGCTATTTAAGTTACTGTGATCATGTTCTACTAGAGTGTGCAAAGAAAGGGTTACAACAGAAACAATTTAAAAGATACATCTTACTTGTTGGCAGAATACATAGGTGTGAAGACCCTGAGGATTATATATTTCCCAGGCAGTTTCCCCAGGTTGTATTTGGACAGCTAAAGTGGATCTTTGATTTACCCAGGCAGTTATGTCCTCTTTTCTGGGTCCATTGAAGTTTAAGGTTTGCCCAGTAGGTGGCAGTGTTTAAAAGTTTAAAAGGGAAATCACACATGTTCACGGTCTTTTCCAGGAGGTTGATACAGTCCCAGGACAACAGTTGCCTTAAGTTTAGATGTTAGCTAGTGTAGCGCTATAGTAAACTGCTTTATGAGAGGGCAGTTTACGCTACTTTCCTTTGTGGGCGGAGACCACAGATGAGCTCTCTTTCTCAGGGGTAAGCCCTCGCAGCGGGGTGGAGGCAGGGTGTAGTGTAACTGTGTGCAATGCACAAGAAATTGGGCGCCAGTAGTTTTATTTGCTTGAACAATGAACAGAGTTTATTAACGAAAACTAGAGTTCACCATGGAGCATGGAACATAGAATAAAACAGAGATTAATCAAGGTAACAAGGCATACTCACTGTATTAATATAGAACAACTCTCTGAAGAAGACTGCATGTAGAAAACAATGCAGCTTGTTGGAAGGTATTTCCCCAATCTTCAGGATTACCTTAAGTGGAACTCAGAAAATCATACTTCCCTGAGCTTAACACTTAGGTCCTACTATGGGGTCAGTAATACCTGGGATCTTAATCCCTCTAATATCCTCATCGGAGCTTTGAGCTGCTTAACTACATACCCTATCTATCACTCCTAGAGTGATCTATTAAAGGGTATAACTATCACTTCACTATACTCAGGCTGAGTTCCACCACCCCTAACCTCTGTGGCCTAACAGAGGAAAGGTTCAGCAGCAATGGCCTCTACCTCATGGCTTTCAAGCCCTTTTATATTATACCACAGTGCCATCTAGCATCCACTGTGAGAACTGCAGGGATGACATAAGCACAAGGTCCCCATAAGGACCCACTGAGGTGTCCATATTACTAGGGGTGTGCCTGTCTGTAATGTGTACGCGTGTCTAAGATTTTCACATCCCTACACTAGTAATAGTTAGGAGCAAGAGGGAGGCTCAGGGAAGATAGTGAGCAGTCCTTCACTCTAAGGAGGAGGAACAGAGGGGTTAGGCCCAGTGGCATATGTACCTCTAACTCAGGGATTACAGTGGGTGAGTTAAGGTCCAGGTAGGATGGTCCCATCAAAATGCAAAAAAGGGGGGTTTGTGGGAGCACTCCAAAGCTAAGTAATAATATATTTAAATACAATGGAAGTGCTATAGATGTGGCCAAATTAACTACAAACATAGAGAAAAAGGAGCGGGGTGATCAATGCACATTCTCTTGTCGCCTGTCTCATAAAGTAATCCAATTTCTATGCAAATGCATGTATCTACAAAAACAGGGGTTTTTAGTTACAAAGTTATGATCATAAAATTGGTGAGCCATCATACCACATCAAGGTAAACCCCATATGGCGGTGTTGTAAAAGTCAGAGGCAATATTGATCAGTTGGGGGGAAAAAAAAAGAAAAAAAAATATATATATATATATCATCATCATCATTTATTTATATAGCGCTGTCAAGATACGCAGTGCTTTACTGCAGTTATAGCAAACAGGGAATAAATGGTGGATAACAGACAAGGATTACAGAATACAATAGGGTTTACAAACTAAAAGGTTAGGGTACAATTGAGACATTAGGATTGTATAAACAATTTGTCATTATTGATACAGCAATGATTAATTAAGGTACATCGAATAGGCCTCTTTAAACAGATGGGTCTTTAAGGAATATATATATTTAATATATATATATATATATATATATATATATATATATATATATATATATATATATATATAAATATATAATACTCACTGTAGTAGAAGTGAAATAATGATTTTATTTGCAACCAGTTTTACATCTTCATCCATTAAGATGAAAAACTGTGTGCAAATAAAAACATTATTTCACTTCTACAACAGTGAGTGCTGATCCTCCATTCAGCACACTGGTCTGAGTGCGGGTACTGTGGGACATATATATATATATATTATGTTTGAAAACACCAAATCTATTTGTGAGAAACAAATAGAATCTATTTGTGAGAAACAAACAGTATGTTTTGCTTTTGATTGCTGCCACTGGGGTCCTCTTTGGATTACACAGTGTTTAAAAGACAATGTTATTTAGGTTTTCCCACTGAGACATTCTTTTTTATTAAAAACGTTAAATCACTGTTAATCTACCACAGACAAGTCTTATGCATTAAGTCACTGATAGGAGGTCTTCTTTCTCAGGCTTAGTATTTCTGTTTAATATATGTTTATTGCAGGAATCAGAAAGGGACAAGGGATTTTGCTTTTTTAATGCCTGGTTTGATCTGAAACAGATTTCACTCTGACTGTTCTGCATGCTCTTTTGAACAGCTCTGATACAGCTTAACAAAATATCACATAATGAATGTGCTTGGAGGACGGCAGAAAGAACAGTGAATTTGGGTAAAGAACTATTATTATAAAAGTTGATAAACAGAAATGATGAGTCTCAGTCCTTTTTAATTAAATGAGTCATAAAAAAACAGCTGTTTCTCAAGACATTAGTCTTTAGTTCTACAAACAGGATTTCATGACTAATGTTTTCCATTAAACATGTAATTAATAATACAGCATCCTATAGTTGTAAATGGTCAGAATTACCAATAGCAAATGGTTGATGAAATACCAATAAGGGGTCTTTTTGTTTTATTACACCTGTAGTGTATTCTGAAAAAAAAAAATAAAACACTAGATTCCTGCTAGCATTGCCAAATGATTGGTAACTTACACGGTGCCCACTTATCCTTCTATGACTACACAACACAATGAAAAAATGCAACCCTTTCTTGGTACACTTACTTACTTTGTAAGTTGCTATGGCTATCAGGTGACCTGAGCTTCTTTGCATGAAAGATACCGGGAACTGGGATTTACCTTATGGGCACTGAGGAATTCCACCTCAGTGGCAGTCCACCAGGAAAAAAAGCATGGTTTGCAGTAACCAAGTATAACTTTATACACAATTTAAGAAAAAGAAATTTGACATCTAATACACAATGCACTCCTGCACTGGGGACGTGGGGACCAACCTAACCCTCTATTAGGTACCACATTGACTGTTTCTCTAATAGTCATTTTAAAATCACAGTCCCAATCACACTGGAAGGGGTTAATGGCCACACAGTTCAGATCCTGGATCCTCCTATTTTTCCAAGAAAACATCTGGCGCTTCCAGCCAATTGATGTGTATAGAAAACTGATCCGCACACACTCTGATTAATGCAGTCGGGGAGTATCCCCTTTTATTTAGCCACCAAACGTCAACGTTTCGTGGGGGAACACCCACCCTTCATGAGGCTTCCAGCTAATTGGTCACTCCCCTACCTGTAACCGGGCTCAGTGATGTCACAAGCAAAACAGTAGTCTGATCTACTACAAAAAAAATTCATAAATAGCTTTTAATTTTACTTTATTTTCGCTAAATGTTTAGTTAACCATAGTATATGAATTTAGCACAGATAGCCTCTTTATGCTTATATGAATTAGTTAGTACAGCACTTCCAAAGTAAACATTAAGGTGCAAATTTACAAAAATCATTTGATCGAAAGATTAAATCCTTCAAATCGTTCGATTCAAAGGATTTTAATCCATCGATCGAATGATTTTTCTTCGACCTAAAAAAGCTACCAAAACCTATGGGGACCTTCTCCATAGGCCAACATTGACTTCGGTAGCTTTTAGGTGGCGAACTAGGGGGTTGAAGTTTTTTCTTAAAGAGACAGTACTTCGAATGGTCGAATAGTCGAACGATTTTTAGTTCGAATCATTCGAAGTCGAAGTAGCCCATTCGATGGTCGAAGTAGCCAAAAAAAACATTTGAAATTCAAAGTTTTTTTTAGGGATGCACCGAATCCACTTTTTTGGATTCGGCCGAACCCCCGAATCATTCACGAAAGATTCGGCCGAATACTGAACCGAATCCGAACCCTAATTTGCGTATGCAAATACCGAACCGAATCCTGGATTCGTGCATCCCTAGTTTTTTTCCTCTATTCCTTCACTCGAGCTAAGTAAATGGCCCCTAAAAATTACCCATAAACTGCAAGAAGTCAGTGTTAACTGTCAAGATTATCATATACAGTACTATGATGAGTGCTGATTTTTAATAGTTTAAGGACAGCCCTATCCCATTCACTCCACATCCATAAATTGTAGCGATATATAGGTGGAGTACAAGGTAATGCTAATTTGAGAGGATTATACAACTGCCATTATCACAGACAGTGTTATGGTAGGATCTATGTTTTTATTAAATATAGTCCACCTTATGCAGTAACTGCCCACAGGATGCAGCAGTAGGCCTATGCACACCTACAAATTAAATTCATTTGAATGTTTATGACAGGAGTTGTCAGCTATGGATTAAAACCCAAAAATAGTGATGAGAGAATTTTTTTCGGCAGGCAATTTTTCCGCAAAACTGTGCCCATTGACTGTAATGTATTTAGACAAAAAAGTCACTACTGAGACAAAAAAGTTGCTGAGACAAAAAAGTCCTCACGAGAAAAACACCCATTCGCTGTGTGTGAGAAAAAAATTATTTGCTCAGAAAAAATTGTCAAAAAGTTGACGTTTAATTTTTTCACAGTTTCATGAATTTTTTAGCGGAACGCAACAGATTCACTCATCCCTACCTAGAAATCCAGTGCAGTGCTTTTACTATATCTTATATCTTATGGCATTTGCTTCCATTCACCCACAAGAGCATTAAAGGCCTATTTATAAAATCTGAATTTGTAAGTTTTTAGTTTTTTTTTTAAAATTCTAATTAACACGATAACTTACCAAACTGACGTGTGCTTATTTATGAAAAAACCTATATAAAAAAGTACACAATAAATACACTACATATACTCAACACACAGAGCTCATATAAGGACCCAGAGCATGTGGTAACAGAGTGTAAGCTCTGTGGGGCAGGGACCTCCTTCCCACTGTAGTGATGCTGGGCATTGATGTTCATGCCCGGCTCGCAGTCATTGTTCAATTTCATCCCAAAGGTGTTCACTTGCGTTGAACATAGGGATCTGTGCAGGCCAGTGATTTCTTCCACTTCCATCTTAGCAACCTAATTCTATAGAGACCTCAATTTGGGCATAGAGGCATTACTGAGCTGAAACCAAGAGCATCCTTCAAACACTGCTGGTAAGATATGTTATTAATGGGAATGCAGCAAAAGAGTAATACCAGAAGCTGATGCCTTTAGGAATTCACCCTCATGGTAATTGCAGTGTTTAATTGGGTCTGGAATCCTTACTTGAAGAAACAGTGCATTAGCATAAATGTAAATATCATGAATACAGAATTAACCACCCCCAGATTTGCTGACAGCACTGTATAACTAGCTTCTTTCTTATGACTTCTACATGCTTTCTCTTTCTTTTAACCAGTCTTAAGCTGGCACTCTCAAACAGGCGAGCAAAGAGGAATGTTGATGTAAATGAACATGATAAAGCAAAGTCGGGCTGTGACCAAGTTGAGGAGAGAGAAAAAATAAGGCAATGTTGAGCTAATCTCTCTCTGATGTGCTAGTTAGGCTGCCAATGTTCAATATCCCTTAGTCCAACTGAAGCTTTAGCAGTTGCAATCCTCTTAAGCACTAAATAAGTAAAGCAGCTAGGACTACAGTTGTCAGATTTAAGGTAACATAGCCTCCTGAAAAGCATCTTACATTTTCTCTCAACAAAATAATAGTTGAACATTTATTTGTTAACAACATCCGAAAGACACATATAAGCCTGTAGGAAGTCTGTTCTAAGAACCCAATTCTCCTCTCGGTCTTATTGAACATTCAATTGCATTTGATGCTTTACAATAAAAGTGTATTGCAAAGCAGATGTGGAGTAGACCTGAAGCTTAATCAAAGCTTAAGCTACATATCAAACAGATGATTTATCCTAATGGAGATTTCTCCGTTAATCAGCACAGTGCAGACTATTTGCCACAAATGAACATTTTTGACTAGGAACATATTTTTCAATTTATACATCCTATGTAATGCTTTATTAAGGACCTGGCAAAGTAGATAGTACAAAACACAAATATCTTTCTGTGCATTCATATAATTAAGCATACAAGACCTATGTGTGAATAACTATCAGTGGTTCAACAACAGGGAATATTTATATTCCCTGTATATTTTTTCCCAGTCAATAAACCAAATCCATATCACACATCTTATGATGTAAATCCAAATTAAAAAAGTTTAGCATGCTGGCATTTGTACCCTGCTGTTAATTTGTTTATTCCGCTAGGTATCTACAGCATCTCTGGAGAGCAGTGCAATACTATGGTGGTAAGATACTAGATAGACACTTACTGTTGGATCTCTAGCTCTTGAGCCTGGAATATGTGCTTCATGCTTTGTGCTTCTTCATGGACCTGGAAAGCGTCTTGCTCTAGCTACAGCTGTAGTTTTATTTATTAAGACATCTATTGACCTTGAAAATCTCAGTCCTCATGTGGGTTCTGCATACGAGTATATAAGATGTCTCATAAAAGATTTTAGAGATAAGTTTGCTTTAGTCAATGGAAGATACGATTGTGACCTTTCCTAGTCAGTATATCCTGAGGTACAGTAAGTGTAGGGAGATAGCCCTAGTGTTTTGCTGTTGTTCTTGAGACCTATAATCTCCTTACCTACCAGATATTATTTTATCAACAGTTTAACAGAAATGTTGAGCTAACAAATATGTATGCTCTATGTGTTGGATTATAAATGGCTTCCAAATGGGAATGTCATGTGCTTTGAGAATGATGATAGTTAACATTTGCAAGTATCTATGGTTGTTAGAGATTGATTTTCGGTGTGTTATTTCATATCCTACTATTCCTATGTGTTATCTGTCATTTCTATGTTATCTATGCAATTCCAGCGTTGTATATATCTACAGTGTTGTCTTTGCAACCTAAATATTGCCAGTGATCTATTTGTATGCTATGGGTCATCCATGTCAAACGTAACTTGCATCAATTTTGTCTTAGAAAAGTAATTGCAGTGCATATAAACCAAAATACATTTTTGCACTGTGGAATGTTTACAAGGTTGTTTTAGCTCTTAGATATGATTCCACATGGAGGTAATTTTTCCTTAATTGTATGCTTTATTCCCTTGCAAATTACAGTCTCAGTGCATCAGTGTCAATGTACTGTACATTTGTGAAACAGTTAGAAGTCAAAGACAAGCTCTGAGGTGTTCCTTGCAAAACACTGCATGGATTTATATTGTGTAAAAAATGAGAGAAAGCAAGAGGAAAGCTTAATACTTTACCCAAGGCATAGCCTACATTGATTTGTTTCGGTGAACTGAAGCTAGAAATGGTAAGCTGAAATTATGAATTGCCTACTTTTTAATTTTATAGCCTACAGGTGGAATGCCTTCTTGCCCTAAACATGGCAGTAGATGACACACTTAAGGACCCTTTCCTCGAAGGGCTTGAGGGGTAAATCCTTTTTTCCAATATCCTTCCACGGATTAAAAAGGTCTAGTTTTTGTGTCCCTCTTACTAGAAAGCCTGAAGGAAGGCTGGATATTCACCCAGAGAGTATAGGCTCTTCTATAATTTTGACATTAGTTGATGGAATCATAGATCTGGTTGTGCTGTAGTGGTTAAACACAGAACCACTGCATCATTGAGGGTACACACTTTCAGTAGAGGTTCAGTGTAAAGCGATTGGACTTTCTGACTTTTATTCTTGAAAACTTTCCATCACTCTTCCGCATGGCTGCTTCAGTTCAAATCATTGGTAAGCAATTCCCTGGCATATTAAACCTGTAAGAGTAACACAATCACCAACATCCAGTCACAGTGGACCCATTTAGCTTAATCAGATGGGTGTTAGCTGAAGGCTAAACACTTGTCACATGCCCACAGCATTTGAAAGGACACTCAGGCCCTAGCCTCACTGTAAAGTGATGGTCACCTTGGTAAGACACTGTTTGTTTGACTGATGATTTTACAATACTGAATGGATCTTCTGCCTGTCTGACCTGCCTCTGCCTACTAATTCTGTTTTGACATTCCTGCCAGTCCTCCAATTAGGTACAGTCCTGATTCCGCATTCAGTGACTGGATCCCCTGTGGAAGGTGTAGGAGAGGTATATCTCTATGTACTCTTCAAGCAATCATCTGATAATTATGACATATGTATGTGCCTTTGGTAACCTTAGCTATGGCAAGTTGCTGACTCCATTTATGATAAACATCAACGCAATTATCCCTGCCCATTTTACTGTAATGGGACCCAATGAGGCGTATAGGGGAAGCAGGGCCTGACAGTGATAGGAGAGGGCCACTCCCCACCCCCCCTTTTTGTATGGGGCGCTGGGATTGGCTGTTAGGTTCCCGGGATCGACAGAGGAGACAGAGCCACACAAGATACTCACCAGTCGGCGCCGGGTCGTGAGAGCAGCAGGACGCAGCATGGAGGCGAGCGTGTACCGTGTGGTAAGAGACTTCAGGGAGGCGGCAAAACTTCACGGATCTTCGTGGCTCCAGGACCAGCTCCAGGATCTTCTTCACGGCGTCAAGGAACAGACGGTGAGGAGTCGTCCATCGAGAAGATCACGTCCGCTGCAGAGGTTGAGTCCAGGATTCCAGCGAGATTCTTCATCGGCAGGTCGTCGCAGAGAACAGTTGCAGGAAAGGAGCACCACGTTGGGTCTGGTCGGCAGAGGATGAAGACGGCTGTCGATTCAGCAGGAAGAAGAGGAGCAGGCAGACCGGTGCAGGGAAGTATTGCCGGTAAGTCCTGACCACAGGGGCAGCACCACCACTCCATTGGGGCCTACTAGCAGCACACCACGGGCGGAAGGGGACCCTCCCGCACCTTCCCCCGGGCCCCACATTGCCACGGGTGGGGGGATCAGACGGCACAATCATTTTGCCTGGGGCCATTACACCCCCCGGGGGCCCACGGAGCAGCAGCATAAGGGGAGGCAGGGAGCCCATGAGCCCCTCCCCCCAACGACCCACGCCACTTCCCGCTCCGCTACTGGGGGCACAAATAAGCACGGCCCTCGTTCGCCTGGACCCAGTGGGTCCCAGGGTCGGCCCCGGAGCACAAGTCCACGGGGGGCGCAAGGAGCCAAAGGTTCTGCGCCTCCCCCCATTCCCACCACCATGGCAGTTAGGGCCACTACACGTGGGCCTCATTCACCTGGGGCCATCAGGACACAGGGGCCCCGGATTTCCACTTCACGGGGGGGCTACAGCCCCCTCACCGCTTCCTACCCAGCATTCGGCCAGCACTAAGGGCCGCAAAGGTCCATCCACCAATTACAGTCCACGGGTGGGCAAGGGAACGGATGAATCCGTCCCTCCTGCCAGGTGCAATATTAACAAGGCCCCCAATGCCTCCACAAAGGGTAAGCAGCCAGCTTCACAGGTCTCCAGGAAGGGTACCCAGGATCAAATTGGGGGGGTCCATGCCACTATAGTCACGGCCACGGCCCAAGATGACAGGCCAGGTACTTCGGCCACCTCTTACACCCAAACCGGCCATCCCCCGAGACGGGCAGCCACCTCTGCTCGGGATACTGGTGGGGATCACAGCAGAAGGGCAGATGTTGCTAGGCCACGGAATTATGGGAATACCAGACGGCGTAGCAGATCCCCTAGCAGGAGGTCAGGTAGAAGTAGGTGTCAATCATCAAGGTCTAGGAGTAGGTCTTGCACCCACGACAGATCTCAGCGGTCTGAGTGACACGGCCCACCATGGGGCCAGATTGGATGAGGGAAGGGCTATCGTGAGCAGAACCCCCCCAGGGAAAGGGACGGTGGGAGGAGGGAACACTCATGCTCTTGCATGTCTTACAGGTATGTTTCCAGTTAGGGATGCACCGAATCCACGAAGGATTCGGCCGAATACCGAGTTAAATCGGAACCCTAATTTGTATATGCAAATTAGGGGTGGGAAGGGGAAAACATTTTTTACTTCCTTGTTTTCTGACAAAAAGTCACGCAATTTCCCTCCCTGCCCCTAATTTGCATATGCAAATTAGGATTCGGATTCGGTTCGGCCGGGCAGTAGGATTCGGCGAATCCGAATCCTGCTGAAAAAGGCTGAATCCTGGCAGAATCCCGAACCGAATCCTGGATTCGGTGCATCCCTAGTTCCAGTGAATCCGACGGGGACCGGGACATGTCTGGCCTGGCAAGGGGCAAACGGACCACTAGAAGCAATTCCATGGAACGGGGTACGAGATCTCACAGGTGCCGTTCATCTATCAGCCGCAGAAGGGTCAGCAGAAGTCGATCCTTGTCTAGGAGAACGATGGTATCTAGGAACCGTTCTACGAGCAGGATCCGAAGGGTTGACAGGAGTCGGCCATCAGGCACCGTTAGGAGAGACGATGCTCGCAAGTCACCCAGCAGACCACATACCGTAAACAGACAAACAGCTTCACACGGGCCAGGAACCGCACAAGGAGTATCTACACCACTGGCAAGTCTGGTGACGGTCCCCGAGGTTTCTACTGCCGCAGGACCAGGAGGTGAGCTACAGGGTTTAATGCAAGGGGAGAATTCTTTTTCACTTCTCAATGGTTTGAAGCAGTTTTTAGCAGGTTGGGAGGGCCAGAGGCCCGGCGCAGCGGGGGGCCATGTCGGGTTTGGGTTGGGGGACCAGGTGCAACATCAGCAGTTACCGAATCAGTGGTGCCACAGATAGTGGCGGAGGTAGGTGACACAGCAGTGGTAAGTCTGGGTAAGGATCAGGCCCCGAGTGAGAAAAGTGAAATTGAAAAGCGGGAATCCGAGAGGGCGGCTTTAAGTGGAGTAACGGAAGCAGCCAGGCAGAATGCCTATGTGTCATTCGCTGGCCCGTTGGGAGTTCATGTGAAGCAGGACGTAAAGGAAAAGATTTGGAAGGGTGAGTTTGTGGAATTGTTTTCCCTCCTCCCCCTGGATGAGACAATAGAGTTAAAGGAGTATGATAAAAAAGATAGCAAAAAAAGAGGAGGAAGAAAAAAAGAAAAAATACTCCAAATTGCCAAAAACCTTTGGTAAATGGTTACGGTCTTTTTGCATTTTGGCCAGTATTATAGGGGAAAAACACCCTGAAATATGTTCCTCTCTTTTTTGCTATGTTGACGGTATTTGGGATGCATTTAAGGTGTATGGAGGGCTCGCATGGTGGCGTTACGACGAACAGTTCCGGCAGCGTCTGGCGGCTAACCCTTCCATGCGGTGGGACCAGATGGACATTACCCTCTGGCTCAAACTCATGATGGCTCAGAAAGCATCCCCCTTTTAGCGGGGGGGCGCAACATTCCGCCTCCTCGACCCCTATTAAGCCAGGCTACTGCTGGCTGTTTAACGACAGCCACTGTAAGTTCGACAACTCATGTAAGTAGAAACATGAGTGTTCGGGTTCCGGTGGGGCACACTCTTATGTTCGCTGCTTTAAGAAGAGAAAGGGAAACCCCAAAACAAGTGATGCTTCCAAAGGGGAAAACACCGGTGAGGCTAGACGCGATGCGGCCGTGGCTCGCCCAGTACGGTAAACGCAAAGAGGCCACCTTATTGGAACAAGGATTTAGGGACGGGTTTAGGATCCCATTCCGAGAAAAAAGGGGTGAGCTTGTTTTAAGGAATTAGAAGTCAGCACAAGAATTCCCCTCGGTTGTATGGACTAAGTTGTATAAAGAAGTTCAGCTGGGTCGAGTCGCTGGCCCGTTTTCCCAACCCCCCCCCTTTACTAATTTGAGAGTTTCTCTGCTTGGCGTAGTTCCCAAAAAAGACCCTGGAAAATTCAGGTTGATCCACCACTTATCATATCCCAAAGGCGGGTCGGTGAATGATGATATAGACAGGGACTTGTTCCGTTTCATATACTTCCTTTGATCACGCCATTGCGTTAGTTCGAGGGGCAGGATGTGGGGCCCTTATGGCCAGAACTGACATTGAGGCGGCCTATTCCGCCTATTACCCATACACCCTGATTGCCACCATTTATTACGTTGTTGGTTCGAAGGAGCCTTTTTTGAAGATTTGTGTTTGCCAATGGGGTGCTCTATTTCCTGCGCCTATTTTGAGGCATTTAGCACGTTTTTAGAATGGGTTGTTCGGAAGCAATCAGGGCTAAACACGGTCGTCCATTATTTAGATGATTTTTTGTGTGTGGGCCCAGCCATGTCTGATAACTGCTTCCACATCCTAAAAACCGCAGGAGGTTACGGAACTTTTTGGGGTACCTTTGGCCCCTGAGAAAACTGAGGGTCCGGCGACCACCATGCAGTTCCTGGGCCTGGAGGTGTATTTGGTGGCTGGGGAATGCCGCCTCCCATTCAGCAAGGTTCGGGACTGATTGCTAAACCCACTTTGCGCCAAATAGTCGTTGCTTGGGAAGTTAAATTTTGCCTGTCGAGTTGTACCAATGGCCAGGGTTTTCAGTAGAAGGTTGACACAAGCTACGTCAGGCGCTACTGCACCACACCGTCACGTGCGGCTCAATAAAGATATACGGGCAGATTTGGAGGTGTGGGACACGTTTTTGAGAGACTTCAATGGTACAGTATTGTTCCAGGCACCTGAAACCACGGCGCAGGAACTGCAACTTTTTACCGATGCGGCCGCCAGCGTCGGTTTTGGAGCGTATCTAGCTGGGCAGTAGTGCGCGAAAAGATGGCCCATGTCGTGGTGCGATTCGGACTTGATCTGGAACTTGGCGTTCCTCGAGTTATTCCCGATAGTAGTAGCTTTGTTTGTTTGGGAAGCTGAGTTGCGGGACCGGAGTATAGTTTTCTTTTCGGATAACATGAGTGTTGTACACAGGATCAACAGTTGGTCGGTGTCCTCACCAACGGTCCTTAAGCTGCTTCGGGTTCTGGTGTGGCGTTGTTTGCAGCTGAATATTTGTTGCAGAGCTCGTCATGTAGCAGGGGAAAGAAACGTCATTGCTGACGCACTTTCTCACTTTCAGTGGGAAAAAGTGGGCTCACATTTCCCAGATAATCTTTGGGAACTCGGGAACGTAAATTGATGGAGTTGGTTGAGCAGTCGGTGGCGAAAACTACATGGGCAGCGTATAGTAAAGTGTGGGCTGAATGGCAACAGTTGGAAGAATGGTCAGGTGGCTTCAAAGCCATTGAGGATAGGAAGGCTGCTCTGATTTGGTACGTGACTTGGTTGGCCGAGACTGGCAAATCAGTGTCAGTAATTGAGAAACGTATGGCGGCTTTGGCATTCCTTTTTAAATTAACAGGATCAGGGGATCCCACCAAAGACTTTCTAATTAGGCAGGCTCTTCGAGGCCTTAAAAAGAATCAGGCTTCCGGGGACTCTAGGCGACTAATTTCCTTTGATTTGCTAGTCCGGCTTCAAGGGGCGTTATCACGTTGCTGCACTTCGGTTTTTGAAACCTTGCTATTCCAAGCAGCATTTGTGCTTGCCTTTTTTGGGGCATTTGGAGTAGGTGAATTGGTCAGCCGCAGCAAGAACATGCCAGGAGGACTAGGGATAACGGACCTTAGCGTCAGCGACACTTTGGTCCAGGTTCGGCTTCGAAAATCAAAAACGGATGTGTGGGGGAAAGGAATGGACGTGGTCCTGCATAGAATGGATGGTGGTTTAGCTTGTCCGGTGGGGGGCATGGCACGGTACCTTAAGGTGCGGCCCAGCATTGGCACATCTTTGCTCATTCACAATGATGGATCCCCGCTCACACGATTTCAATTTTTGAGCATTCTACGAAAAGGTTTACAACACATTGGGGTGCAGCCGACCGACTTTGGTGCACATTCCTTCCGTATAGGAGTGGCGACCGAAGCGGCGCGGTTAGGTTTAGGTGATACCGTCGTGAAAAGGATCGGAAGATGGGAATCTAAACGGTTTCGGGGTTATATCCGGCCAGGTTTAGTAGTTGGCTTTAAGACTTAAGTTTCATATTCTATTCCGTAAACGGACAATGATGACACTACATTCACATTTAAAAAAAAAAAAAAAAATGTTCTACTGAAGTTATTCACTATTCATCTCACTATGCTCCTATGCATGATTTGTTGTGTAACGAGGTTAATAAATGTTCTTTGCACTGAGCTCATGTTTTCGCGTGTCTGTTTGGGTTATGTGCATGTATGCTTATTGTGTTTTGTTTTAACAGGTGGTACAATTTCGGTGTGGTTACTGGGCCATTCCTACATCTCCTGGGCCGGAAGGCGAGCCGCAGTTAAGAAATCTGGTCCGCAGCTGGGCTTTCCGGAAGGCCAGGTGAACGTACACTGGTTTGGTGTTCCAGGTTTGAGGTGGCCAGGAGTCTGGCCTACATTGTTGCGTAACGTAAGGTCAGGTCGGCGTCCGGATGTGTTACTGATTCACGCTGGTGGTAATGACATGGGGCTTCGGTCTCAACGGGAGTTGGTGTTGATTATGAAACAGGACTTGGACAAAATTCTACACTTGTTCCCTGGTTTGATTCTGGTTTGGTCTGAGATGGTACCGCGTTTAGTTTGGAGATATGCCAGGAATGGGGAACAAATGGACAGGAGTAGGGTCAAGGTGAACAAGCTGATGGCGAAAATTTGGTGGAATTGTCATACGTCATTCCAATCTGGATGATAAAATGACGGTTTACTACAGTCAGGACGGAGTTCACCTGTCTGAGTTGGGGAATTCCTTTTTCACCTTGGCCCTCATGGAGGGTATTGAACGGGACCTCACCCTCTTGAGTGGCGGGTCGTGCCGCGCTTAAGGTGTCAAGCAGCCACGCCAGTGGTGGAGGGTACCTTTACAAGGACCCCCAAGGGGAGTTAAAATGGGGTATCTCACAGCGATTGGATATAGCCTGGTAGGCCTGGGTCCTCATGGGAAAGTTAGGCAGCCCAGTTTAGGAGGAGGAACCAATCTTACCAGTTGAGGCAAAATGGTTTGTTATACAAACTGCTTGTTAAGGTGAATATGTTATACATGTTAAGTATGGTATTACTTTGTTAAATAAACAACTGTGGCCATCTCTTTCCAAACCAGTGGTGTGTGTGTTTCATTGGGCAGTAGGTATGGGGTTTTGATCAGAAGGGGAGAGGTACAGACTCGACGCTGCACCTGTCATGGGACCCAATGAGGCGTATAGGGGAAGCAGGGCCTGACAGTGATAGGAGAGGGCCACTCCCCGCCCCCCCCCCTTTTTGTATGGGGTGCTGGGATTGGCTGTTAGGTTCCCGGGATCGACAGAGGAGGCAGAGCCGCACAAGATACTCACCAGTCGGCGCCGGGTCGTGAGAGCAGCAGGACGCAGCATTCCGCCCCCCCTCCCTGTAGTTAGGTGTGTTTGCTGTCGCAGTTGGCAGAGGGTACCTTTACAAGGACCCCCAAGGGGAGTTAAAATGGGGTATCTCACAGCGATTGGATATAGCCTGGTAGGCCTGGGTCCTCATGGGAAAGTTAGGCAGCCCGGTTTAGGAGGAGGAACCAATCTTACCAGTTGAGGCAAAATGGTTTGTTATACAAACTGCTTGTTAAGTTGAATATGTTGAATATGTTATACATGTTAAGTATGGTATTACTTTTGTTAAATAAACAACTGCGGCCATCTCTTTCCAAACCAGTGGTGTGTGTGTTTCATTGGGCAGTAGGTATGGGGTTTTGATCAGAAGGGGAGGGGTACATGACGGGTGCAGCGTCGAGTCTGCGGCCATCCCCTTTTACCCAACCGCATACCTCCTAACCCAAGGATAACGCACACACCACTGGTTTGGAAAGAGATGGCCGCAGTTGTTTATTAAACAGTGATCATAACACTTAACATGTATAACATTTTTTTAAAACTTTTAACAAAACGTTTGTATAACAAACCTTTACAACCTTCATATTATTAACGTCGCCCCCCCCCCCGGGGAAAGAGGGTGTAGGGGGAAGAAGAGGAGTGACTGTGCCGCCACAGCCCAGGTGGGTTACTGCTCCATTTTCCTGGGCCCTGAACCGGTCTGCCTACCTTCCCATGAGGACCCGGGCTACCAGGCTACTTGCTGTGAAATACCCCATTTTCACTTCCCCTGGGGGTCCTTGTGAAGGTACCCTCCGCCAACTGCGACAGGAAACACGTCTAATGGGGAGGGTGGGGGGATGCTGCGTCCTGCTGCTTCCTCGACCCGGAACCGAATGGTAAATAATACGCGTATCTCTGCCTCTTCTGCGATACCCGGGAACGCTCAGCCAATCACAGCGCACCATCCAACACGGGGGGCGGGGAGTGGCCCTCTCCTATCCCCGTCAAGTCCCTGCTTCCCTAGGCTGGTCATTGGGTCCCAGACTCGACGCTGCACCTGTCATGCTAAAATCATTCGAGACTGCCTTCATCAAAATCATCATCATTTCCTTTGTGTTAAACATTTCCATTTTGTGTATAATATATATCTATATATAGAAACCCAGGTAGGTCTCTGCACTCCCTTCAAGGCAATCAGGACCGGGTGCTGCAGCAACGCTTCTCATACATCAAATCCACAGTTGTAAGCAGCGCACACCGGAGTTTAAAAAATTTGTTTCTTTATTTATCAAAAGATTAAAACGTCGCAAGGATATCTATATATATATATATATATACACAAAATGGAAATGATTAACACAAAGGAATTGATGCTTTTTATGAAGGCAAGCTCTTATGTGTTAAACATTTCCATTTTGTCTCACACTGTTATTCAGTTATGAATAGATAATATGAAAACTTAAAGAAGAAAACTCCTTACATTTAGCAAAATATGCAAAATGGGGAAGGGTGAGTGGATTGTTTCTACCTGCTCAGACTATAAGGAAGTGAACTGCTTCTTCCCCTGACATCACGTCCCTCTCTTACTCCACCCCTGGACCTGGCCATCTCCTGCCTTAACTCATTCCTTCTCACCTAAACACAGCTACATGTGATTCTGCCCATCTCTAACCTAGACCAGTGTAATTTGGCTGCTGGTCATTAGAATCCCTTATCATGCAGCCCTGAGCTTGTACTGTAGCTTAAGGGCTTTCCTTTACATACGCTACTACACATATGATATATCTGTCATTGCCCCTGTGGTTCAGACATTATGATTACATATGAATGCACATCGTTCTGCATTAGCACAGCATTTTGTGATGGGCAGACTATTGGGGTAGATTTATCAAGGGTCGAATTTTGAGTTTATGGGAGATTCTAAAAACAACCATCAACTCCCATAAACTCGAAATTCAAAAGTAAAATGACCAATCGAAATCGAAAATTACATTTTTTAAAAACGGATGAATAGGATTGAGCTGCAAATTCGAATAGTTTTTTCACACCAAAAAAAAAATATATTTTTCAAATTCTCCACCAAAGTCCACTCCTAATTGGTTGCAGGAGGTCCCCCATAGGCTAAAACACAAATTCAGCAAATTTTAGATGGCGAATAGTCGAATTTGACATGTACATGTCAATTTTTTTTTAAAATTTGATTCGAATCTGGACACTTCCCTAGTCTAAATTTGAATTTTAAATTCAACCCTTGATAAAATCTGCTCCTTAAACTAGTTGGCAACATTTTTTTTGAACGTTGGACACAGGTTATCTACATTTTGTTATATTGCCAGAGATCACATCCCCCTTCTTAGGAGAGGGATGGGTCAAATTTGTTGCTGCAGAGAGAGGTATTTTAGATCAAGAAGTTGGACAGCTTGGCCTCTGCAGGGTTGAATGTTCTTTTTTTTTTTTTTTTTTTTTTTTTTTTTGAATCAGTGTTAATGTATTGTTTTGGATTAGAGAAAATATGTATAGTTTTAGCAGATATATTGTATTTGTGTATGGATACTTTAATGCCTACAGAATTGTTTCAGTTATCTCATTGTGATTGAGTATCCTGCACTTGGGAGTCATGTGGCGATTAATTATCCGTTACTTGGTGCAAGGTTGTGTTTCCTGTCACATGACTATTGTGTAGACACACCATTGGGTGAGTGCTTGAAAACTTTATATTTTGAAAGTGTAGATGATATTTCAGTGCAAGGCAGAATAAAATAAAATAATATTCATGTGAAGTAATGAAGATTCAAGGAATATTACAAACCAATATGCAAGCAATGATAGGAGATCAGCTTTGTCCGTTCACATCAAAGCTTTATTCAATCTCATCTCATTAGCTGGCTTTTTATGCCACTCTAATCGAAAATCATATTAGCAAGTAATGTTGTTGCTTCGACTGAAAAGAAAGCTAATGCACTCTGATGTTAATCAATGACAAGGTGTCAAACCAATCAGTAATTTCATATTGTGATTTTATCCAATTCCCCTGGGGCATTCATAGCTTTCCCAATGTACACACTATTAAATCCTATTTATGTGTATCTCTTGTGACCTATCAATGTTAATGGTAAAACAGTTACTAATAATGTATAACATACAAGATGGTCACATTGCAAGAAACAAATGCCAACTTTCCATGTCTTATAGAAATGGCATATCTTTTTTTTTTTTGCATGCATAATATAACTATACTATAACAAAACTATAACATATCTATATAGTGGGGGTATTTTTAACTTTGTCTCTTTCCATGGGAGTATTTATTCCTTGTTTATGACAGATTATAATATTATCCTCGTTATCCCAAAGACAAGTTTATCTAAAGATACCTATACAATAACTTGTATAAAAAAAAAGGAACAAGCCTAAAGCGATACTGACATGATCCTATAAAATCGTGTACTATCTGGATTGCTCTTAAGATATGCTGATGACATTTACTGATGTAAATACACTTAATCGTGGAAACACGAGACAATTTTCATATTTTAAAACACCCTGTTTCTGTTTAGACATGAAAGAGGAAATATAATGCAAGTTGTAAACAAAAATATGCATAAATAATTTGTATTTCTCAATGTATTAGTCTTTATTGGATGATAATTACATTGCTAATTTACATTGTGCATAGCATTTAATTGAGACCATCTTAACTAGCGAATTTATTCGCCAGGCACAAATTTGTGGCGAATTCCCGCGTTTCGCGGGCAGCGAATACATTTGCAAACCTGCCGCGAAAATTCGCCGGCTTCCAAAAAGGCAGACGGCGGCAGCATTTCGCATATTTCTCGCCCAGTTTCGGTGAAGCGAAACAGGACATATTCATCCATCACTAATCTTAACATGATAAAAAAGATGACCAGTCCACAAAACAAGATTAGAAAATGGGGCGCTTACATTTTGGAAGTAAACAGAGGGACAAAAAATTTTTTTCCGCATGTAGCGCAGCAATTTATAGAACCACACCCCTTTGGGTGGCCACACCCCCTAATTACCATGTTTGTTTTACAAAATTTGGCAGGTTATGAAAGTTCGAAAATATTTCTCCTTATCTAAACTGTGTTTTTGTGTCTCAAAATTGTTACAAAGTATCTTATATGCACCTGTTAGCTGTTCTGGGCTCTCTGCTAAAAGCCAATTAAGTGAGAAACTTTGTTTCTTTTTCTGGCTGTTCAGTGCAGAGAAAAGAGGGACTTTCCAGTACAAATGAGGGACTGCGGGTTGAGCTGTCAAAAGAGGGACTTTTGGGAGGTATGGAGTAAACACAGCATTTCTTGCCATATTTTTTTTTACCTTGAGTTCTCCTTAAACGTATCAAACCACTTCATGCTTAATATGCATTTAAGCAGTCACACTATTATTTTTCTACTGTTTCACTAGCTTTTATCCCGGTCTATACTGAATTTGAACCAGTATCAATATAGCAATAATTTAAGAATCCATGCTTCAAGGTGTGCTTACTGCTGCGGAATACCTATTTTGAAGAAGTTTTGAGAAAATGTATGGCATTATACAGTGACGGTTTATATCTGCATGTTTGCACACTCAAACAAATACAATTCAGAGAGTGGGTGGTTTGAAAAAATAATTTTTACTTTTATGCAGATTTTACTTTATGAAGATTTCACAATATGAGTAATATGGGCACTGCCACTTTAAATATATCACATTTGTATATGCGTTCGATGTAGATATTTATAATTATTAATGTATTTTTGCATTTACTAAGATGTTCATGAATAGGGCCATCGTATGAATCATGGGGTAGGATTTGATATGATATGACACATGATTTAGAGCACGTAGTCACTTTAAAATATACACATATGATTGGCCTTTGAATTTTAACATATGATGAACTGTACACTATTTTCATTTAAAACTCCACTTATGGATATGGTCATCAGATGTGTGATGGGATAAAAAAACGACAGGAGATGTCACATGACTGTGAGTTCAAGTTTTTTTAATGTTGGCCACATGATTTTCTAATATGATATTAATTGAACACTGCCTGCACATTAATATTGCACGACAGCAATTTCAAGCCATATGAACTATGTTTTTATAAAGTATATTGAATGATTCTGTCCTGGTCTGTTAACCCCCTGGGTCGCTTTATTATGGTATCTGTTTGGGATGATGTAAACAATGGCGTTACAAGCAGCAGTAGTCGCTTAGCAACGAGGTAAACAGATACGCATGCTTCCTGTTTGAATATGCGCAGTATCAATGAGAATATAGCGACACGTCACCAAGTCAGATGATTCATCGGCCGAAGTGACGTAGGCAGAAGTGACGTCACATACCCCGAAGTATAGGAAGCGTGCTAACGAAGCGTTCAGTTAGTGATTGAATAGGATATTTATACCTCTACCAAACTCGGTAAGCATCAGAATCCCCTTGACAAAGGCCTTGGTGCCGAAACATTGGGGCCATTCTCATTTTTCTGGTAGGTGTATCTGCTCCTTGCTTATATCTTGCTTGCTATGTACAACTGATGGGTGGTTGATATTCTATGCTATTTTTAACATTGTATAAATTATGCCATGTGTTGTATGGCGTTGTTCATGTAAAATGCTTTTTTCTGCATAAAAGTAAAAATTCTTTTTTCAAACCACCCTCTCTCTAAATTGTATTTGTTTGAGTGTGCAAACATGCAGATATAAATTATTGATATAGGTTACCTGCAGTAGGGGTAACATTTGTTCCTGCACCTCTTGCTATTTTTTGAAAGTTCTGGTGTGCCCTCCATTCATTATTAACTCAGTATACAGTGACGGGCCAGGTCTGTCAGTTGCCCCAGGCAACGTCGGTCCCCGCTGCAACCGAGGGTGCGTGTGCGTAACGGCGCATAGCCGAGGCCGCGCGCGTGTGTGTTCGTACGCAAAATACTTGGACTTCCCAGAGCGCACGTACTTTTCAATGTGGTAACACTGCCCCTACTTCCAGCCCTGCCATTATATCTTGGCTGGAAAATTGCATTGAAGTAGAAATTTCAAACTGTGCTGCTGGTTTTCTTAGGAACGTCATTTTTATGCAACCCTGGCCGTATTTTGTCCGGATTCAGGGTTTAGCAATTTCACCTATGTTTGGTAAATCACATTAAGTGCAGTCAGTAACTCCTCCTTCAAAACTACATATACAGCCTTATGATATTGGCACAAGACAACAACAGAGGGCAAATAAATATTTAAAGGGATACTGTCATGGGAAAAACATTTTCTTTCAAAATGAATCAGTTAATAGTGCTGCTCCAGCATAATTCTGCACTGAAATCCATTTCTCAAAAGAGCAAAAAGATTTTTTTATATTCCGTTTTGAAATCTGACATGGGGCTAGACATATTGTCAATTTCCCAGCTGCCCCAAGTCAGCTGGGATACATGACAGTATCCCTTTAACTGATGACTCCCTATATTCTGGCAGCTCCTATATTAAGAAACCAATTCTTTCTTCTAGGCCTCTCATAAACAATTCCAATGGTGGACCTCCAACAGTACTACATATATTAAACACTTCTTGGGCTTTTGGGAACCCTAATATGGGACCAGCTCAAACAGAACTATTCTATCCCAGATTCAGAAACCCTATCAATAGTAGATCAGCAGGTCTGGCAGAATATTTGGGATTTATGTATTAATAAATACTTCATGAAATATCCGGTAATTCAGACTTGTGGAAAGGAGGGCATGGTCTTGCATATATTGTGACAATACCCTAAATAAGGGATCCCCAACCTTTTTTATCCATGAGCTACATTTAAATGTAAATAAAAGTTGAAGAGCAACAGAAGCATGACAAATGTTCCTGGGATACCAATTATGGTCTGTAATTGCCTATTTCATAGCCCCTATGTGTACTAGCAGCCTATAAGATGTTTGGTGGTACTGGTTTTCATGCAACCAAAACTTGCCCCAAGCCGGGAATTCTAAAATAATCATCTTCTTTGAGGTGCAACATCCAAAGGGCAGGTGAGCAACATGTTGCCACTGGTTGGGAACCACTGCCCTAAAGTAACTAACTTCTGTTCAAGTGTCTATACCCTAAACCAGTAACTGTTGTTAATTTAAAGAGTGAAATTGAGGAAGCATTGCTATTTAAGAAGAAAGCAAATATTGACCAGAATCCTTTTAATTCATATATTCATTGCAGCTAAATAATAGTAAGGTCACAGAAGTCTCTTCTACTCCCTGTACAACATTTAAGTGTTAACAACAAACTTAACTGTCTGGTTACTGAATAAATGGACCAGTATCATGCAACAACTAGTGATGGGCGAATTTATTCACCAGACGCAAATTCGCTGTGAATTTGGCGGTTTCGATGCTGGCGGCAATTTTGACGACGACGACAATAAACGGACGCCCATTGACTTTAATGGGCGCAGGCGTCAAAGTCCATTCCAGTGGCTAATACCTTTTTGATATTAATTGCAGTTTTAATTAATTACTTTTTATGCAAGCTTATATACTACTTATACTGCATTCTACAGAAATGGCCTCAATTCACTTTCTGTTTTCCTTTATATAGCCTTTACCCCCATTCCCCTTTGCGTCATTCTTTGGATTGCCAACAGACCGTTTTGAAAAAAGCAGTTCAATATACTTTACGGTTTATTTTAAGAAATAAAACTTGGTTTTGACAGTGAAGTACAGTTTAATGATGGTTAAAAAAACACATACGGTTGCAATCACAGTAATTTATAGTGAAATACTGTATTTATAGCCTAATGGCAATTTTGCCTGCTGCGTAGTATTCTAAAGTTAATGTGCTGTCTGACATGCTTCAGCCTTTCTAATCATTATGTGATGTGCATTATTGATTAGCTATACAAACAGCCTGGGGTTATAAGCCTATTCCAGAACATCAGACAGGGCTCCTAAGTGTGACTGTTGCCTAGTAGAAAATTATGACAAATGGCAAAAGTACTCGTAAAGGTGCAATCATTTTCTAAACTCCTTTGAGAAATCACCAAGTATTTCTTTTAATGAAAGTCTGTGACTATGCCATGCTTATTTAGAAAGGCTGCTCACTGACAGTTTTCAGTGCATTATAGAAGCTTGGTAAGGGATTTTGGTTTCTTAAGTTTATTGCATCTTCTCCTTGACTGAAGATAGATAGAAGTTGAGACATGTAAGTAAAACTGGGCTGTGGGGAAGACATAATTTTGATTTAAACATGTTTGATTAGTAGCACTAAGGAGGGAGTGTAATAAAAATTGCAAAGAATACAACAATTCCCACAAATAAGAATAGAGATTTGCATTTGCAATGTAACATTCTTCTTTAGACTGTTAAATGTAATTGCGCACCTTGAAGTTGTCGTAATCTTTTGGAGCAAACATAACTTTTTCACTTATTACATAGACTTCGCACTAGCACAAACTATAAAATTCACAATCTTTCTTCCACTGTCTGAAGTGGTCGCTAAACAGTTTTCAGGTGTACAAAAGCTATATTAAATTCTCACAAAGAAAATTTTGTTCACGCATAGGTATACATTTTAGCATTGCAAATGGTTTTTCCATTACCAACTTTTATTACATTCTCCGATTAGCTGTTAAATTAAAGCGTACATGTTCCTGTAAGCACGTAGAATGCTTTTGTAATAATTTAAGGTAGAATATCCCAAAGTCCCAATATAATCTCATATTTCATAATTGCTCTTGGTAGCCTGATACTATCCCTTAACAATGAAAGACAATGTTGAGGCTTCAAAGACTACATGACTCTTAATGATAATATGTTGTAAAATTCAGGTTTTGGGAATGCTAAACAATTTCCCTTGAACATAATCACCAGAGACTGATGTACAGTATAAATACATTAGCAATGTCATAATGTCATAATGCCATGCCACATAATTCTGCTGTCATCTCCAGTTTGATAAAATTGAGATATGGCACTGAAAATTGTTGTTTGACAATATCATGACAGATTGCATGTCATCTTCAGCATCTTGAGAGACGTGCATGATGCAGAAATGTTCAAAGATAAACCCAATATAAAAATAGGACAATAGGCAATAATAATATAAGATATAGCATATATAAGCAATAGGCAATATTTTTTAAAATAATAAAATTATAAAATATTCACTCTAGCCAGAAGCATGTGTAGGGAAAGGACCCATAGGGTTAATGTGCCCCTATGGCTTTAAATGCCTACCCGTCCTCATTTCCCTAGTTACTGGGCAGAAGCATATGTATCTAGTTTAACATTTACATATCCCAGTTACAGTATTGGTCAAGAGGTGCTATGACCACTTCCTGCCACACTTTAATATAGTGCCTGGAAAGGGGTGGGTCTTCTTCTTTGGCTTCTGACGTCCTAACCATCTGGAAGTTCCCACTGAGCCTGGGTACACCAAGGCCCAGTAAATCTCTTTTGCCCTAGAGGGACCTGAACTTCTAGTCTTTAAGTCATGGAGCAGGGACCCAGTGAACATGGCCAGCTAGAGACCGTATTCGATTTGTTATAGTACTCTCTAGGAGAGTAAGATAGTGAGGAAAGAGAGAGCAGCTTTGTGCTCCATCAAGGAGGTGTAGCTTCCCAAGACTCCTAGATTTGCCTAAAGTGAAGGGACCACAGTGGATAGGGTGTCAGGCTTGGATTATTCTCGCTGACTACTCCGCTGGGTGGGATTCACACCACTTTTGAGGTACAGTATATCTGCCTGTAGGTTTGCCTTACTACTTAACTACATCCGCAGGGGAGTCACATTCAGCTGTCTCATCCAACTGTTCTAGCCTGCTGATGTTAATCTGCATGTGCATCATTGCTTTGTAAGTAAACCCTGTGGATCATTTGTCTCTGATAAATAACGTTACTCCTTTGTTTCACTGCAAGAACCTCCTGGCATCCATTCTTTTATATTTTTATTGCACAGTAGCCTGTGGGAGTTGTAGTTACACTACATCACACCTTCATTCTTCCACTTAGCGAATGCCCTGCCGTAAGCATTACATGTAACCCATGCTCTAATCACTAGCTGGACATTAACCCAATCTAATCTAAATAGCCTAAAATAGTGTTGCACATGATAGATTTCAAAAACGTAGTTAGTTCTTCCTCAATATTCTTACATCATATCCTGTGAGCCGAAAATGCATCAAAGTCCAAAAAACTCTGGCGACTTTTCCTTTTTTCAGCGTGATTGCCTGCAAAACTCCTAAATTAAACTTTTTTTGGGTAACCAGTTTTCCCCCATACATTTTTAAACATATGGAACATTCTTTTTACAGTGGGCACGTGTAGGGCATTAGAATAACTATTTTCTTTTTTAAGGTTTCCTGGACATGTTTTAAAAAGTGGAATTTGTAAGTATTTGCACCAACATTTAACATAAAGACGTTCATACAACTTTAAATGTCCCGCCCTATGCAAATTGACCTGAGCGCAAGATTACTAGTGAATTTTCACTAGGCAGAAATGAATGCTAGCGCATCTTCGCTTTGGAATGCTCGCGCTGCCAAAGTAACGTTGGCAAAAGGTTGCCAGTGTTTGGCGCCCAGGACAAAACTCTGCATATTAGTGAATTGGCGTAGTCTGAGCGCATTTGCGCCTGGCGAAGTGTTGAGATGGGTGTGAAGCGGATGCTGGCAAATTCACCGTTAAGTGAATCTGCCACAAGAATTGGGTAGTAGTAAGGACCTCATTTCTCAAGCTGCCTTGTTGTATATTGTATAATGCCAAATGCATTTTGTATATGAAAAAATGGCTACAGAAACGATTTGTACCATTCTAATTAGTGTTTAACATCAATCTTTCATTTTCATTGTTTATTGCCCTAATCAAGTTTAAAGTTTTATTTCCTTTCCTGTTTTGCTCAGCTTTCTGAAATTCTCCTTACACTGTACTCATGCCCTACTAAGGACCATATAAAATGGAGGTAATCTCTAAAGTTAGTATTTTGTGGTTTCCTGTCATCTAAGAGAGTCTATAATAAACATTTAACACCTCTGGTGTCGGTTGCTCGGGATAAATGCTTTCTATCAGTGCTCAGCAAATGCCTGTAATACAATAAAAAGCATTAAATAACAGGAACAAAAATTGTGATGTTTCACATAAACTGAAAGCCTATAAAAAAAATATACAAGCTAAGTATACAAAGTACAATATATACCATACAGCCAAAGTGTTCAACATTTTATGTTATATATATCAGTAATAAAGTATTTCAGGAACAGAATACTTAAAGGAGCAGCTAACACTAATTCTATTCTACATCTGTTCTAGGGACCCACTACCAGTTTCTGATCTACAACACCCAACATTCTTCAACAATAGACATATGTCATTCCTGTGCCTGACTTTAGGCGTCGGTGGAAATGGATGTCTTTGCTGGAGTAAAAGCCTATAGTGACATTCGCCTAAGGGCATATAAAACTGCAACAGAGAATTAAACAGAAATTACATACAGTTTTCTGGTATGCTGTAACATAGCACATAACCATATGAGACATAGAGAAATTATAGAACCAAGAAGCAGCTGCAAAACTACATGAAAAGAAAATACAGTGACAGCCGGAGTGTCCAGCAAATGTGTGCAGCGACCAGCGTAACTGAAAATTGCTGAAGAAATGTAAATTCTTAGGCACGTTTACTAACTACACTGGTTCTACACAAGTTTACTAGATTTGTTCTGCTTTCTTCCTTTGTGCTTCAATGACTTTGTGAAGTGTATCAGAAAAAAGAGAAACAGAGGAATGTTATGTATACTAAATTAGTACATGAATACTAGGGATGCACCGAATCCACTTTTTTGGATTCGGCCGAACCCCCGAATCCTTCACGAAAGATTCGGCCGAATACCGAACCGAATCCGAACCCTAATTTGCATATGCAAATTAGGGGTGGGAAGGGGAAAACATTTTTTACTTCCTTGTTTTCTGACAAAAAGTCACGCAATTTCCCTCCCGCCCCTAATTTGCATATGCAAATTCGGATTCGGTTCGGCCAGGCAGAAGGATTCGGCCGAATCCGAATCCTGCTGAAAAAGGCCGAATCCCGAACCGAATCCTGGATTCGGTGCATCCCTAATGAATACAATAAATGTTAAATTAAGCAACTAAAAATAAAGAACCCACTGGCTCCATCAGACAAGAAATAATTACATACTGTACAAATGTGATCATTTGCCAGATATATTAATTATACACCTAAATCAATAAATATGTATTAAAAAAAAAACAACTTCACAATATTAATGAGGTGCCACATGGGAGGAGTGACAGTTGCTCAGTAAACAAATACCATCCATTAAAAGATATAAAGATTTTAAATACATAGAGAAATGTATATAATAGCAATATAATAGCAATTCAACTGCTTACGTCACCTTTAAATGCATTGCTCTGCTGTAACACAGAATGGGAGAACAAATAGAAAAGGACACTTCACCATTTATTTTACACAGCTTTTTACAAAATTTTTTGGTGAATTTCATTTTACACAGCATAATATATAGGCCCCATTGTCCTCGCAGGAGAAATCTACTGTAATGCATGCAAAATAAAAGCTTCATTTTAATCCGCAGTCAGTAGTAAATGGCCTTGCTATTTGGCCTTCAGCACAGTGTACAGATATCAGATCCAGGAAAATTCAGCTCACATATACAATAGCATCAATGCAGAACATTTAGTAACATCTAATAACATTGATCGCATATACAAAATCTTTGCTCACTACAATAGATGCCCGTTATTAGTTTATGAAAACCACAATCGCTTGAAATACTCCCCCATCACTTATCCGCAACAGTGATATGATTATCATACCCTTACAGCCTAACCTCCATCTGCTCTCCATGTTTCCTTGGTACAGTAAGTGCTTGCATAATGAACAGTTGTAAAACACCCAGCTCAGCTCAGTTATATAACTTTTACCCTCATTATCCACAGACCAGGTACTCCACCTACTACCACTCACATACAGTACATATAGGGGCAAGATTTATCGAATATCGAATTCAAACTTTTTTCACCGAATATGGTCATTGAACGATCGACTTTAAAAAACGTAGAAAAAATGCTGTAGAAGGTCGCCATATGCTAACATAGCACTTCGGCAGGTTTAATTTGGCAAAGTATTGAAGTCAAAGTTTTTCAGTACTTCGATTATCGAATATTCGAATGTTCAAACTACAGATGCAGCCACTTTAGTTATTCTGTGTCAAACACACAAACCAAACACAGATATCGCATTTATCCCACTTAACACAGAAAGTTGTGTCACAACATCCCATCTAATTAAAGCATTCACCATTGTGAACAATGGTGCTTTGGTATGCTAATGAAAAGGTTAAATGCATTAAATGAGTTAAGATGACTTTAGGTAACACAGTTTCTTCAATTAAGCCCGAGTCATGACGCATTTAACTCACAAATCCAAGTGGCTTCATCTGTATTTTACTTCTAATTGAATTTGAAGTAAATACGAAGTACTAGTATCCCATTCGATAGTCGAAGTATCCAAAAAATTACTTCGAATTTCAAATTTTTTTACTTCGAAAATTCCCTCGAATTCACTTCAACTCTTGATAAATCTGCCCCATAGCGTATATATAGTGAACTGATTGTTATTCAATTATAAATAACACTATGGATGAATGTGCACCAAGCAGGACATTTATTTAGTTCTAAAACTGCTGCTGATTTCTACTGCCAGATCTAACCATTTTATTTAGGTGTCCTATTTTATATAATGGCTGTACTCTATATATATATATATATATATATATATATATATATATATATATATATATATTGATATGCCTTTGACAATTGTGCAAACATAAAATGTGTCAGGCTTTATGTATACACCCGACTGATATCTGTAAAATCTGGCAGCTGTCAATCGGCTGGAAAAAAGCATTGACATTTTCGTGCACTTCTAATCCGACATATTTCTGTAAACATAATGGATGGTCTCATTGTTGGCCCTATGCCAATGATCAATTCAGCCAGATTTGACTCAGAATGTGGTTGACCAAATAGGGCCTAGATCACCTTGTTTGGAAACCTTGTGGCTTAACATTTTGATGCAGTTTTAAGATATGGGGTAATGGCAAGACCCCTTACATGGAAAACTCCAGGTCACAAGCATTACAGGGAACTGAGTGCATACCTGTACCAGTTAAACATTAAAGATCTCATCAGTTTCTATGGGCAATTTCATAATTTCAGATTTGGCAGTTTCAAATTTGGGATAATTATGAGATGACAAATGTTCAGATTTCTATGTATTGATTGTCCTTCCTGTCTTTGATGGTGTTGCTATATTCTGGGATACTGTATTAGTTACATAAATACAGATTTATTGTGTTGAGGAATTACATTAAAATCGACATGGGTTTATTTTGTGTTGTTTTATACAACAAATACTCCTGTGCACTTAATACTCTTGAATACTCCTGTGCGCTTATGTCATTACCCTTTTTTTTTTTATTGATGTGTATAGTATTGGTATAACTCTGGACATTGGAATTTACACCAAGAGAAGCAGATGAACGTACTAGTACTAATACAACAACTTTTTAAATAGATGTATAATTTTACACATTTTTGGCATAATATTAAATAAATACTTTAATAAATATTGCAGTTAGGCTGCATACTAAAACTCCTAGTGACTACTTACAGCTAAAGACTAATATTGCCTACCGAATTTACTTAGGGCTCCTTACACACGTGTTTTTGTATGCATTTGACATGTCCTGAATTGTTACACGTTGCACCTCACTGCAACACATGATTTAATTGATTGAATCTGCTTTGTGGGTCTCTACCCAAAGGACTGCAAGTAAAGTCTAAAGATTATTCAAGGAGAATTAACTTAGCCATCAGGGTTTATATGCTTTCCTGTGGGTAAATACCCATAAGGCAGATTCAGTGTATTTACTCTTGTTGGTAATGATGGAAAGCATACATATCCAATCCATATAAATACATGTGTGCATAAAGCCTTACTGGACTGATGCATTCCATACTCTTCAGCTTTTAGTGGACGGTAGGAGTTCAACAAACAGGACAGTTAAAAAGGTAACAATTATGTTAACTAAGACCAAATTGAAATTCTGTATGTACTACTTTAATATTGACCCTTATCTAGCAGCCCTGGAAAAGGTTCCATGTCAATGAGATGTCGGCGTGTAAGGGTAAATCCATTTTAAGAACAAACATTTGCATGATGTCACCATTCTAACACAATTCACCAGTGCAGTTACCACTAGCCCCTTATAATAAACTGGGGTTTGCCTATTACTAATTACAACATGAAAGAAATGACATTGTTACATGCAGCACACTGGTGTAATCTTTGTAAATAAGTCTGGAGCTCCTCTTGTTTGTAGTTTTGTAAATATTCCATATCTACAGTACAGCCTGAAGCTATCCTATTTGTCCTCTACACTTCTGTTGTGTTGTGAGGTCCTTGGGTCACCAATGCTAGCAGCCAGCCAGAGGGTTGCACACAGCAGGATAATAAAAAGGGCCTGCGCTGGAAAAGAAGAAATAAAACCTGTTGCTCAGTCAATCTGCTTTTTACTGTTAGCTATCAACTAGAAAAGATGTTATATTCCAGAATGATGAGACAATATAAGGGTAAATAATTCAACATCATTATAAGCATTTGCTTCTAACCAGGCTTTCTGTACACCCCTCTGCTGTCTAAATATTCAGTCTTCGCTATAGGTGAGATACCTAGTGATTGTTTATCCATGTAATGCCCTTCTATGTCCCTCTGTGGTTTTTGCCTAACACCAAAAGAAATGCAAAAAGTCATGTAAAGAAAATACATGGATGTCTACATTTTTTGTGTATATTCAGTTGCCATGCTTATTTAGTAAAAAAAAAAAAAGCTCTTTAGAATCCAATTCCTTTTCCATCAATTTCTCAGAACTTTATCAGGTTTTTATTTGCCCTGGGATCTGAATAAATCTGTTAGTCCCCCCCCCCCTCATGTAATGAAGGTGACAGCTGTCAGAGGCTCCTGGAATAGGGAAACAAGAAGGCCTTCGGGCAATGCTGACAGCAACTTCATAACAAAGAAAATAACATTCTGTAAAGCTCTGAACTTTTATCCCTTGAGAAGAAAAGGAAACATTGGAGTATGCAGTTGATAAAGACAAAGATCACACTGAAGTGAACCGTACACAGCAGGGAAATGGACTGAGCACAAGCACCAACTGGGTGTAAAAAGAAGTATTTACAAGGCAAAGGCAGCGCTAGAAGCAACATGAATGTTTTCAGAAGTATAAAAAGAAATGTTGTGAGATTATTAAAGTTGCTGTTATCAAGGGAAATGTTCAGTAGTTCTACAACTACCTTATGAATGTGCTTATTTACAATAAAATTCAAATACTTATATATCTATCAAATAAAGCTTTCATTGTTTTTGCTGCTTTATATTAGCTTTCTGCCACCCCCACCTTCAGTAAACATAATAGCAATGTGATATATAAAATCCTCACAGGTAATATTCCAGTTTTCTGCTAGACATAAGGAATGCATACACATTTGCTGTTGCAATTATGATAAAATAACATGATTGTTTGTGCTGGATAAAAGCTAATTAGTGAATTCTATATATAACCAATACATTGGGAGTGGAACGTGATAAAATAAAACAGCATTAAACAAGTGGACTAATAAATAATGGTTCTGTTGAAGCCAATTATCTACATTGCAGGCTTTCTAGAATCCCTTAAAAAATTGGCCCACTTGGCACTTGCCAAAAAAGGCTATTTATTTGAACATTCCCAGGGGTTTACTAAGCTGCAGAAAAATAGAGAATAAAAGGTGTGATCTTCAGACTGAAAAAACTGTTCTGCTTCGCTAAGATGAAAATTTGCAAAAAAGTATTGATGTCAACAGGTGTTTTTCTCAGACAACTTTTTTTAAAGTACACTTATTTTTTAACTATATAGTAGTGGTGTTTTTTTTTGCCATTAAAGATGGTGAAAATGTTTGCCCATCACTAGGGGGCAGATTTATCAAGGGTCGAAGTGAATTCGAGGGAATTTTCAAAGTAAAAAAAAATATCGAAATTCAAAGTAATATTTTGGATACTCCAACCATCGAATAGGATATTACAACTTCAAATTTACTTCGTTTCGAAGTAAAAATCGTTCGAATATTCGACCATTCGATAATCGAAGTACTGTCTCTTTAAAAAAAACTTCGACTTCAATACTTCACCAAATTAAACCTGCCAAAGTGCTATGTTAGCCTATGGGGACCTTCTAGAGCAGTTTTCTAAGTCTTTAGAGTTCGAAGGAAAAGCCTTCGATCGATCGCTGAAATCAGCAAATCTTTCAATTCGAATCCTACGATCTTATGATTTTACTTTGATTGTTCGATTGCCAAATTCGTTAAAAAATCCTTCGACTTCGATATTTGAAGTATTTTAATTTGATGGTCGAATTTCGAAGTATTTTTTACTTCGAAAGTCGATCCTTGATAAATCTGCCCCTATATGTTAAAGATAGTACTTAGGCCCCCTATAACCGCAAAGTAAAATGAGTTCTGAATACTGTAATTCAAAAGATAAAATAGTTTATTGCAGCACTGCTAAATCAGATACCTTTTTAAAAGGGAAATAGTCATTCAAGATTTATGCTCTGAAGCTGCTAAAAATCCGAAAATCCTCCAGCTAAAACCTGTTGAAATCATTTCGAAGTCAATGGCAGATGGTCCCTTTAACATTTGGAACTTCTTTTACATTCAGGATTCTCAGTAATTTCAGGCTATTTGCGCTGGTTTTTGTTTCTTAGTCCAATACATTTGAATTTTATCGGGCAACAACTTGAAAAAAAAAAGATTCGAATTGACCCTCGATTTTGTCACAACTTTTTGCTGCACCAATTTTTTGGAGAAGTATTAACTTCAATCACTCTTTACTGCTGTACTGCAAGTTGGAGTGATATCACCCCCTCCCCCCCCAGCAGCCTAACAACAGAACAATGGGAAGGTAACCAGATAACAGCTTCCTGATACAAGATAACAGCTGCCTGGTAGATCTAAGAACAACACTCAATAATAAAAACCAATGTCTCACTGAGACACATTCAGTTACATTGAGAAGGAAAAACAGCAGCCTGTCAGAAAGCATTTCTCTCCTAAAGTGCAGGCACAAGTCACATGACATGGGGCAGCTGGGAAATTGACAAAATGTCTATCCCCATGTCAGATTTCAAAATTGAATATAAAAAATCTGTTTGCTTTTTTGAGAAATGGATTTGAGTGCAGAATTCTGCTGGAGTAGCACTATTAACTGATGCGTTTTGAAAAAAACATGTTTTCCGATGACAGGATCCCTTTAAGAAACAAACCCTGCAAGACACAAGCAATGCATGATTTGTTGTTGCAATTTCACACATTATGTGCATGACAAAATAACATGACAGCTATTCATGATTATTTGTGCTGGAGAAAAGCTAATTAGTGAATTATATATATAACAAATACATTTGGAGTGGAACGTGATTAAAGAGCACTAAACAGTTGCACACATAAATATTGGTTCTTTAGAAGCCAATTATCTACAGTGCATTGCAACATTTCTGGAATTTCTTGAAAAATGGTACATGTACCACTTGGCACTTTACAAAAAAAAAATTGCCCAGGTTTACTAACCTTCAGAAACTAGACAACAGAAAGTGTGGATATATGAAATAAAGGATGCAGGCCACATCAGAGCTTACCCGGTTTTAGTGTCCATCCAGACGCTGCCACATGCGAGACGCTGGCACCTCCTCGCTGGTATGACTATTCAGCAACTAAGAATCCCGCTTACACAGGCGCTGTGCTGGACATACATGAGAGGGCACTTAGTCTCTGACAAAGTGCCGAGATTTTCCGGCTAGAAACGCGTAAGTCCAGGACACCCACCGCCACTTATTTTGTACTAGCATGTGCGCACAATAAAGCCGAAATTTGGAAGAAACTGTTTGTGCCCTCTCGTGTATGTCCAGCACAGCGCCTGTGTAAGCGGGATTCTTAGTTGCTGAACAGAAAGTGTGACCTTTAGACTGAGAGAGTAAAAACAATGCAGGGATTGTTTGTCATATATACCACTACTGAAACTGGCAACGTTACCCCTGGTCTTTTCAGTCCTATACTAACTTTTATCTGATCACTTAAGCCTTTTAGAAAGGAGATTGGATTTGGTATCCAAGGTATTGGATTTTCCACCTGGGGACACGCTTGTCTTTAGGGCTCAATTATGAGTTAGATGTTACCTGCTATATTTAAATAAGACAGATCTGCTGTTATTTTCTGTAATATTTTCATTAGAGTATTTTTCAACTTAAGTATTTGGTGACGGTGTTTACAATCAACAATATGTGCAAAGTGATTGTTGTAAATTATATTTTATGAATTTTTAATATGATATACATGTGTTTAATTAACATTACTATGATAAATATTCAACTTTAACTTGGAACACAGTATACGATAGGATACGAAGGCCCCACATTGGTGGTTTTGGATGTACATTTGGAAAACAGGGTTAAATTCCCTCTGAATTTTGATTGGTTTTAAAGTAAAATGGGAGGGAGCAACAGGGTTTAAATTGTGAATGGAACATGCTGTTAATAGAGACACCTATGACAATGTGCTGGAGGGTACGAAACGCGTAAGGTGGACCGTGTGGGGTCAGTATGTATCGATTTTATTAATGCAACGTTAAATAAACTCATTGTTTTTACTTATGAAAAGCCTGGGGACATATATCTTTGGATGTAACTTTTTGTATGCTGTTTGCCTGTGAACTGCGGCAAGTCCCTCTGATTTGATTGAAGATACACAGAGATCCGGTGTGGATTCCCGACTAAAAGATTGATGGAGGTTCTGTAGAAGTCAATGGCAGATGTCCCTTTTGCTGTTGGAAGATATCATGATCTTTTCTGGGTTTCATAAGATAATCGGAATAATTTATCGTTTTTAGGACGATAATCGGAAAAATTTGGAGTTTTCGGCCGTCAAATTGGAAAAATTAGCACAATTCAAGTTTTTCCGTGATTTTATCGAGTTTTTTCCTGCATCATTTTTTCAAGTAATTTTATTGATAAATAAGGCAAAATTGTTGATGTCAGTTTGCTTGAATTTGTTTTAATATAATAATGAGAAGATTTTGAGTTTTAGTGAATAATCCCCTAATTGAAGGTATTTTCATACACAAATGTTACAATTTCCATGGTGTATGTGTAAATTAATATTTATTCATTTTATATAGGCCTCTGGCTGCTTTTTATAAATGTAGAATGAAAAATGTCACTTATAGTAAAGCTTTCCCATAGCTGTATGGCAAGTGATAGTTTAATTGTTAATATTATTAATAACACAGTGTGTATTCACAATGGGAAAAAATGCTCGTTTGGGATGATAATTTAATTGGATTTCCATTTTATTAGTCAGTAGTCTTTAAAAGAATTTGCATTTTTAATGAAAAGTGATTATTTTTGCTGGTACCAATTACAGTATATGTGCTTTTTTAAAAATGTCATATTTTTACAAAGGCACGGCACAGCACTTCCTTGTAGAATAATATTCTGTGTGATTTATTTAGAGATCAGTATTTCAGTCTCAATTAAGAATTTGCTCGACCAAGTACTGAGACTGCATTGCAGGAACTAGACGGACAGATTTACTAAATGTTAGTATCTTTATCTGCCACTCCATACTCTTTACACATTGTATCCTTGTTGCTATAATACAGTCTATTTTGTGCTTCAGAAACTTCATTCTTTCCACCCTTTTGCTCTTTCTTGTTGTTTTTTATGTAAAACCATGTACAGTATATACACACTAGGGCAAATTCACTAAGCGCCGAAGCACCTAACGCTAGCGTCAATTCCCTAGCGCTGGGCATTTTCGTTACTTTGCAAATTCACTAACGAATGCTGGCGTAAATTCGCTAGTGTTACTTCGCACCCTTACGCCTGGCGAATTTTCGCTACGGACGTAACTACGCAAATTCACTAACGCGCGCAGTGTACTGAACGCTACCTTTTACGCTAGACTTCCTTCGCCACCTCATACCAGGCGAAGCGCAATAGAGTAGATAGGGATTGCTTCAAAAAAAGTTCAAATTTTTTCTAAGTCCCAAAAAACGATGGCGTATTTTCTATTTTATGGGTGATAGGCTGAAAAAGATCGAAACATTTTTTGGGGCTCCCCTCCTTCCCCCCTACATTTCCTAACTCATGGCAACTTAACTATACAGTGGGCACATGTGTAGGGCAAAATAAAAAATTTATTTCATGTTTTGAAGGTTTCTCAGGCATTTGTAGTGATTGTACGTATTCCTCCATTGAAATTTGAATTTGGCGCCGTATGCAAATTAACTATCGCTAGCGTAACTTCGCTTCACTTAGCGACTCAACGCTAGTGCAACTTCGCTGCCTTACGCTACCCTTGTGCGCAACTTCGGATTTTAGTGAATTTGCGGAGCGCTGGCGAAACTACGCCTGGCGAAGTGTGGTGAAGTTGCACCTGGCGCAACTACGAATCTTAGTGAATTTGCCACATTGTGTAGTAGTTCTCTGTATTTACAGGCTATACAGCGGCTCTCGAGCCTGAGGTATTTTCATATAAACACAAACTTATTACAGCCATCAGATTCCCCAAACATGACCATATCTCAGTTCAGACACAACCAAAACACTTATTCAGTCGCTTATTTTGTCCCACCTTGATTACTGCAACCTACTCCTTGTAGGTATTCCAACAATTTGCCTTTCACAACTCCACTCTGTTCTAAATGCTGCTGCTAGACTCATTAATCACACCAGTCAACATCAGTTTATCAATATTTGAATTTTGAACTCATGAGTTTTTTTAACTCATAAATTTGATTGTACTCGAAATTCGATTTTAAATTTTTTTAAAAACTCGATTCAAGTTTAAATCATTCCCTAGTCAAATTTGATTTTGACCAGAATTTTTTTTTTGAAAATTCTAATTAAAATTTTCAATTTAAACCTTAATAAATCTGCCCCTTATAGTCAAGGCAATTAATAATGAAGCCCCTCCCTAAATGTCATCTCTGATCTCAAAATACAGGAAACATATTCAATGTACCTTGATTAGTCAGTCATAAATGTATCATAAATCACAAATTATTTTAATCCTTATGTCTGAATTGCACCCTAACCTTTAGTTTGTAAACTCTTGTTAGTAGGCCCTTCTATTCCTATTGTACTCTGTAAAACCTTGTTTGTTATTCACACCATTTGTTCCCTGTTCATTATAAACTTATGTGATACACTGCGCAATTTGTTGGAGCTATATACTGTAAATAAATGATGATGATGATTTTTAAACAGACATACCTGATTTCTGAGATTGAAAGGACACCATGATAGTCAGTGGGGCTCATTTATAAACGTTGTGCAGGGCAGATTGGTTTGCAAAGTGAATATATTTGCATGGTTATATTTATAAAGCTGGATTAGAGGGATAAGAGTAGGGATGTAGCGAACGTCGGAAAAAAAGTTCGCGAACATATTCGCGAACTTGCGCAAAATTGCGAGCGGTTCGCGAACGGTTCGCGAACCCCATAGACTTCAATGGGAAGGCGAACTTTAACATCTACAAAAGACATTTCTGGCCAGAAAAATGATTTTAAAGTTGTTTAAAGGGTGCAACGACCTGGACAGTGGCATGCCAGAGGGGGATCAAGGGCAAAAATGTATCTGAAAAATCTGCCTGTGTGTGCTTGGAAGAGATAGTGTAGGGGGAGAGCTGTTAGTGATTTCAGGGACAGATGATAGTAAGTTTGCTGGCTAGTAATCTGCGTGATACTGCTCTGTATTGGAGGGACAGAAGTCTGCAGGGATTTGAGGGACATTTTAGCTTAGGTAGCTTTGCTGGCTAGTAATCTACTGTTCTCTTTAAACAACTGCCATACGTTGACCTTGTAGGCATTGTTTGCCCAGTTTTTTTGGACGCAGCCACTGAAGCACAGTTGCCAGAAAAAATATGCCATATAAATGCTGAAAATAGTCATTTTTCGCCATACGTTATTCAACCAACTGCTATCTAGCTGTGTGCCCGTGTTCACATTCTGTCTAAATATCCATAATATTACCGTCTCCAGAAAAAACACCGGAGTGACTTTTTTTCAAGCAGCATTCTTATATTTTACGTAATCCGTATCCACCGCTGTGTATACGTTGACCTTGTAGGCATTATTTGCCCTGTAGGCATTTTTTGCCCAGTGTGTTATTCAACCAACTGCTATCTAGCTGTGTGACCGTGTTCACATTCTGTCTAAATATCCATAATATTACCGTCTCCAGAAAAAACACCGGAGTGACTTTTTTTCAAGCAGCATTCTTATATTTTACGTAATCCGTATCCACCGCTGTGTATACGTTGACCTTGTAGGCATTATTTGCACAGTGTTTTCTTCAAACCGCCATCTAGCTGTGTGAGCTTGTTCACATTTTGTCTAAATATTGATAATATTATCGTCTCTAGAAAAACCACTTGAGTTACTTTTTTTCAAGCAGCATTCATATATTTTACGTAATCCGTATCCACCGCTGTAGTAGTGTATACGTTGATCTTGTAGGCATTATTTGCACACTGTTTTCTTCAAACTGCCATCTAGCTGTGTGTATTATCGTTTCCAGAAAAACCAACTGAGTTTTTGTTGTTGTTGTTTTTTTAAAAATAATGCCAGGCAAAGGCAGGCCGCCACGCAGAGGCCGTGCTAGGGGCCGTGCTGCTATGCAATCCTGTGGCCCTAGCAAATTGCCCAGTTTTAAAAAGCCAATGACCCTGAACTCCCAAAATGCTGAAGAGGTAGTTGACTGGCTTACACAGCACACCCCATCCTCTACCGTTTCTAACTTTACCACAACATCCTCCTCATCCTCCACTGCTATGGCCACCCCACGTAACACTTCCTCCACCACCGGTGCCCCATCTTCACTGGAGTCAGAGGAGTTATTTTCCCATGAGTTTCTTGAACTGAGTAATGCGCAACCATTATTGGCAGAAGAAGATGAAGGAGATGAGGACGTTACACCAGATTTAATTCTGGCAGAGAACACGACAGAGATGGACATAATGATGAGTGATGAGGAGGAGGAGGAGGTCCCCGCTGCTGCTTCCTTCTGTGATGTGTCAGAAGAAATTGATGCATCTGAGGAGAATGATGATGAGGAGATTGATGTTTTGTGGGTGCCTAGTAGAAGAGAGCAAGAGGAGGGTAGTTCAGATGGAGAGACGGAGAGTCAGAGAGGCAGTAGGAGAATAAGACTTAGAAGAAGCAGGGAGGCCAGCCCGCAGGGATCAGTAGGGCAACAACATGTATCGGCACCTGTGTTCAGCCGGCCAACGCACCCGCCATTGCCGCCAATGCCGCCAACTTCTACTGTTACCGCCAGATCGCAGACTTCCAAAAAGTCAGCAGTGTGGCATTTTTTTAATGTGTGTGCCTCTGACAAAAGCATTGTAATTTGCAATGAGTGCAGTCAGAAACTGAGCCTTGGTAAGCCCAACAGCCACATAGGTACAACTTCTATGCGAAGGCACATGAGCGGCAAGCACAAAGCACTTTGGGAGCAACACCTCAAAGGCAACAGGCAAACTAAAAGTCACACTCCTTCTGGTCCAGCATCTTACTGCTCTACCTCTGCTCTCCTTGACCCATCTGAACCACCCTCCACTCCGCCTTCCACCTTGACCACCTGTTCCCATTCCCAGTCATCTGCCACCAGCCAAGTTTCTGTGAAGGCCATGTTTGAGCGTAAGAAGCCAATGTCTGACTGTCACCCCCTTGCCCGGCGTCTGACAGCTGGCTTGTCTGCACTCTTAGCCCGCCAGCTTTTACCATACCAGCTGGTGGACTCTGAGGCCTTCCGCAAATTTGTAGCAATTGGGACACCGCAGTGGAAGGTACCCAGCCGCAATTTTTTTTCTAAAAAGGGAATACCACACCTGTACCAACATGTGCAGAGCCAAGTTACCGCATCTCTGTCACTTAGTGTTGGGCCAAAGGTCCATATGACTACTGACGCATGGTCCTCCAAGCATGGTCAGGGCAGGTATGTCACCTACACTGCCCACTGGGTGAACTTGGTAATGGCTGGGAATGGGAAGCAGGGAATGGGTAGCTCAACAACAACAACAACAGTGGAGTTGGTGTCACCGCCACGGATTGCACGCGGTTCTGCCACCACCTCTACTCCTCCATCGCTCTCTACCTCGTCTTCTTCCTCTTCTTCTTCTTACTCTGCTGCTGGGTCCTCCTTCTCCTCCTCCACACCTGTGCACCCCCAGCTCCCCCTAGGCTATTCGACGTGCCAGGTACGCCGTTGTCACGCTGTCTTGGGGATGACGTGCCTGGAAAGCAAAAACCATACCGGATCTGTACTCCTGTCATCTCTGCAGTCACAGGCCGATCGGTGGCTGACCCCACACCAACTGCAGATCGGAAAAGTGGTGTGTGACAATGGAAGCAATCTGTTGGCAGCGTTGAGACTGGGAAATTTAACACATGTGCCCTGCATGGCACATGTGTTAAATTTAATAGTCCAACGTTTTGTCTCCAAGTACCCAGGATTCCAGGACGTTCTCACCCAGTCCAGAAAGGTGTCGGCCCATTTCAGACGTTCCTACACAGCCATGGCACGCCTTGCTGACATTCAGCAGCGCTACAACATGCCAGTCAGGCGTTTGATTTCTGACAGCCAGACTCGCTGGAATTCAACGCTCCTTATGTTGGAACGTCTGCTGCAACAACAAAGGGCCGTCAACGAGTACCTTTTTGAACTGGGTGGTAGGACTGGATCTGCAGAGCTGGGGATTTTTTTCCCCCGTTACTGGGTGCTTATGCGCGATGCCTGCAGGCTCATGCGACCTTTTGAAGAGGTGACAAATATGGTCAGTCGCACCGAAGGCACCATCAGCGACCTAATACCCTTCGCTTTCTTCCTGGAGCGTGCCGTGCGACGAGTGACAGATGAGGCTGTAGACCAGCGTGACGAGGAGCTGGAAGCGCACGATTTATGGTCGCAATCACCAGAACGAACCCAGGCACCTGCTGCAACGCAGGGAGAGGTGCCAGAAGTGGAGTCAGAGGAGGAAGGTGGCTTTGTGGAGGAGGAGGAGGAGGACCAACAGGAGCAGGCTTCCCAGGGGGCTAGTGGTGACCTTTTGGGGACCCCTGGTCTTGTACGTGGCTGGGGGGAGGAGACCGTGGATGATGCAGTCCTTGATAATGAGGAAGCGGAGATGGATAGCTCTGCATCCAACCTTGTGAGAATGGGGTCTTTCATGCTGGCATGCCTGTTGAAGGACCCCCGTATCAAGAGGCTTAAGGAGAAGGACCTGTACTGGGTCGCAACGCTACTAGACCCTCGGTACAAGCATAAAGTGGCAGAAATGTTACCAACATACCACAAGTCCGAAAAGATGCGGCATTTACAAACCAGCCTGCAAAACATGTTGTACAATGCTTTTAAGGGTGATGTCACTTCAGGAACTCATCAACATTCCAGGGGCAGAGGTGCCAGTAATCCTGCCACGAGCACACCTGCAAGGACAAAGCCCTTTGGCCGGTCTGTAACGTCAGACATGCAAATGTTTTTCTGTCCAAGGCAGCGCCACAACCCTTCTGGATCCACCCTCAAAGAACGCCTCGACCGGCAGGTAGCGGACTACCTGGCATTAACTGCAGATATCGACACTCTGAGGAGCGATGAACCCCTGGACTACTGGGTGCGCAGGCTTGATCTGTGGCCAGAGCTGTCACAATTTGCCATGAACCTCTTGTCTTGCCCAGCCTCAAGTGTGCTCTCAGAAAGGACCTTCAGTGCAGCAGGAGGGATTGTAACTGAGAAGAGAACTCGCCTAGGTCACAAAAGTGTCGATTACCTGACCTTTATTAAAATGAATGAGGGGTGGATCTCGGAGGGTTACTGCACGCCGGAAGACTTGTTCTGACTTCTATGCAGCTGTCCTTCTCTTCAAGCCTCATGACTCCACACACAGCTGTCCTTTAGCGTCCTCCTCCCTCCGCCACCGTTACAAACTAGGGTGCAAACCCTACTGGTTTAATTTTTTCTGGCCTCTGTGCTTCAGTGGCTGCAACCAAAAAAACTGGGCAAACAATGTCTACAAGGTCAACGTATGGCGAAAAATGACTATTTTCAGCATTTATATGGCATAATTTTTCTGGCCTCTGTGCTTCAGTGGCTGCAACCAAAAAAATTTATATTTTCAGCATTTATATGGCATATTTTTTCTGGCAACTGTGCTTCAGTGGCTGCGTCCAAAAAAACTGGGCAAACAATGTCTACAAGGTCAACACACTGGGCAAAAAATGCCTACAGGGCAAATAATGCCTAAAAGGTCAACTTATACACTACTACAGCGATGGATACGGATTACGTAAAATTTATTATGGCTGCTTGAAAAAAGTCACTCCGGTGTTTTTTCTGGAGACGGTAATATTATGGATATTTAGACAGAATGTGAACACGGGCACACAGCTAGATAGCAGTTGGTTGAATAACACACTGGGCAAAAAATGCCTACAGGGCAAATAATGCCTACAAGGTCAACTTATACACTACTACAGCGAGGGATACGGATTACGTAAAATTTATTATGGCTGCTTGAAAAAAGTCACTCCGGTGTTTTTTCTGGAGACGGTAATATTATGGATATTTAGACAGAATGTGAACACGGGCACACAGCTAGATAGCAGTTGGTTGAATAACACACTGGGCAAAAAATGCCTACAGGGCAAATAATGCCTAAAAGGTCAACTTATACACTACTACAGCGATGGATACGGATTACGTAAAATTTATTATGGCTGCTTGAAAAAAGTCACTCCGGTGTTTTTTCTGGAGACGGTAATATTATGGATATTTAGACAGAATGTGAACACGGGCACACAGCTAGATAGCAGTTGGTTGAATAACACACTGGGCAAAAAATGCCTACAGGGCAAATAATGCCTAAAAGGTCAACTTATACACTACTACAGCGGTAGTAAAATAAAAAAAAAGTTAAATAAAAAAAGAATGAATATTAAAAAAAAAAAATTAAAGTTGGTGCTGCTGAACTACTAGGAGCAGCAGATTAGCACACCAGTCCCACTCCCCAACACTGCTAGACTAATAGCACTGGGCTCTTATAGTAGTAGTAGTAGTAGTAGTAGTAGTAAAACAACAAAAAAATAAATAAAAGCAGTCCTTACAAGGACTATTGCTATTGCAGCAGTCAGCAGATGAGATCAGAAGCAGGACAGCTGCCCACTGCAGCTACATACAGAGCACTGCAGTAGAAGGTAGATTACTAGCCAGCAAAGCTACCTAAGCTTAAATGTCCCTCAAACCCCTGCAGACTTCTGTCCCTCCAATAACAGAGCAGTATCAAAACGATTACTAGCCAGCAAACTTTCAACTGTCCCTGAAATCACTAACAGGCAGCAGCTCTCTCCCTACACTATCTCTTCAGCACACACAGGCAGAGTGAAAAAAAGCTGCAGGGCTTCGGTTTTTATAGGGAAGGGGAGTGGTCCAAGGGAGAGCTTCCTGATTGGCTGCCATGTACCTGCTGGTCTGGGGTGAGAGGGCAAAAAAAAGCGCCAACAATGGCGAACCCAAAATGGCGAACGTCGCGCGACGTTCGCGAACTTCCGGCGAGCGCGAACACCCGATGTTCGCGCGAACAAGTTCGCCGGCGAACAGTTCGCGACATCTCTAGATAAGAGTGGTGTATTTTATGTGCACACAGAATTGCTATTTATTTTTTTTTTTGCACTGCTTTTTAAATATGTAAAATATCGCAAATTGTGAATACTTATGAGCATACTCTACGTTTGAGTTATGCCACAACTTTGGAATATTTGCAAAACAGTTTCCCAAATTGCAAATTTAAATTACTGTTATCGCACAGTGAGCGCACTCAAGCAAACACCTGTCTTATTTGCAAGCCATTTGTGAAAATTTACGCGAATGCACAAAAAAACCAAAATGACGGGAGAAACAGTGCATATTTTAGCGTTCAAGAAAAAACATGGGCAATACACCCATTTTCAAATAACCCCCAGTGTGTTTGCTATTTCTCCAAGCCCCCGCCCAGACTCTCACTATAATGTTACCACTATACATGTGTGTATTTTACTGCTATGTGCATCCAGGTTGTAGTTTGTGACTCAATGTTTCCCTCTCAGCAGACACCTGTGTTAGGACTCATTAGGACTGTATACCATGTATCAGATGTTTATTTATGTTTGATTGTATTACATCTGTATCTTATGTATCAAGAATGTATTCTGATACCGCTGTATTGTTTGTATCTACAGTTCTACCTTCTTTTGATCATTAAACAAGTTCCACAACTTATACCGTGTGATGATTGAAGGGCAAGTAAACTGCCTGTTGATTCACTTCTGACGGGGACAGAACAACTATGATTGTGTAAAACAATGCATTTGTATTTATATCTGGAAGTACAGGTAGTGTTTATGCACATGTTGTACATAAGCCCAAATAAATGATCTCTTGTAAAAAAAAAAAAAAGGGGGATATATTTTTTTTTCTTTAAGTTGCTATACAATGATTTGTATCATAAGGGAAAGATGGGGGTTGGCATGTAGGACTCCCAGTTCCCTAGCTTGTGCATTATTCAGATGATCAGTCATAAAGCCCACTCTTACTGTTTACCCTGTACTATAATAATAACAAATAATATAACTATAATATAACAAAATCTGATCCAGATAAACTTTTTTCTGTTCTAATATGCAAGTTCCCCACAATTACTGCCATGTTTCTTTATTATTTATATCCAGGTTTCCACTCTTACATTGTGTTTACCCAAAGTTTATACAGTGTTATAATATTCTTCCCGGTGTTCAGAGAATAAAATTATGCATGGCCCATCTTTTATTGCAAACCCAACAATACCTGTTTACTCTGCTCCCACTGTCCCACAATCTGTTCTCATCTCATGCATTTTATGGTCTCCTTAACATTTGATTGATTTTTAGGTCAGCGTATATTTATCATGGATCTAGTTGTGTAATAGATTGCATAGCTAAAGTATATTGGATTTAAGCAACAGATGATTGAAAAGGTGAAATGTCAAAAAGATGTTTTGTCTTCCCAGAAAGCAAAGTTTATTGAAATTCTGGTCATATGTGCTTAGAATCCAAAAAGAGTTTGTGTGCTCAGAGAGTTGGGGTATGAGAAACTGTATAGACTTTGAGACAACACATAGTACAAAATGTATTGTCCCTTGCATGTGGAATGCATGTTTTGATATACTAAAAATATTTGTTAGCAATTGTTGAAGTTTAGGTTTACTCAATTGCTGTTTGGGTTGTTTGCACATTTTCATTATGATTATACTTTCTAAAGGCCAGTGTAAAATAGCGAGTCTGACACTGGGAACTTTGGTAACCAAATAATTACACAAGGTACAGTATATTTATTAAACTCTAGAAATACTTGACACATGAAAAATACTAAGTTACACATTGCTTTTGCTGAAGCTGCTGAAAGAAACAATAGCACTCGGGACAATCAGTACAGCTGATTTTTTTTTTCTATCAGGGCTGGAAAAATCTTTAGATCGAATATTTTAAAGCTAATGCATTTGTTGATTTTGCTTAAAGGTTGATGCTGAGGCTGAACTATAGATAGATGACTATTAACTTCTCACTAAAAAGACTCTCAAATGTGACTTTACAGAAAGAAAAGCCAAAAGAAGAAATAAGGCTTATTAAGTACTTGGCATTCAAATGGACTAAGAATTAATATATTAACAGGATTCAAACCATCGTGTCACCTTTGTGAATTAGCGTTCAGGTCATTTTTAAAAGCAACAACTGTTCATTAAATTCTGCCTGGAGTGCATCCCATGCTCCCAACATTTATTTCCACATATTTGTTTAGCTCAAGTTATTCTGCTAAATAATTTTCCAGGCATATAGGTTTGAGGAGGATATGAGTTCAGCTCTTGGAGGGTAGAGCATTTTTGGAATTTTTTTTTTGCAAATGTAAAGAATCATACTGCCCTGCCAATTGCCCTGATGCAACACATTTCTATTGTTGATTTATATTCAGTTATATGTTATAACCTTTATGTGACTTACCTAGATTACAGTTAAAAAGAACAAGCCCTTGCTCATGTGCAGTAAATAAAGCAATTTCTTTTGTTGAGTTGAAAAAGTACCTATACAACATTTTTAGGGAAAGCTGAGGTCTACAGGGCTTGTTTACAAATGGCAGGGCAGGGTGCAACTGCAAAACAGCTAACACAATCCACCATGCTTTTCCCACTTTGCACCCTGTTCCCACAGTGAGTGCCCACAGGCACTGATGCAAAGAGTGCAAGTGCAAAAAATAGACACAAACCAAAATGTTTCTACTCTTTGCACCCTGGCCCGTTGTGGGTGTCCAAAGGTACAAGTTCTTGCATTCCAAAACAGAACTCAAGAACCTGAGCTTTCCGGATTAATCCAGAAACGCCTGTGTTAAAGGAACAGTAACATCAAAACTTCTAAAGTAATAAAAATATAATGGAGAGTTTCCCTGCACTAGTAGAACTGGTGTGTTCAGCTTCAGAAACACTACTATAGTTTATATAAACAAGCTGCTGTGTAGCAATGGGGGCAGCTATTCAAAGGAGAAAAGGTTCCGGTTAAACAGCAGATAAGCTCTGTAGAACATAATGGTGTTATCTGTTATCAATATTTAACCTGTGCCATATAGCCTTTTTCCAATTACCGCCATTGTTTATATGAACTATAGTAGTGTTTCTGAAGCAAACATTAGCTTTACCAGTGGAGGGCAACATTACATGATATTTTCATTACTTTAAAACACTTTTTTGTAGGGATGTATTCATCACTGTCTTTATCACCTGCCTATTTTTAATCCAGCTCAAGATTCAGAGTGCTGCTATGCCCCCTTACAGGTTTTCAAGGAAATCTTTGTACTGCAAGTTTTAAGATCAAAAGCAGATCTATCAGTGTATATAGAAAAGCCATTATATAACTCCTTTTCCAGTCTCAATAATATCTCTGCCTCTTCTCACTCTTTCTCTAACCTCAGTGCCCTCACATTCAAAAAATGCCCAATGACCAGAGTAAACAAACCCTAGAAAGTTTCTAAACATATTTGCTTCATCTGTTAACTTTTAGCAGACACAAGTTGCTATAGACTACTAAAAGAATCCTTAACCCCAGTGCGGCTCAGGCAATATATTTAGACAAGGTGATGATGTTAGTTAGCGTACGCTGCACACATTGGTGCTACACAAAGGCTACCCACTGCTTCAGGTTATAAATACAAATTCCCATCTGTATAAAGAAAACATCAAATCTCAACTTTTATTTCTGCAGGCTTATTAGCTGTAAAATATGCTGTAAATAAATTCCTTAGATTGTAGGCAGAACTTGCCAATAGAGAAACAATATGCCTATAGAAACGCAGAGCTGAACATAATGCAATAAAGAAACTTCACATGAATTTATTAAAATGTATAATTTCAGTCTTAAGAAATAATAAAATATAAATAAAGTGCCGCAAAATACAATTATATCTCAGTCAACCGCTGATTTCTCCAGGACTTTCAATGCCCAGAATGAATATATTGCTTCACTTTTATGTCAAAATTGTGTAATAAAATAAAAATCACAAACACTGTTAGCTTTGGTGCACTGCCAAATTTTATTTCCTATATATTGATTTAGGAAAAGTTTGACACAACGGTGGTTAAATTCAAGACTTTCATGTCTTATATAAGGATAACCCTATTTTAGCGTCCATCATTCCGGTTAGAAAAAGTGTCCCCATACAGTTCCCTCTGTGTCTAGTGCTGCCTCTTATATCAACTCAAGAGTTCCTCTACTCTCTGACACAATGAAATTCCTCAGGACAAATATTAAAGTGGTTAAATAAAAAACAGTCAGCTTATCTACTGACGTTACAGGGCAATAATAACACATTTGCTTAAAAATATAAAAGTCGCATTTTGGCAAACTGAACCAGCAAATAAATCAATGTTTTTAATAACAAAATAAATTGACATACTGTATGCAGGGTTTAGGGTTTTGTTTGAAGAAATCCTATTACAAGAACTCCTCAGACTGAACGCCACGCAAGTGAAACACTGACTCATAGAATCAAGGATTCGTTTTTTTGGATGGATTAGCTGACTGCTGAAATACCTTTTAAACTATTTGTTTTTTCAAAATACACTACCTACATCTGAACATTATTTCTAGAAGCAACATGATGTACTGTATGCAGTGGCACTTAATCCATCTTTTTGTATAAACTTCTTAAATACTGGCTTTGCATCCAAGTAATCTCAGCCAACGAGTCCTGATGTGCACTTACTACCTATATTCCAACCTTAGAAGCTGGTCCATGTTATGTCTGTGCCTTACCTCAAACCGGCTAATATTTATTTTGGTAAACCATAGAGATGGCTAGTCCTACAGCCATGTGCAACAGACCTTATGTTTGGTCACCCAGATTACCAGGTAAACTGCATTAGCTGCTCACTTCCCCTGAGAGAATTTGTGTAAATTTTGAGGTGCTTTAATCTTACTGTTTATTATTATTAATGTTATTATTCGATTCTGATGAATTTGACCAAAACAACATTTAAGAAACACATTTATATTTCATAATTTTACTTTAATGTGTCTATATTTTTGGTCATGAATTCCACTGTTGGTATTCTGAGCATTTTGGATTTGCCAATTTACATAATTTGGGAATTAATGAAATGAGACATAGTTTTCTCATATTATTGTCAGATGAAACTTAGTTTTCTTTCTCAGCACAAATACCTTGTGATGTCATGGTATATTCATTACAAAATTGTATGCTTATTCCCAAAATGCAGTCAATTTTGTGCCTCAGAATCTTCTGAACATTCTTTCCTTTAGTATAAAGCCTAGGTAAAATTTGTCCAGGCTACTGTCCTTGTTACAACCATCATGACCTCCTAATTTGTTGTCTGGATTTTTGTGAAATGTAAGCAATAAAGGTGAAAATCAGATCTAGCTCAGGTTCTCTATATTTTTGAAGCTACAATACGGTAGAATTCTTCCTTTTTTGTAACCTCGCTGAGCTGATTTGTATAGATATTTCTAATGGTATGCATGAATGTCGGAGCCAAAGTTCCATGTCCTTTTTTTTTTTTTTACAAATAATTCAGAGACATTGTAAACAACATGCTCCTTTTTGTATGGCTGGTAGATATGATAGAGGGCTTAGTGCATATATGAAGAAGAAAAAGAGACAGAGAAAGATAATGATTTTGGTGGATGAATACTGATATTTTGGAAGAAAAAGACAGTGGTGGTAGATTATGAGATTGAATACATTAATAGCGAGACACAAAGAGAACGTTAAGCCCATTCTCCATGTTTCGGAGAAAGCAACAATCCTTTTGGGTGCATGTTTGCTCATCTAGTCCGAACAGCCCCAACAAACACCAAGGCTATGCCATTTCTCTGACCCTCCTGATGTAGTCTCTAAGCTCCTGGGGATCTCGGAGTCCCATGTCCCGGCAAACCCACTCCATATCATTTTCCTCTGCCCCTGGTACAGCATCATATACACTTCCTTCACTGGGCAAGCTAGTGAAGGTGGTAAACTTTACTCGCTTTCGCTTTGTTGTGGGTGATGAGCTTAGAGGGTCCTCACTGGCTTCTCGACTTGAGCCACCTCCCCCAGAAGATCCATCCCCCCGTCCATGTGATTGGCTCTGTACACTGGCCTGAGAGCTACTGTTACTGCTACTTCCTCGTGCTTCACCTCTGCAACATGAAGCATGATGAGGAGGTAAACTTCCTGCCTCCAAAAGATTGGCAGGACTTTCAGGTTGTGGTGATAGGTTCCCCCGTGCCCTGAGGGGTTGCCCATTTCCTAGGAAAACCCAGTGATGGGAATGATCAGGGTTTGCCTGACCTTCCGGTGGGACTCTCTTGTGTCTGTATTTAAGAACAAAAACTATGCAGTTTATGAGAAATACTAGTATGGCTAAACAGAAAACTCCCAAGAGTGCATACATGCCAATTTCTAAGTCTGTCAATCCTCGAGGCGATTGAGGGAAAACTGTAGGAATTGCTAAGGGATATTCCCCAGAACCAACTGTACTGAGATCCTCAACTAATGTAGAGAGCGGTGTAATCAGTGTTGTGCCAGATGTTTCTTTGTTTTTTTGTGCAGGAAAATGTGGTGGTACAACACTCACTAATTTTCCTGGTTCCTCCTCTTCTCCTGGCTCATCGGGACCAAACATGACCTGCACTAGTGCTGTTGCTGTCGATAAAATGCTCTTCCTCTTTGTTTTTTGGCAGATCTCATTTATTATCATCTCAGCCCGCAGAAGGGTTCCTGCTCCCTGCTCCTCTCCAGCTGTTACAATGGGGAAGGTACGATCTGGACTCACTGAGATCACTTGTTCATCCAGACTGCTCACTGATAACGTATAGTCTTTGGGATCATAGAGTGAAAGAGGTACAGAGGATCCATCACTGAATGTAAGCCAAAGATTCAACAGGCCTTCCTACAGAAGAAAAATATTAGATCTGTGTCATGAAATATATACCTTATTTGTAACAATATGCTGTATAAGGACAATATGCACCATACAGTACATATAAGCCTGGCACTAGAAGGGATCATTTCCCTGTAATTCAGATATTGCCATATGTGCAGGAGCACTAAGTAGCTCACTTTTGTATCAGCTAGTGCTCCTGCACTTTGGATGGTGAGATGCAGAGTGCCTAACTTGTGCATCTCAATAACGTGCAAATTAGGGAATGGGTAGTTAGTGGAAGTTATGCCTACTTGTATCCCCCCATGAATACAGTGGTGCTAAACAGAGGGAGCACTGTATTTAGTGACCTATGAAAATTAAGAGAATTGGAGAACAGGGTGCAAAGTGTAAAAAACACAGGGCATTCACCCATTTTTTTGCATTCTGCATCAATTGCATTTAGTATTTGTGTTATTAAAAAAGATGCCATGCCAAAAAAAATTAACATGGTTACATTTAAGCTTTTATCTTTCCAGAAATCTAGAAAATCCAATGGGAAGTGATGGGGTAGTTATAAGTGCCAGTTATACCATTAATGTAGTATTAGAAGTATTTGGGTATTTGTGAATAACAAACTGTGTAGACATTGTCAGACAGTGGACCAAAAACCAAAAAACAGTGGCGATTAACTGGACACTAAGGGGCAGATTTACATATGGTCGAATATCAAGGGTTAATTAATTTACCGAAGGTAAATCCTTCGACTTCGAATATCGAAGTCGAAGGATTTATCGCAATTCGTTTTTAGTCAATCGATCAAACAATTTTTCTTTGACCAAAAAAAGCTTGCAAAGCCTATGGGGACCTTCCCCATAGGCTAACATTGAGGTTCTGTAGGTTTTAGATGGCGAACTAGGGGGTCGAAGTTTTTTTTAAAGAGACAGTACTTCGACTATCGAATGGTCGAATAGTCGAACGATTTTTAGTTTGAATCGTTCGAGTCGAAGACATAGTCGAAATTCGAAGGTTTTTTTATTCTATTCCTTCACTCGAACTGAGTAAATGTGCCCCTAATAGTTGCAAGTAACCACTCGTCACCACAAAGCAAGCCAGTTCAGAAAGTGATAACACGAGAAAAGTAATAACATATAAGTTAAAATATAACTTTTACTGTCATTGACCAATAAAAACACACTCATTGGAATACACACCCACTAACCAACCAATCTGTCGATAGTGCTGGACAACGTCCTTAAAATTAACATATAATTAAAAATATCTAGCAAAAGGTGGATCGGTGGGGTCTCTAAGAGACATCGCTGGTTGTTTGTAAATTAAACCCTCCGAATACAAGGAGACCACAACCGCCTGCTCCCTCCCTTCCCACGCAGTCCCAACGTAGATAGGCAGGTTTCAAGCAGAATCCCTGTGCTAAACCTGCCTATCTACATAAGGACTGCGTGGGAGCTAAGCACTCCACTGTCCACCTATGCCCGCCCTACGCATTTCGCCGATGTACTCGGCTTCATCGGGCATAAGTGACGGGGGATTCTGCTTGGAAGGGAGGGAGCGGGCAGTTGTGGTCTCCCTGTATTTGAAGGTTTCATTTACAAACAACCAGCGATGTCTCTTAGAGACCCCACCGATCCACCTTTTGCTAGATATTTTTAATTATATGTTAATCTTAAGGACATTGTCCAGCATTACCGACAGATTGGTTGGTTAGTGGGTGTGTATTCCAATGAGTGTGTGTTAATTGGTCAATGATAGTAAAAGTTACGTTTTAACTCATATGTTATTACTTTTCTCTTGTTATCACTTTCTGAACTGGCTTGCTTTGTGGTGACGAGTGGTTACTTGTGTCCAGTTAATCGCCACTGTCTTTTGGTCTGCAATTGTGTTACAAGCTTGCAGTATAGTGGAACACATGCACTATATCAAGCTCAATTATTTTGTTTGATTGTCAGACAATGGCTAATACATCAAAATCACAAAGGTCTTGCATTACAAAATGGCATTAACTTGAGGGCTGAGAACATAACTTTGCCTTTTAGAGGTCCCTGGTAAGGCCTCACTTGAGTATGCAGTGCTGTTTTGGGCTGCAGTCATTAAGAGGGACATTAATAAGCTGGGAAGAGTGCCAATCAAAATGCACAAATATGCAGACTCTTGTGAACAGGGCCCTCTGATCCCATTTATATTCTATAACTCTTCTTTGTTAAAATATTCCAAGACCCTATTCACCATTGACTAAGTGCCCTAAGTGGGTGCGAAACGCGTAGGGCTGATGGAGATTTTTAACTTTGTATAAATAAAATACATTTTTAACTAATTTTCTCTGGTCCTGTGGATCCATTTGAGTGCTGGTTGGTCCTGCTTCTTCTTCACATCCTTTGTCGTATTGCTCCCTAAAGCTGGGGATCTGGGACTAGTGCACCAGCACAATGACTATTTGGTGAGTCATTTACAATTTATTCTGGAGCACCGTCTTTCTCCCAACTATTGAAACCTATCCACCATTGGGCCTGGATGCAGAATGTGCACCCGGGCCCCCAGCTGGCCCCTCCCCTAAAGACTAGAGCATCAGCATGCTCCTGGTGTTCACAATTAAATATTTCTCCCTGCCTCCCGGGAAAAGATTTATTGTGGCTCCTGTGTGTTAAATTAATGTAAAGCGCTGTGTATCCTCCTGGTGCTATGTAAATAGATTATAATGGTGATGATATAAGAATCAGTAGCAACTACTTAACTCTCAAAATTGAAAGCACCCCCCAGCACTCACTAACTTGTGCATATGAGTTATGCAGGGAGGCATCTACATGCCCCTCCAACAACCCCTCATCAATACAATACTGCCAAGCACAGACAGTGCTGTTTTCATTAAGGGAATGCAGGCAGAGATCTATGGAAATTTACAGTATATACTGCATATGTGCAGGGGCTGTGTGCAAACGTGAAAAGGCCATGGTTGCATGTAATAAATGCCCGTTTATGAGTTTTGCATTCTACTAGCTTTGCAAGCGCTTCTACTAGCTTTGCAAGTCCATTCCACTCACCTGTTTAGGGGATTTCAGAATGTGCTGGGCACTTGACTTTGCAATGATAGTGTGGCTGTTTCCAGGACTTGGATGAAGAGAGAGTGTTAAGCCAGATATCACCTGGGCCCGCAATTCAGTTATGCTGACTTTTTCATCTGTCACTGTAATAGGGGTCTGACCAAGCACTGTTTCCATCAGAGGAGACACCACCTTTTAATATTTTGGGGAAATGAGGTAAAAGAGTAATTACAGTATTTTATTGATTATAGATGTAACAATGAGAAATAATTAACAAGAGCTACATACTGTAAACCTGACAAAACAAGTTAATACAGGGTGAATTTAAGGGGAGGGGAGATGGGTATTGTTAACTTCTTACATTTGCTACCACTTCCCCTATAGACCATAGTAATGTGGAGCTATCTACATATTCATAGTGCTTGCTAAGTGCTGCTGCGAAGTTGCTGCAAGCTTTAATCTGGCACATTGCACCAAGAAAAATATACTGCAAGTCGAAAAGCAGTATGGGGCATTTAATAGGTCAGGTCTGCTTATATACACAGTAGAGTGCCCTGATATGTGCAGTGCAATAAAGGGTGAATGGAGCTACTACCAACAGGGAGCACAGTCCGGCACATTTGTGGAAATATACTGCTTTCTTCCCCGACAAACTGTTTTGGTATAAGTTGCTACTTCTAACATCTATTATGAATAAATTTGGAATCTGAGCTTCTGAACAGGTAAATAGGTCTATTTTTACTTTGATGAACTTCAGTGAAAATATTTTCAAATTATATGTTTTCGTTATATGAAGGGCACTTCCATATATATTTATTATTTTTCACGCAACTGCTGCAAACATTTGCCAAGACAAATACCCATGGTTTTTAATGCATTTTGACTGAGAAGAGATGCCTCAAGAAACAATGCCCATTTACTTTAATGCTTCTGGAGTGAGAAAAAAAAGTTGTGCGTTTAAAGAATTTCTTGCTTATTGACTTCCATGCAAATTTTCGGCAGTTTTGCAAATGTTTTCGCTGAAATGAAATGGGACAGGTTCTCTCATCACTAATATCCACATATTTCTTTTACCATAATAAATTGGGTATACACTACATGATGATTTATTGATTACATTTTATGCTAATCAATAATTGTCATCTTAAAGGTTAGGTAATTGTGATAAAATCTTCTAATAAAGACACTCGAGAAATATTTTATTACATTTCTGCCCCCTTTTCTGTTTTGTCTTCTAAAAGCATGTGGGAGATGATTCCAGAGGAGGGGTGCTATTGCAGGTGGAATAGAGAAGTCAAGTTTTCAGTTAATGTGGGTTTAAAGCAACTTCTGTTTTTTTGGTGTCTGTTATCACTACAACTAATTAATTATAATTGCAATCTATACTGATTTGGGAAGTGATCAGTATGCTCATTTGGTTTCAGGACTATATTTTTGTGTTATATTTATACAAATATTTATTTCATAATATACCTACCTTAAATAATGTAGTTCCAGGCTCACGTCCCGCAACTGTATTACTGTCAACCATTTCCGCTATTCGTGGGTCTTCCACCTGCATGAAGTCATTTACTAAGTCAGTAACCTCCACCAACCAATCAGGACCCAGCATGGTGATAACTTGGTCAGTGCCCTCTGAGGAGGTAGTGTGAAATTGGGTGAATACTTGAAGAGTAGCATGTTGGTACTGCAAAGTACACCCACGGGAGAGCTTCCTATCATCCTCATCATCGTCGTCATCATCGCTGTCCCGAACAGACCTAGACAGGAGGCACAAAATGACTTTATAGAGCAGTCAAGAGTAGAACAAACTTGCTAACATCTGCTTTCCCAAGATAATGAAATGTGATCAAAATTATACCTATTTTTAATGTTTGCCTGTATTGGGGGTACTCTATTTTCATTTATTTGCCAGAAGTGGCCATCGGAGGGGTGTACAGTATGTGGGTGGGTGTCCTTGCATATGGACTATTCACAACAGCCTGTAATAATTATATTACTTCATATCCAACCATCTACTTTTTAATTTAATTCTATGTTTAGTACATTAGTGCTGCTGGACCAATTAAAAGGAATCATTCATTTGATTTCCCTGGAAACAAATTAGCCAAATGCTTCATAGGAGTTCTCTGTTTTGTGATTTCTGCTGGCCTGCAGTATATTCATTCAGGGATTTAATGATGTTCATGTGTACTAGATTTCCCTTCTGTTTTATTTATTTCTATATCTATTTGGAAAGGGTATTGATAGCAAACGCTTTTCTAATAAGAATGTGTGTAAAGCACTGCTTGTACAGTACTATTTAATGCACACATCTTTAATTAGACCTTGGTGTTTTCAGAAGAGCAATGCCAAAAGAAAACATATACCACAGTCAATCCATATGCAATTATGACATCACAACACAAGATGGGCAAAGCCAATTACTACTCATTTTACAAAGCCCACTTAGTATAGTTTTTCTTATAGGGAATACAGGTTACAATTTCCTATAACCTTTGAAATGTGCACCATGCAACACATTATTGGAAAATATTGGATATCACAGTCATTCCTTTTGCTGGTGCTGCTCACTGTTTGAGAGATGCAAAAACATTAGATGAAAAAGCTATGTGCCACTCGGCACAGGGCTCTTTTCATTCCTTGCATTTTGGGTGATTTATTTTCAACTGTAGTTGTAAATGTGTAGTATAACACAGGAGAAAAATACAGGCAAAGGATCTGTGCTCCGATTGGCTTCAATTTTCTCCCAGAACTCTATATTTTATACAGGTGCCGCCATTATATGGAAACTATAAAAGCTGACACTCAGTGAGAGAATTTATCCTCTGTTGAAATGGCACCAAGTGAATGAATTTATACTAGCTGAAAAATCTGAGAGCACTGATTCTAGCACAAACCAAAAGTACAAATAGGAAAGAAATGCTGCGCAAGTCTTTTAGTTTTAGAACATGAATATTCAATACAACAACTGTGATTATATTCAAAGGAAGGCGTTTTATGGGTTGAGCAGAGTTAAATAAAAAGATTTAAGCGATTTCTTTTCTATCCCTTTTGAAAAAAACAAAGTTAGCAATCTTCCCCCTGACTGAAATCACTAGAATGCAGTGGCGCAGAAAATTGAAGAGGAGAAATTGGAATTTTTTGATGTTTGAAGTATCTGTGGGTAGTTTTGTGTTGGAAGGGATAAAGGAAAGTGCATCCCAACCGACCATTATACCTGTGTACTAAATCAAAGGGAACATTCTTAGAAAATGGGCTTACAGAACACCCTTGATACACCGAAGCAAGGGTCATTTTGTTCTCAGCCTATCATAACAGTTAGCAGTGGACTTAAGGGATTAATTACCACTGCTACCACAGACAAGCATTCTATTTCAACGTCAAACTCAAAACAGGTCTTCAATCAATGAGGTCCTTAAGGTTTTATGAGTAAACATCTCACACTTTTGATTACTGTTTTTCTTCCATATTTGCAACTGTCCCTAAATGCAAGCTCTGTCACAAATGTTTTGTCAGTGCCATCCAGCTCTAATATACTTAAAATTCTACAATATGGTATAACAGAATTCTAAGCTCCATTAGTTCTACACCCAACAGACTTGGGTCCAACAAATGACTATAATATACTGCCGAATTGGACCAGCAATATCTTACTCAAGGATTAAGCAATAGAATTGTTGGTGATGGTCTTCTGTAATCAATATTTTGCACTCTGAGAAATCAGCTGAAGCTGTATTTGACATTAAAAACATTTTGTAGGGATCAATGGCGTGACAATACATTACAAATGTCTTGAAAGAACATTGTATTATAATCAACAGCCCTTAACATATTTTGGGGCACAAACTTGCATCTAAACCAGAAAATAAGGGGTGCCAGGCAAATATATTTCTATGAGACCCCCCAAAGTCAAATTGGTCTTTACAAAATGTAATATATATCCTTGAAATATGTAATTACCTCTAATAAAAACAAAAATCCAAAATACTAACAATTTTGATATGGTCAGAAATGTAGAAATACAAATGACAGTAAAAGTTTAGTGTTAAAAATATGAATAAACAAAGAAACCTGGTGCATAATTTAATAATGACTGAAACGAAAATAAAACTGAACTCTGTGCCATGTGCTGGGCTGGCACTAACAACACAGCTCCTTTACACTAGCACCTACTGATGCCCCCTAATTTGTGAGTTTATCTTTCTTCCCCAGCCCTCATAAATACAGCACTGCTGAACACATGTATTCATATTGGGTCTTGCCTATTATAACATCATTTACCTTCTGTCTGGCAGGATCGGGATTCTCCAGCCTTTTATTTGACTCAGTTTGGAATCCGAAAGCTCAATGTACAATGGGATTTTGGGTACCCAGACTGTCATTTCTAATGGTGCGCTGAGATGTTCATAGCTAAAAATGGCCTGTGCATTCATAGAGCCCCTTGTTTCCTTCCCGCTGACAAATACATAGTCACAGCTGCTTGACACCTGGTATCAGAAAGAGAAACAATATGAAATGTAAGCACTGTCAAAATATAACAATCAGGTATGTACACATTGCATAATTAATGTGACAAAATAAAGTACAAAAATAAAATGTTGCTCAAGACGTCGTATTAAAGAAATGTTAACTATCAACATGAATATATAAATGAGAAAAATGTGGTAAAGCCATTATCAGTAACCTATTTTAATCTGTAGAAAACATTAAAATATATACAGTATTCGTGATTAATGTTTGGCTCCAAAAAAATGTAAACACTGTCATTAAAATAAAAAATGTTCAGATTAATTTCATTCCAGTCCTGAATTTGTAAGTGCATAAAGGTTTTGTCAACCTTTATCTTCAGCTGCAGTTCTTCAGGAAGGTTTTGCCCAACTAAGAGCCAGGCCTGATTTATAGTTGGGAGGGGGAGCTGTTTATTGTTCCCGGGTTAAAGTATTTTCCTGGCAGTTCAGTAGCTGGTTAGAGGGTGTCAGGGTTCCCTAGTTACAAAAATGGAAGCCCACACTTGTTGGAGGAAGTTGGAAGTGGAGTGATGAATGGCCTGGGACAGAGGTAGGTCCCACTCGGAGTAATATGTGTTAGAAAGATCTTTAATAGCTCTCTGTAGGAATGAGAGGCAGGATCAGGGTAGTTAGTAGAGTTAGCAGTGATGAGGCTGCTAGTATGGGGACATGAGGTTGCTAGTATGGCCTGGTACAGAGGTAGATCCCACTAGGCGTAATACGTGTTAGAAAAATCTTCAATAGCTCACTGTAGGAATGAGAGGCTGGATCAGGGTAGTTAGTAGAGCTGGCAGTGATGAGGCTGCTAGTATGGGGACTCATTGGGTTCGGTTCAGGGATAGGAGATTCCTGGAGCTTGGGACCACAGTGAGCTTTGCCGAGCTTGGGAATTGTTTGACCAAGACTCTATATTTAACACTACAGCTGAAAAGTAAGATGGATGAAAGTATTTGAAGTAATTGTGAAGTGATTGATGCTTGTACCATCATATCAGCACTGAAACAAAAATTGTTGCAGTTTTGCAAATCTGGAATTTTGCTTCAAATCTATACCTGGTGAAAACATTTGCTCATCACTAACAGGCCAATTAATTAATTATCCCATAAACAATGCCTTTGCTAGTTCTATAGACAAGTAGCCTGTTGGGTCTTCTTCAGTGAGCACCTGCCTTATCCACACTCAGTGATTTAAAACACTGCTGCGGTTGTTATAGGGTGTCACAGGCCAATCCAGTGTGCAAAATCTGCATGCAACAGAATAGAGGTAGGCACACTGACCTTCCAATAGGAAATTACATCCCTTCCATAAAAATATGCTAATTTGAGGGATATGCCCATCAGCATGCATTCCCTTGTGATAATTTGCAAGTTATATATTAATGTTTCTCTGCTGGTATTAAAAATAAATTGTTATGCTAATATTATAGCTAGTTATACCAATACCATACCTCCCAACATTTGAAAAGTTTAAAAAAAGAGACAAAAACATCAGCTACGTATGGAAGTTTTAGGTCAATGTTTTATACGTTATAACAGTTTTGCTAATGAAGGTGAAATTGCCCTTTAAGCTGTGTCTCAGTTCTATTAGTTACAATTGTATCTTTGCTTATCTTAAATTGTTACAAAAGTGCAGCTGCTCAGGGTTCTGGGCTCTCTGGCAAAAAAGCCTCTTATTTCAATTAAGTTTCAGAAACTTTGTATATTTTCCTGGTGTCAGTGCAAGTGATCAAAGAGAAACTCAGGGCATTTCAGCAAGAAACCCTTAATTCGCAATGGCAATTAAGATTCACAATGCAATAAAGCCTAATAAAGAATATTACATTGCGATAGGCACATTTTTATTCACAAGGTTTTGCGCTTCGTGAATTTTATTACATTTCCCACAAAGTCTATAGAATCACTATAGTACTGATAACAGCCTGGAAAACTTGCGGTAATCTGTCCCTGCCAGTAGCTGTCTCATCTGACAGATATAGGGGTAGATTTATCAAAAAGTTAGAGATCATCACAGTCCTCTCGAGTGAGATTCCGCCACTCTCCATTCATTTCTATGGGGATTTTTTAAGGCATATATCAAAGGGTGAGCTTTCACTTTCACCCTTAAATAAAGTGTAAGAATTAATGAGCCTACAGTCAATGGGATGAGTTGTTTTATTTGCAAGCTGAAATGAACATTATAATATTCAATATGTGTTTTGTGCTTAAAAGCCCGCATGAGAAGTCTTGCTTTCACCTTTAGTCTGACCTTGCTAATATCTATGATAAATTCACAGCTTGGTTAAACAAGTGGGAGCAAAACACTCGGATAGACTGCGTGCGATATAACCCAGAATACCGGCTAAGCAGTGATTTGCACATAGCAAATGTTCGAGGTATCCATGGATACCAATTATCTGTAAGGACACAATCTAATACAGCCCAATTGCAAGCAATTCCAGTGCAGTAACTGAAAAATGTGGAATTGCTGCTGGAGGATGAGATACTCGGCTGGTATTGTGCCAATTACTGATCACTGTGGCTAATCTTCTGTGTGACCTTAAATCTATCAAGCAAATATAGAAAAAGCAGGGGAATATAAAACAGTCATTTGGCATTCAAACGATAATTATTATGTAAAAATTTATCCTTCTATATATCTTTAAGTAAAGCCTAAAATGGGATAATTTCATGATTTGTTTTTAAACTCATTTTATTTGCCATAAAATTCTCTGACAGCAGTATCTTGCTCTTGCTGCTACTTAAGCTATCCAAACACATTTAATGATGGTGTATTATTTACAGTCCTTACTCACTGGGCAGTGATGGTTATTCAGGGTTATCAGGACTAAAAGATTAAGGATCTGGCACATTTGGGCAAGTTCCAAATTGTGCATTTATTTAAAAGAAGACTATGAAACTGTAGGGGAAAAGAGGAATCCTTCCCCTGTTTATCTGCCTGTGACATCATCCAGCCCAGTTACAGGCTGGAGAGCGATCCAATTGGCTGGGCACCCCAGTGCATCCTTGGGAGAGAGGGTGTGCCTGCATTTGGAGGCAAATATGCGGGGTCTCCCAGAGAGCTGAACAGAGCCAGCACGAATAGCTGTAAGACTGTTAAGTACAGAGAAACTGTAAAATCTGTGGAGGTACAGATTGAGCCCAGCCTGTTCCCTGCCAAGCTGCTAGAGACTCAGAAGGAGAAAGGTGCAGCTGGTGAGATTTATCCTGCTGCAGAGCTGCCTGTAATCTCCAGTGTAATCTCCACTTTTAAAAGTTTTAACCTTTTTTTAATTTTAACGATTACAACAACAGAAAACAACAAACAGAAGTGCAGTGTGTATGTGTTGGCCTACTTTGAAATAAATTAAACACTGAATAGTCCTATTAAATGCCAGTGTTCTCATCTGTTTAATGTGACGTCTCTTTCTGAAGGTCAATGCTGATCTTCCTTCTCTTGTCTTGAGTGTGTGACCGCGGTAAGGACCATGATGAATAATCTTGCAACGGCTCGGTCTTACTTTCACTCCTGGGATGTCTATACAGACCTCGCACCTGCTGGTGGCTTCCTGAGTGTGCGACGGTGTTATGCTAACCATTGGCTTACCGCAGTTGCACACTCAAGAACGCAACAGGCAAAGTAGCAAGACCGAGCCGCAGCAAGCAGGATGAAGAGCCGCATGAAGCTCCAGAGCCGCGGGTTGCCCAACTCCTGTACTAGAGAGAGCCTTCACGTTCAGCCCCCCATCCCCACAACTGTTTCATGCCTCCCATGAGATGGGGGGCAGTCCCACAGTTAGAGAACCACTGTCATAAAGTGCAGGAAAGGGAGTATGTTGCATAAACAAGCTAAATCGACTGGGAGCCCCAGGCAATCAGGATGACCACTGCATGCACATGTGTAGGGGGTGGGAGTGTACAATTAGAAGTGGCGATGAGCAGCAGCGGGGGCAAGAGAATCCAGATCAGGGTAGGCAGAATACTTTTCAAAAGGTACCTGCCCAATGCCCCACCATTGGTGTGACCTAGGCAGGTGTCTCTTCTGTCTACCCCAAGTAAAACAAATGCATCTGATATTACAGGTCTGTTAACCACAAAACATAGTTGCAAACAGTTATAGAATCCATGGCAGGGAAAATGTAGAGAGGAAAAAATACCGCACTTTTAGACATGAATTCATCCAGTTGAGCTTATGTAAAAATTATGTATGAACATCAAAATAAATACATATTTATTATTGTTTGCCTCTGTTTTGGACCATTTCCCCACATTTGTTAGACTGACCATTCAAGTACTCTAACACTTTCATTCCTGTTGAACTGATGGATTCTAGTACTTGAGAGCTCTTTTACCTGTATAGCCACCTTTGCAGTCACATAAAAAAATAGATGAAGTTGTTGTACATAGTCTGCACTTAGTGCTGATGTGTCTGTCTCACCTACTGTTCTGAATTGTTCCAAGTGTGCCTATGGTGCAGGGGAACCCTGGAGGTACTACCACCTTCAAATCGGGCGATTGCATCAATACATTCAGTAGAGCAGCACAGTAGATCACACACAATTATTTTGATGTAGATTGCCATCTCAACTCTGGCAAACTTCATATGAATATTTAATAATACTTAAATTATTATAATTATTTCTTGCAATTTAGATAAGCCCACCTGAATGGGTTTGTGTCAAAAGGGCGATATTTATTTCCCTGAAATGTGCTAACATTTCTGTTTGATTAATGTAGCCTTATTAAGGTCTGTATTTAACATATAGGCACTGGAGGGCCTGTGACTAGTGCAAACGTAAATTTTTTTGGGGGGTACCCTCCTTACATTTCCTAACATATGGCACCTAATCTATACTGTGGGCACATGCATAGGGCAAAATAACAACTTTATTGTTCTGGTGCTCCAATGTCCCTCTCTCACCTTTATAATGTCTTCATTGCTGGATTTGCACTCTGTAACAGAGGTGATATCAGTAATAACCCCAGATGTCTCGATAGCCAGAACTTTGACAGGTATTGCAACTGTTCGCCCTGTCAGAATGGCTGTGTTAATAATTTCTGTGTCCTGAAAAAACAAAGAGTTTTATTCAAGAATATTCACCTTATCATATATATACAATGAAACAGGACAATAAAGGACAAAAAGGCACAGCGTGAATAAATAAACATGAGAAAAGGAAGCGCTAACCATTGCTAATGGGACAATTGCACGAATGTCCTTCTGTATCACAGTTAGTTCAGTTACAGCCTTCTCCAGATCAGGAGGAGGATTTCGACCCCGGTAATCTATATGCCACATTATACGTCTTGTAACTGACTGACTGGTGAAATTCTCCATTTCAAAGTCAAGCTGCATTATCTGGAAAGCGGAATCTTCACTCCTGAAGAAATAAAAATAAATATATAGAAAAGGAAATGTATATCCTTTATATAATAGAAAAACACACAAAGGAAAGATGAATGAGATCTACTGCATACTTTATCCAGTACGATATTATATGATCATTCTTAGTACCAACAGCAATAAGAGCAACTCATTTTGGACTTGATGCATAAGAACAGTTCATGCTGCAGGCCGGTGCTCTGTAGAGTTTAAAAGGGTAACTAATGAGTCTAACTAATAGTTTCAATTCATGTATGTTACAGGGTCACCCTTAAGTGTCTAACTAAGGTATCACCTTTATACCACTGTTGTTATTTTTATTTCAAAGGGGTTGCCCTCTAACACAGTACAACAACATTACCTTGAGTTCATATGTGCAAACAGGTACCATACTTGCATATATACTGTATGATGGGTGTTATTTAACTCCATTTTTTGTGGTAGCACTATTATTAGCACTACATAATAAACCAAAGCCACACATATATGTCAAATATTAATGGTGCTTAGTGATATCATCAGTCATAATCAGTGTTTAGTGACATCATTTGTGTCACATGGTTCACTGAAACTTAAATATTATAAAGAAAATTATACACCCCCTGTTGTAAAACGGAGATATTAGCCTTTGAGTTCCATGGCCTGTATAAAAGCACTCGGATTGTGGCTTTGGTCCTTTATATGATCAGTTCAAACAGCTGCCTTTAATGAAACTCAGGGATTCTGTTCAGCAGGACTAAAGAAAACAAAAGTATCAACTAAATGTATCAATTTAAAACAGTTTAAGAGCCGGCGACCCCCCCCTTTCAAGCTGTTTTAGAAGGTGAAAAATAAGACTTTACACTTCAATATTAAAAAAACAGTCACACATAGAAAATAGAAAGTAGCTGGAAAAAGTCTTTATTTCTGGTGAACTGTCAAATCAACTGAACTAAAAAAAAGTGTTGGAACATGAACAACCCCTTTAACTGTCTTATCTTCCATTCTACTGGTTTTGCCCCTTCTTTTATTTTTTAGGAATACTTTGGCTTCTCTATAAGTTAACCAGAAATGCAATTAGATAAAACATGTTTTTCTTTGTGGTTTTGCACTGAATGACAAAATTAGTGAGGCTACTGATCCTTAGTGAGGCTACTTTGGTCCAATATATTGTCCTCCCTCAATGGGATTATACAGCATTCCTGACTGAGCTCTGATTATATATCAGTGGAATAGGCTAATATTTTGGCCCAAAATATGGGCCAATAAGCTTCTGACTGGCTGAGTTAGATGACAAATATTTGTTACTGAGGCATAAAATGTTTTAATAATTAGTGGTAAGCACAACAGGAGTCGTGGCCAGTTTCATGTTGCAGCTCCCACCCTTTCCAACTATAGTCAGGTGATCCCACTGTTGGCCAATAAAAGGGCAACCAAGTTTGGGAGTTTTAATCTTGAACGCAGCAAGTAAGTTTTGTTTAAAACTTAGCCCCTGTGTAAAATGTGTACTGAAGCAATGGAATTAATCAGATTAAAATTGAGTGTAGGACTGGCAATACCAGGGATGAGTTTGACGTAGTTGGCCATCTTAAATATATTGCAGTATATGGACAAACAATCTCTGTTTTGGTTAGAGGGTAAGGCATTTTTATTAGCTTAAAGCAGAAGCAAACCTAAAAGGTAAAAAACCCCTACCCTCCAACCCTACATAGACCCCCCTCCCCCAGCCTGTTAACCAGGGCAAATGCCCCATACTTTTTACTTACCCCTCAGTGCAGATGCAGGCATCAGAGTTCATGGGCGCCATCTTCAGCCGTTTCTGTAATCGTCTGAATTAGACCAGCGATTCAGCTCAGTTGCCGCGAAACAGAACAACTGCGCATGCCCCGCTCCACTGGTCTCATTCCGAAGATTATCGAAGAGAAGAAGATGTCGCCCGTGAACTCTGCTGGACAGAAGCTACATGGAGGGGTAAGTAAATACTTAGGGGCATTTGCCTGGGGTAACACTTAGGCTGGGGGGAGGAGGGAGGGGGTCTATCTAGGGTAGGGGTTTATTAACTTTTGGGGTTGCTTCTCCTTTAAGCCAAAATGTCTCTGTGTCTTAAATATACTGCTAATGGGTTGAATGCAGAGGACTTCTTGTATTTGTCTGTATGATAAATGCAGCAACAGACAAACAGTGGTATGACTGAATAGACTATTTCATTGATGGAGTGATTCAGTTTCATTGACCAAGTAGAAATTAGTCTGAAATAGGGATGCTCACTGAGAGGGAATGAAATAAGAAAGTGAATGCTGGAAGATGCTGAAACATCACAGTGGGTCACAAGCAGCTGAACGTGGTTATAGCTTTCAGCATCCAATCAACTTTCATTATAAGCTTGACTACAACAAAATAGCACAAATCATCAGAAAGCCAATAAGACATTCACACCTGTAGAATAAAAAACAAGAGGCTGACTACAAACCTCTCTGCATGGTAGGGTTTAAAGATGTCTCAGTCAGGAGTTTATTTGCCTACTTGTTACATTAGAGGGCACATTTACTAAGCTCGAGTGAAGGATTCGAAGTAAAAATACTTTGAATTTCAATTTTTTTTGGGTACTTCGACCATTGAATAGGCTACTTCGACCTTCGACTTCAACTAAATATTCGAAGTCAAAGGATTTTACTTTTACTTCAACCCTTAGTAAATGTGCCCCTAGGACTATATGAAACATTTTGTATTCTTTCCATGGAATTCACATAGAGTGAGGATAATGTGGAAGAATCCGGAAGGTAAAAGTAATTCTTGGAAGGTAAAATAATAAATGTACATGCAAGAACTATCTATAAGAGATAAGGTAAAGCAGTACATGTTATGTTGTAATAACAATTTACTTTTACTAAGATTTACTAAGGTTTGAATGGTAAATTCGAATTTGGATTTTCAAATTTGAATTTAAAACCACCAACTCGATTTTCAATTTGAATGTAAGATTTATCACACCTTGAAACTGTTCTTATTCAAATATTCTCCACCTAAAACCTGCCAAGTTCATGTCAATGGCAGAGGCCCCTTGAACTATTTAAAGATGTTAATAATTGTGATGAGTCAAATTTTGCTTCGAAAATGACACCCCATAGACTCCAATGGGAAAAAAAAATGTTTGAGTCAAAGAAATTTGATGTGCAAAAGTTTTTTTTTTTTTTTTGGAGGAAAACTTAATTCAAATTTGTTTTGAAGTCTATTTGAGTTTTCGGGTCGAGACTATTAGGTGGAATATATTTTCATAAATAACATACCATTCGAATTGGGCATAAAATCAAATTTATTACATTTTAAAACAATTCACATTACTCTAAAATTCGACGTTTAATAAATAACCCCTTAGTGTTGTAACTATGATAGAGGGTAATAATTTGATGTTACCTAATAAAGCTGGTCGTATGAATACTGTTAAACTTGAAAGTATCTAAGGAACTATTGTAAATTTGCTGTACCATATCTATTTATTGGTTTAATAAGGCAGAATACAAAAAAATGTACATGTAAGAACTCACATATTCTGTAGAGGATAAATACACCTCTAATATAGGTTATAATAGGCATTTTCTTACTTGGAAAATTAATTTGATTATTCAGCTCTCAGTCATTCTTCCAGGTACATTGTATAACAAACAAAAAAAGCTCTGGTGCCAGCTATTGCTGTATTTATAAAAATGTTAAGGTCTCTCCTATATTTCTTTGTCTGCGGGGTTATTGTACATGAAATAAGGACATATGTTAGTAAAGCAGTCGTATATCGAATAAATTCTATTGGTGCTATATCATTAAATGTTCTCTGTTGCTCCTTTTGTTAAAGGAACATATATTATTTCTGTTATCAAAGCAGATGCCATGTCACAGACTGACAGATATTTTATGCAGCAGGACAAAATTTGAATGGTTCAGAAAAGGTAACACTATTATTTGTTTTTGTTGTTACTCTTGGCTTCAGCATGTGAGTGACCTGTAGCAGAATATTATATATTACAGATAATCGTAAACTTTCTACTTTCCATTAATGGATAGAGGATTTGGCTTTCATGGTCGCTCTCAACAGACTCTTGCTCTGTTTTCTTTCAGATATAAAGAACACAAATAGTATTCCTATTAATGAGAGTACTGCCATGACAAACACAAGAGAAGTTGATTTATTAAAAAATAAACAAAATCTATGCAATTTTTTATTTTTATGTGGTTGCATTTTCCTCCTTAGTCAATAATATATTAAAACAAAACTTGAAATGATTAAACATGATCACATTTAATCATGGCCTATAAAAAGACACATGCAAACAAAAATAGCATTGCTCTATTTGTTTTGAAAATGAATTGTAAACTGTTGACTTCTTTAATAATGATTAAAAAAGATCAACATGTTTGAGTGCTTCTTATACACTCCTCCGTTGATTAAATAGAAAGTAGACAAGATATGGGGAGCAGACTTTATTCAAACCTTTGTGATTTAAATCACACTAAATTGCAAGAGTTCAAGTTTGAAAAAAACGCCACAATTTATTAGAATTGCAAAAAAAGCCATTTAAAATATTCATAAATTTCCTGCCCCTAAGACCCAACCAGGAAATCCTTAAACAAGAATTTCATATAAATACATACATATAGGGGCCAATTCACGAAGGGTCGAATATCGAGGGTTAATTAACCCTCGATATTCGACTGGGAACTAAAATCGTACGACTTCAAATATCGAAGTCGAACAATTTTGCGCAAATCCTGCGATCGATCGATCAAAAACGATTAAATCCTTCGAATGGAACGATTCGAAGGATTTTAATCCAACGATCGAAGGAAAATCCTTCGATCAAAAAATCACAGGCAAGCCTATGGGGACCTTCCCCATAGGCTAACATTGACTTCGGTAGCTTTTAGCTGCCGAAGTAGGGGGTCGAAGTTTTTCTTAAAGGGACAGTACTTCGAATATCGAATAGTCGAACGATTTTTACTTCTAATCGTTTGAATCGTTCGAATTCGATCAAATTCGATCGAATTTAACCAATTCGATGGTCGAAGTACCCAAAAAATACTTCGAAATTCGATTTTTTTTTTATTCGAACCCTTCACCCGAAATTCGTGAATCGGCCCCATAATAATAACTACGTAACTACACAGGCACTGTCAGTAAAGGCAGGGATGCAAGTGCTAAAGCACTTAACAACAAAAAATTAATAAATGATTTGTTTGTGCCCCTACCAGAAAAGGTATGCTATTGTGGATAAATAGCTTATTTTTTGCACTGTGGCTTGCACACTGTAAATGAGCCTTACTGTCGCTACATCAGCATGCCTTATCTAAAAGTGGATGTTTACCTTTAAATCACTTTAAATTAAAGTGAGTTATAGAGTATTCATAGCAACTACGCACTCATTATTTTTTTTTTTTTTTTCAATGAAATCGTTTTTCTGTTTTTTTTCAGGATGCAATTTAAAACACTGACCCTGGCAACCAAATAAAATGTAACTTTCAGGCAACATTTTAATTAGTTTGTTTTTGTTGCTTGTGTTTTTGAACAGGTACTGTTTAGTGATGGGCGAATTTATTCACCAGGCGCAAAGGTGCGGCAAATTTCTGCGTTTCCCTGCCGGCGAATAAATTTGCAAAAATGTAGAGAAAATTTGCCTGCAAATTTTTGCCACCGTCAAAATATATTTGCAGCCGGCGACAATTGTGACACCGGCATCAGAATAATTGCCGGCATCTGCGTTTCGTGAATTTTTTGGTGAAATGGGAGAAATTCGCCCATCACTAGTATTATTCATCTTTTATTCTGACTTCCTAACTGCTGCCAGGCTCTACTGTAAGTGGTTAACCTAGCACCTTGAGAGGCACAGACATTCAAAGCTGGCGAAATTCAAAACAAAAAGCTACATATTTATTAAAAAAAAACAACACACAAACACATTCAACTATAAGACTAATTTGAAATTGTCTTAGAAAACCGTAGTCTACTCCTATATGATATAATAGTTCATTGCAAGGGGAACTTACAATTTAAAATGCTATTCAAATAATCTTTCTCGACACAGAATACCTAATATTTCAATACAGGATTACACCGTTTACTGTTAATTTTTCATAAAGCATTTTTGTCATGTTTTTCTAAAGGGCATAACTTTTCATTTGTTTTTTGTACTCCACTAATCCTTTTTGAAAACCAAGTTGCCTTTGCATTTAGTGAAATGAAATCTATTTTAGAAAACACTATTATTGATATGTAAGTAGACTGTATATGTCACATACTGCAGATGGTGTAAAACAGGCACAGTATGCTAAATTGTACGGCTCTTACATGCCCTTTCCAATGCAGATTGTAATAGGCCTTCAAAAGGTTAGAAATAGACGATGAATTTAAAATGATCACATTCACCTTTTAGGAAAACAACCTGATGAAATATTAATGGAATGAGAGAAGCGAGCAGCTTCCGACCTCCTCTCCGCAGGGGGTTTAGACTTCAATGCACTTACATATCTTTCTAGGCCTTATTTAAACCTTGGTTCTAGATATTTCTTTTTTTTGTGAGCAACAGAGGGATTCTGCGAAGAAAAAGTACAATGTAAAGCATCTGTGCCCACAGCATTGTTGATGGAGAGAGAAACCGGTGGAAATGATCATAGCAACATTAGGTGATGAGTAAAAAAAAAAAAGCCAGAAGATGAGTAAAAAATAAAAGCCATTACTTAAATATTCATCAAATATTCCTGGATCCTGGATCACAGAATGCCACTATCACAGGGACAAAGGCAGGCCCATGTGTAGCACTTGCCCTGAGCAGGTGTTAAGTGCAGGGTGTCATGAAGGGGCTTCACAGGGAATTCCCATATGCCACACTTATTGTACCTAGAGTCTGCAGGCATTGTCTGTGCTTCATACACATAAGAGTACAAGTCACTGCTTTCATTCAGCTAGCACAAATGGAGGGGCAGGAGTAACATTGTGGTAGCAAGTATGTGCAGAAAAATATTGGCTTATTGATTTGCACCTACTTTAAATCTTGCATGCGCGTTAGAAAGATTATCCTTTAAAGGAGAAGGAAACCCCCTGGGCGCAAAACCCCTCCCCCTCCCCCCTCCCCTGTGTTGTCCTCCCTCCCTACTCCCCCCTGGCCTACCTGTCCCCCTGGGCAAATGCCCCTAACTTGTTACTCACCCCTCTGCGCAGGTCCTGTCCACGGAGTTGACAATCGCCATCTTCTCTCACGCGCGTCTTCTTCCTGCTCTGACCGGCGTCTTCTGGCGCATGCGCAGTAGGAACAGTTACCGGTACGGCTCTACTGTGCATGCGCCGAATGTCACGAATTGAAATCGGAAAAAGGGGTGAGGAGGGAGGGGGGGTTTTGTGCCCAGGGGGTTTCCTTCTCCTTTAAGCCTGGTCAAACTCTTTTTAGCATATACTGAGCGCAACGCTGAATCAAAGGATGAACTGCTTGTAGCCACACCACAAAAATAATTGTGTAAAGGGGTAATCATATCATGCTTTATTTTGTTTTATATTTTGGGCACAGACATTGCCATTAATCTGTACAAGCCATTTGAAATATTAGATATATGTATTGAATTTTCCCTTGGGATGATGTGCTATGGCCGTCTAGAGGGTATAAGTAAGGCAATAAGGCAGCAGCAACTACAGGTCTGTATGAATACAGTAAATATAGAGAAAGGCATTCTCTGCATACATTAGCTATGCTACTTGAACTTCACTGCTTTGTAAAGTTAAAAAATACATATCACCTTTTTTTTGTAGAAATGTAGCATATTCCTTTTACATAAATACCCTTTTAACAGACACATAGTTAATAGACAGTCTGTGTGGATTTTAAGTAGCCAAGCTCAAGTCCTCAAAGTAAACCTGACTGAAAGCTATCTTTATTAGTCAGTCCTTGCCCCAAATTGCATTTTCTAAAAGAACTCTATTAATCAGAAAATAATCCCAGGGTGTACGATAACAAGAGATAATTTCATTGTTGATCCTTGATTTGTTTATCTTATATGGGCAATAAATGGGAACAAAAGAGTGCTTTTCCTTGTGTTTAGATTTTATTCTACAAAACACATTAATTAATTAATTAATTAATGGGGTCATAAAAAGACACGCAGGACTCAACTCACAGATATGCTATTCCTTGAACTCGGGACACATCTACAGTAGCTGTGGAATGTTTTCCACCTGTCAGCAACTCCGAGTTCACTAGCCATTTGGGATCCCTCGATTTGGTACTCTGCAGATTTATTCCCTTCTTTGCCTTCACCCTGTGGAACAAAAAAAAGCAGGAGATGTAGAATGAATCAAGAGATCAGTCATTCCGAACAGGGTTTTGAGTCTACTGCACTTCCCTAGTGAAGATTTCTAAAAAGCATCTTTGAAGTCACAGTCCCTTCTGTAAAATAGCCTAGCTTCACAGATGTTCTACTGGGGAGACATTGTAATGTTAATATTTCTGGGACTGCTGTATTTCTCATCTTAAAGAAGTCACACATTTGGTAACTGCACCCTACAGGAAAGAGCAGGTCTACCTAAAAATTATAATTCTTCTACTTGCCTCTACCAGGTAATTTCTCTTGAAATCTAAAAACCTTTCAAGAGATGAATATGTTTAATGTGATTGTGCCCATCTTGGGAAATGTTCCTCTATTGTATAATGTATATAGTTACATAGTTAAATCGGGTTAAAAAAAGACAAAGTCCATCAAGTTCAACCCCTCCAAATGAAAACTCAGCATCCATATCCATATCACAATAGCCTTTGATATTATGTCTGTCCAAGAAAATAGAGTACACATCAATGAAGATGGAAGGATTGGAAAGAGTATAACTGAAAGGAGGGGAGATCTAAGTGAACAGAATCTCTGCCATGCTGCCTTTGATTCATTTTAGATACATTATTTCATAATCTTTGAAGGAAAATGAATTCCATCTTCATCAGAGGAAAAGCAAGTGGAAATCTCTAGGCTAATAAACAAAACAAATGACACATGCACAAAGCAGGCATTTTATTGTAATTATGTAACATAGGTACTGTATGAACGCAGAAGTGCCATTTATGCCGGTGCATGTCTCATTATTAACAACAAAAGAATTATGATAATTGCAATTAAGTAACAGGAAAAACAGAACAGTATGTAAGTACAGAATTGATAGCTGTTACATGATGGTTCACCTGGGTACATACATTGCTAGAGATACACCGTGCATTTTAATTGGTGGGAGTATAACCCAGTATTTTGCATACTGATAGGTATTTATTTTGCTAGAAAATATTTTGGTATTTTGTTAGATGTGTGTACTGTGCATATTCTGTGGTACAAGCATGAGATGTCATGGCCTCATTTACATATGAATAATAAAAGCTCGTTCTACATGCATACCTAATCCTTCCTCTCAATGAAAGGGCTAATTGAAAAGTACAGTGCAAGGCTCCTGCTTCTGTGCCCTCAATCAGACAAACTAACATAAAGAGTAGGCAAAAATGCAGATCAGGGAGAATGATTATTCAGACACTAGAATAACAGATTAAAGAGCAACAATCCTCCCCATGCTGTGTGGCCTGATTAAACTATTAGGATCTAAAGATAGTGACAGCCTGGAGAGCAAATGACAGCTAGCTCTTCTGCTAATCATTATGGACTCCCATACACAAACAACTTGACTCCACATTGCCCTGTAGGGGGCTCCATAACCATTTACCATTGATCCAGCATCTGCAGCCTGAAGGAAAACCATGAAGAGAAAAACAAAACAATACATGTACACTGTTCTGGTACACTGGGATTTGGGTTTGTTGAGGAGATGTTGGTCAAACTAAATGTTCTTTGCAAAAATAATGTTCTGCTATTTTCTCCAAAACTCTGGGTTTAATGTTAAGTAATGGCCTTTTAGGGGTAGATTTATGCATCAAAATGCTGAGAATGCCTGGTCTCCAGCAAACATATATAAGATTCTCTTTCTAAATTCTTTTTTAAGGCGATGGTTAACATAAAAAATAATGCAGCATTTCAGAGGCAAACTAAATGCAATAAACTGAAGTTGGACTATTGTTGTTAGAATCACCTCTTTATCACTGCTGAGGATATGAAGTGTAAAATGTTTAAACTTGAGACATTTTGAGGGTGAAGAAAAACAACCACTTACAACAGGAATCAAATGAAAAATATCAGGATCAAGCTAGAGAATTTTAACGAGAGATTTTGTACATAAAATGCAGAGAATGTTCACCAACACATAGTAAGTTGCTGCTTTTTGTAAAGAGGTCATAAATAATTACAAAATGCAACAGTTGCGAAACTTATGTTGCAGTTGTTGCACTTATAGTTACCATTTATGTAAAGTCACTCGTTGTGTTTGGTACAGTTGTTTTCTTTCATGTCTCCTCTTGCACAATGTGCACTGTTTGCCTATTGATGCAGGAGAGCCTTGTAGTGGAATCTCCAGGTTTCTCACAGCGACCTGCGTCAGTTGCAGCACTTGTGCATATTATTACAGTAAGTTACAAAGTGTAAAAAACTGCCAGAGGCTGCTTTGTTTATTGCACAAAATGCACCTTTCATCCACCTTTTTATAAAGCCTAGTGCAGCCAGGAGAATCTCCTTTTACCTCCAGTAAGGTCAGCCCTTAGCTCCTAGCAACAATCCCATAGTAAATAAACCTTTTAAATATACTGATTATCTTGCCTCCCCCTTCTATCATAGAAGTGTCCTGCATCATATGCAGCTATCCTAAAATGAGACAGAAATACTGTATCCCAGAATATTCTATAAAAGGTAGACCTATGCTGCATTCCAGTCAGTATAATGAGACATAGCAACACATCTTAGGAGCATATTTATTATGCTGTGTAAAATGAAATTCGCTGAAAAAATGATGTAGAAATTGTGTAAAATGACTGACAGAGTGAGTTTAATTTTACGTGTACTGTATATTATCCTGTTGTTTTTTTACACAGCATAATAAATATGCTCCTTAGAGACGCAAGGCTCTGAGTAAGGCAAGTTTGCAAAAAAGTAGAAGCCTGGTTTTTGAATTTGCAGGTACCAGTATAGATAAAGTTAGGCATCACGTAGAGCAATAATGGGAAATTCACACACCCTTGAATGTTCATCCTCAGCTCAACAGCTGTGAGAGGATGGTAAAAGCTACTATTCACAAAAGCTGGAGGGCTGTTCTACATCTCTGCCTTAGAGCCTATGCTATAGAAAATACCTAGGTCAGGATGTTAGTGTAGGAACAAGTTGCTTTGCCTTAAATGGCATGTAAGTTCTATACAAGTGGCATGAATTTTAAGGACAAAAAATTATCACTATCTGTGCCTTGCTCTAAAATTATCAAAATGATAACTCTTGAAACAACCAATTCTACCACCTACTCATGCATTTTGCACAGCTCCAGAACTGCTTTAATACTGTGATAATGTGTACACAACTCTTAACTAAAATGCCTGTTAGTCTCACTCACTCTTAGTACAGGAGACAATGCATCTCTGCTCCAGGTTATAGGATCATCAGTGATACAATGGGCCAGATTCAATTCAGTGAGAAAAATGTTTATCACATGAAAAGTCATGGACGAGATTCAAACTGAGATGCAATTCACTTTTATCACGTTAAAACTCAATTGAAGTCTATGGGGGAAAAATCGCTTTCTACTTGAATTGAATCATGAGTTTTCACGTGATAAACCATGAGAGAATTTTTTCTCACTGAAATGAATCTGGTCCAATGTATGAGGTTCTCAGAGAGTGTCACATTACTAATCATGGGCCACTTGGAAAACTAGGGAGGCTAGTAAGACAGGATTAAAGGAGAAGAAAAGGTATAATAATAATTGCTTACCTGATGACTAATATACTAACATACTAAGATAATTTTCCATCTCCTTTAATTCTACAGAATACAGGCTGGTGCACTATAGATTTCTCAGATCATAGACCGCAGTTAATGTACGATTTATGCAATCAAAGCCTTTAAGAACTCTGAAACATACATACACTTTGGGGCCGATTCACTAAATTCGAGTGAAGGATTCGAAGTAAAAAAACTTTGAATTTCGAAGGTTTTTTTGGGCTACTTCGACCATCGAATGGGCTACTTCGACCTTCGACTACGACTTTGAATCGAAGGATTCGTAGTAAAAATCGTTCGACTATTCGACCATTCGATAGTCGAAGTACTGTCTCTTTAAAAAAAAAACATCGACCCCCTAGTTCGGCAGATAAAAGCTACCGAAGTCAATGTTAGCCTATGGGGAAGGTCCCCATAGGCTTGCCTAACTTTTTTTGATCGAAGGATATTCCTTCGATCGTTGGATTAAAATCCTTTGAATCATTCGATTCAAAGGATTTTATCGTTCGATCGAAGGAATTATCCTTCGATCGCTCGATCGAATTTTCTGCGCTAAATCCTTCGACTTCAATATTCGAAGTCGAAGGATTTCAATTCCTAGTCGAATATCGAGGGTTAATTAACCCTCGATATTCGACCCATAGTGAATCAGCCCCTAAGTGTCATAGCAACCTTAGTGCAGGCATTGCACTTGAGTTGGTTACATAATATTACTGAATCAGGACACAGGTTCACATTCTCTAAAGCAATGCATGATCTATGCCTCATTAAACTTATTCCCTCCCAGATCCAGTAATTTTAATTCTATCAGACAACTATCCATACATACCTGCATAAAAGCTTTATTGAATGTGAGGAATGTAGTGGCGTGGATTGGTTTAAGTAGGATGGAAATACAGACCATAACACAGTAGTTAGCTGTCTGCCTTGGGGGAACATGGCTTATTTAGTTTGAGCTCTGCAGAGACTACATTCCTCTAACCGAACATTAAATCCGTGGAGGATATGTGCACATAGGAGCAGACAGAATACTCTTATTAAGGGCAATGAGCATGTTGGGCCTAATAAATGATACATGGAACAGCATATGGTTTGTCGCGCTTTTGTTAATAACCTTAACAATTACAGCAGAACAAATGGTAATATTGCAATCGCATCTCCTTGGGGACTCATTTCTCTCTCTCTCTCTCTCTCTCTCTCTCTCTCTCTCTCTCTCTCTCTCTCTCTCTCTCGCACTAGTAGTATATTCCTCTCTCTCCCATTTCTTCCCTTTGTGGCTGGATGCCAGAAGAATGTCTTTGCCTTGGAAGCATCATTGATCTGGTCGATAGTGCATAGTTATGCAATTTGTGATTCAAAATGTACATGATCTGTACTTCAGATATGGATTACTAAAGTGTGAAGAAGAAAGCACAGATGACCCGTGCCACTATATCGATTTTAGCAAAGGGTTTCTCGATACTCTCTGACAAGTTTACCCATATCTACTCAAAGTTATCATATACTGTACACACTGAAGAATCCATTGGAGAGCCAAACAATTCTATGTTTCGGACCACTTGGGTCCTTTCCAAACTGCACCAGAGGAAGTAAAAAATGTAGTGCTATGCATCTCAAAGTCCTAAAAACTTCACAGCACTGTGTGGCAAGTACTTTATATATTTTATATAATGTGACCCATCTGATGATTTCAATTTAGTGCAAACCACACCTAACTTGTGTTTTGCCTGGTTTTAATAATGGCAGAAGACAGATAGTAGTCAGACATATATCTTCACTTCACAGATTAGTTAGGCATAAAATATAGAGCAGTTTTCACATTCTCAAATTACTTATTTGTATCTAGAAATCTTCATTTGAAGGCACAAGATGCCTCACCTACCATATATGGCATGCTATATATTTACAGTATGTTTCATTTGTTTTATATTCAGTTTTGCATTTGTAACATAATGAAAGACCAGATGACTGACCAGTAAATGGTTAAAATAAGTGCTGTACATACTATAATTTGTATTTAGCTCTTACACATATAAGATCAGATTGCAAAACCAAATGTTTAACTAAGTATCCTAATGGAGTTGCTGTGTTTAGGAACATTGCTCTAAAATGCCTACTTGTTTGTTTTCTGATATCTAGATATCATTATCATTAAATGTAATGGCAGTGTGGAAAGTACAAGTACATTAGTTTTAATGGACATGGAAATGCTAGCAAAAACAAAAAACAAAACACCACCACCGCATATAAGCATATAATTGTGGGCATTTTGTTTGAAATGTGCCTATCCGGCAAAGTAAAGGGTTAACAACTTGAGGATGACTAACCCTAATCTTTTCATTATTCAATAATTAGTGATGCCCGAATTTCTCCTGTTTCGCTTTGCTGGAAAATTCGTGAATTTTCAGCGAAATTCGCGAAACATCGAAAAAATTTTGAAACTCGAAAATTGAAGCCTGCATTAAAGTCAATGGACGTCCAAATAGTGTTGATGCGCGACGGTTTTGATGCAAGCAACTTTTCTGACGCGCGTCCAAAATTTTCGCCTGCTGAATTTATTCACCCATCACTATTAATAATGCAAATCTGTGAGACAGGGGGTAACTACAGAGGAAGAAGGAGGGCCCAGGAGGTATACGGGTTCCATGAGGTCCTAATTTATATACAGTTTCAATAAATATTGGTAAAACAGGTCAACCTCTATACATTTTGGGGTCTAGTTACATCTATGTATCTATAATTTGCTGTGGGTCCCAGTAATATCTAGTTATGCACTGCTGCAAGACTCTTCTTACAGATGTACTGTAGCAAAATGTCACTTTCTGAATCATCTGGGTGGGCAGTGTACATTATGTTCCATGTGAGAGTGAAAATGCATCTCCTTCCTGTACTGTGTGCAGTATGCCATAAACAGGTTCTATTTTTAAAAGCAAATGATATACAGCCTGTGGTGAGAATGTCTCGTTCACTTGTTAATGGATAATCCCGAAAAACCATCTTAAAGGGCATGCATTTCTACATGCAAATGTATGAGTGCTGTTGTGGAGTTTACAAGCAAGAACAATTTACGTTAAGCCCTATAAAAGGGTTAAATATGTACCACTGATGGCAGATGTGAATTTAAGTAGCGTGTGATGAGTTTAATTCCCAGCAGTAGGTCGTATGGTCAGGCTCCTCAGAGGCAGTATCTCTGCTGGTGCCCTTGTTAACTTCTGTGATTCCCTCTCTGCACAGCAATGGGTTGCCAGACAGACAGCATAATGGCACACATGTCTCAGCTTACTGCTTAAATGACTCCCAGAATAGACAAGCGAACGATGGGCCTAATTGGTCATCGCTTGCCTGTGTCCTCCACTGTAATTGTTTTGTCAGCAGAGCTTAAAGAAAAAGAAAGTTAATGTTGACTTCTTCTCTGCTTCAGCAAGCTATGACCACCAATGCCTGACCAGGGATAGTGCACCTGTTATATTCACATGAGAAATAAAAGGTATTGTACCATATTAATACATTACATAAGGAGTTCCTGGTGCAGCGCATTTAATTTTGGTGGGTTCTATGGAAATTTATCAGCAATGAATAAGTCACTTCTCTCTTTGCTTGTTTCACCAAAATTAGATTTTCAGCACAGAAGAAAATAAATCTTACAAAATGGTTTTTCCTCACTTTGTTGTAGGTGTTAAATTCTCTCTGTTCAGGGTTCTATGGAATTCTTTGGGAACATAATAAAACATATTTTAACCAAATCATAATTTTGCCCATGTTTTATGATGACCTCAGGACTCAGCATTAGTTAATGACTTGTCAGCTCACACTTCTAAATTGATTTTTGCTTTAGATATGGCTAACCCCAGGCTATGCCTCAGTCCTAATACATGATAACCAAGGACTGTTGAATACATATACTGTAGCAACAGGATATCTAATGGCTGTGAAAAACATGGTAAAGTAACAAGTACATGGAAGGCCAAAGGTATTCTTTAAGTAAAACAACAGATACAGTAACTTGGGGTATCTAAGAGCATACATATAGATTTGCTTTTGCATCAGTAGGGAGCCAATGTTTCTCAAAATGTTGATCTAGTCACTATTCACCAATAATACTTTGCCTTTACTCCAAATATGGAGGTCATCCCTACTTAAAGGAAAACTATTCCCCTGAACGATGTAGGTCTCTATAAATATATATTGCATAAAACAGCTCATATGTAAACTCTGCTTCGTGTAAATAAACCACTTTCATAATATACTTTTTTAGTATTATGTGTCATTTGGTAATCCTAAATATAAAAATTGCCATCTTTTGAAAAGGCCCACCCCTCTGATCCTATGATTCACGGTGCACACAAACAAACCATACATGTTAGGTCATAGGTCACTAGCTGACAAAGTTCTGTCTTTTACTCCACACTTCTTTCTGTTACAGTTAGAGCTGCAGTATTTCTGGTCAGGTAATCTCTGAGGCAGCACAGAGAATATCATAAATTGGAGGCTCAAGGGAAAAGGGCACAATTTATTTACCGGTAAATATGTATTCCAATTTGGTAAGATTATTTAACATGCCACCTAATATGATGTAAACTATCTGTTGAGTAAAGTAGAACTAAAGCATAACTAAAGAATTAGGGTAGAAATGGTGTACATTATATTTGGACTTCTGTACCAGTCCAAGGCAACCCAGCCCTTTAACAGTAAATATCTGTGTCTCTGAAGATGCCCCAGTAGCTTCTCATCTACTTTTCTGCTGATTCACTGCACATGTACAAAATAAAGAGAGAAGGAGCATACCCTTCGATTGAGCTACAGGGTGTTAATCCATTGGTGACTCCGCATAAGGGTCTCCAGAAAAATTTACAAGTATTCAAAGTAATGGATAGCACACCCAATTTGAAGAAAAATAAGCTAATTTATTCCAAAAAAGAAAAGGAAATAATTAACAAAAAATAAATGTAAGACAGTGAGCCCAACGCGTTTCGAACTTAAGGGTCTTCCTCAGGAGCACAAATCAAACAAAAATCAAAAAGGCACATGCTCTGTGCTGCTGTAACTTACTGAGCTTAGGGACCAACTCAAAATATACAGTGCACATAGAATATAAATGTCACAGTATAAGGCTGCTTAGTAATTAATACAGATAATTACTACATAACCGCACAGAATCCAGTGCAACCAACATCAGAAATTAATAATCAGATCTGTAGCATCTACTTATATTACAGGCCAACCTTATTTTATGCTTCATAATTTGTGACGACCCCTCTCAACAGCTGCTTGGAGCCCACTGAGCATGTGAGTGTCACATACACTTTTCAAAATGGTGACCCCCTGTGAAGTTTGAAGTCCATTGTTGCTATTGAGAAGCTGAAACTTTAGGCTGGTGCAATAAGTTCAGTATATAAAATATGGCATTCTTAGCTATATTCATTTTTAGGGTTAAGTTCTCCTTTAAGTATTCATTTTCATGGGAGATATCAATAAAAGAATCTATGGGAAACAGCCTTCCTGTAATTTGGAACTTTCTGTATAATGGGTTTCCAAATAACATGTACAAAAATACAGAAATGTACTTATCCCCCTAACATATCCCTAAATGGCTCCCCTCTCGTCCCCTCTCTCCGGGCTTGGTTCCTTGGAGCATCTTTCTGCCCTCTCCTTCACAGATTATATCCCATTGAATATGTATAATACACTCCACCACATATTCTAATACAATCTCTAATTCTAATCATCTCACATATTGACAACTCAAGCTCTCTACTTATTGGGATACCCCTCCAAAAACTGTCACCACTCAAGTCCATAATACATGTAGCTGGCAGGCTGAACTAGTTTATCAAGCACTCCTTCTCTGCAAATCCCTACATTGACTTACACTACCCATTCAAATGAGATTACAACTCTGTCCCACACTGTTTTCTTAACATCAAACTGTTTATTATGCTCTTTTAATGATCAACACCTCACTTATTACCTCCCAACTAGGGATGTTTCGCCTTGTTTTGCAGGAAAAATGACGCCCATAGACTTGAATGGTGTTGTGCGTCAAAATAACAAGACGCGTGTCAAAAAATATTCGCCGCGCGGCAACATTTTTTTGACTTTAGACTTTAATGGGCGTCGGCGACATTTCGCTGGCGGCAAATTTTTGGCGAAACGAAAGGGGTCAAATTCGCCCATCCCTACTCCCAACATACACACATATGAGGCTTCGGTTGCACCCCGTCTATGGCATTCCATTCAACATTCCATCAGACATTCTTCCAATCCAAGGATATTTTTTAAAAAACATTTCTTTAGAAAGCTCACCATCCTCTAGCTTAGCATCACTTAAAGATATGCCACATCTCTCACTTCACTCATGATACTACCCAAGCACAGACATTTTGTGTAGTGCCCAATCCTTTTATATTTCACACAGTTCTAAAGCTACTTCAACTTCAATATTGGTCAGTGTTTCTATGTCATCTGTATGTTGTGTGCATCCTTCTTTTGTACAAAGTTACTGAACATGTTGGCTCTTTATACAGTAAATGCTTGTTAGAAAAACATATATTACTACTGATTATAGCAGATATTCGCCATTGCCTTCTGGCAATGAAAACAATTAATACTTTTATTTAGTTAGTTAATTTAGAGGGTCAAAAATATCATTAATGATAAAATTAGGGACTGTCCATCCAAGCAAAAAACTGTTGCAAATTAGGCAATGCTGAAGACTCTGAATAAAAGAGGGGACTGAAACTACAAGTATAAAAGTGGCAATAGATTTGTGCTTGCATTTAATAAATAAACCATGTACACAAAACAGCAGCAACCTATTCTTCAGCAAGCAGCTATATTCTCATTCCAAGTAATTATCTCTAAATCCAAATGTGTTGTCTAATTAACAACCTTGACAAATATGACATTTTCAAGTTCTGATAACAGCACTTGCTGCTAATGTTTTGTATCACTGTAAGGTGGTTCAATATCTAAAACATTTTTTTTGTAGTAAAGGGGAACTGTTTCTATTATCAGCATCATCTAAACTGGATGTTTAATATACCTGTTTACACCTGATGCAACTAACGCACAGGATTTTACCTGTTCTGTCTGACATAAAATATTACATATCATTAGAATGATTAATTTATTATTCAGTCACCGACTACAGCTTTGTGTGTGTATCAACATTAAATAAAAGGGAAACTAAAGCCCCATTATGCTACAAATGATGCAAATATAGGATTTATTGTGCCATCCCAGAGGTGCAGGGGCTTTAATAAGTAAAGATCCACACTTACAGTGGTCCCCTGAAGTTCCATATCTCATGCAACATTTGCCCTCTGCTGGTCGTATGCATTGCTGACATTTCCAGAATGCATTGATTAGCAAACCAGTACACCCAGTAAGCACATACAGCAGCCCAGAGCACACTGAGCATGTGCAACATATCTCCATATCTCCAGGGAAGTTCAGCATCGATCATAAATACATAGTTATAGGGAGTTAACTTTGGAGGCATAATTCTTGACCTTCACATGCCTAATTTACCTTGATCTTGAAACAGTAAGACTCATGAATAATCTAGATGTTTTCTAAATATTGTGTCTGTCTTTGTTACATAGTTACATAGTTAAATTGGGTTGAAAAAAGACCAAAGTCCATTAAGTTCAACCCCTTCAAATGAAACAATATACACACAAACCCACTGAAACTATATACTGTAGATTGTGATTGCTGCCCAGTCACAATTTAAATTCCTTAAATTTACCTTAAACTGGCCATACTTTAAGATCCATTCATCTGGTAAAGTTGCAAAAAGAGTAGAGATCTTTCATAGGGTTGACCCGTTCGTATAGCCCTTTGGGCACCTTACAGGGAAAAATAAGCTGTCGAATTGGTTAGTTTAAATCTGCCCATTTGTGCTCAGACCGGAGTCTAAGACCGGAGAAAGACTAATAATGAACCATTTGACTTCATTTGTCATCATCTATTTCATACCCAATCTCCTCATCCACAACCACACTAAGTCTAGGCTTCAATCACTTCCTTGAAAATATTAATTAGTTCTGCTCTCTATGAAAGATGCAACTTTCTGCTAAATAACTTCCAGTCTTTTACGTTCCCGCTTATCTTTTTTTTACTTTTTTTTTAACATAATGTCATGTCTTCAACAATGTTTATTTGTAAATTTAAGAAACTACTTTACCTGAGTGTGAAGTGCTCTACGCTGGAATTTCCTACCAAATATAGCATTATGCTTAGGATTTCTCCTGGCCGTAGTGGGCGATCTGGAAGTCTGATGAAGACATTAGTATCCAACTGTTGTTCTTGCATCTGCTCAACTACAATAGGCTTATATAGACTGATACTTCCAATGCGAAGAAGGGGATGCTGAGTTGGAGCTTCTCCTCCCCTACGTGTCCCAGGTTCATATGAACACCCACCAGCTGGGTCCAGAGCATGCAAAGTATAAAACAGTTCTACTTGTAGGCTTTCTTCATTAAGTTCTGCCCCGTTAGAGGATGGTTTTCTACGTCCCATGGGTGCAACTGCCAATCCAAACCAGTTCTGTGGTAGTTCAGCCTGCGCAAGGCAAGTAGCTAGGTTTCCCCGAAGTCGGCATGAACTTTTTATGTCTCTTACATCCCGGAAAGCATGAAGTCGGACACAGGGTAGACGTTCTGTAACACTAAAGTCATCCCAGTCCCGGCCAGCTACGTAAAAAAGAACCTGTACTACTGGTTGACTAGCAGGTATCTTTGTGCGAATGATGTAGGCACGAATTTTCCAGTTTACAGTTAATTGGTCAGGGACCTCTAAGGTGCTTGAAGGTTGTAGCAGCTCTTTTGGCAAAACCTGCCCAGCAGCAAAAGGCCCCAACGTAATATTAAGGATTGGTAATTCTTTTGTTTGAAACACCACAAAAGGCTCTGAACGTTGCAATAATGGGGTGCTTGAATTCCATGCTGGAAGAGGTCCAGCCTCTCTCAAGAAGAAGGCCAAACGTGTATTAGACAGGCGATAGCTGACTGGAAGTATGGCAGCTGGGGATGGTGGAAGTGCTGTGGGATGGGCTGAGTTTGTAGGCAGTACTTTGCAGGTTGCTGAAAGAGAAGAATTGAATATCAGGATAGAAGCTAAATGATAAAAGCATGAAATGTCATGTCTTAGCTTAAGCATGTTATGATACTGTGACTGAACTGCTGTACAAACACTCAAAATAGACTGATATACAATGGCACTCACACAACAACAAAATTTGCAAAAACTGTAGTGAGATTCCAGCAAACATATTGCATACTGGATTGATACTCTTCTATAATGTATAAGCATGCAGGAGTACGAAAGAGAACGGCACTTAAAGGGCACCTATCACAGCCAAAATCAAACACATATTAACAATCTGACCAGTACAAGCTAAACACGTTTAATCAAACTACATATATAGTTTTTTAAAAAAACTGCAGGTTTTAAAAAAATCCCTTACTTTGTCAAATGGGTTCTTTCACTGAGGGAGGCCATATTGAGACTCTAACAGAGACTCTAATATGCAAATTTCAGGAGCATGCTCAGATTGTAACACTGCTTTGAGTATTCTACCCAGAATGCCTTGTTTTAGTAAACTCCTCCACTAGAAGTATCCACTAGAAGTGCTGCCACCTGCTAACTTCCAGCAGGTGGCAGCACTACTGTACAGCAGCTAACACACAGGTTTGGTTTATTTGAAAATAGCTTAGAAGGGTTGATAAGCAAACAAGGAATTTGAACTGAGCATGTGCGAGATTTCAGAGCTACAGTTGGCTGGGAAGATATAGGTAGGAGGAGCCAGTGAAATCCAAGATGCCTGCCTCAGCTAGAATTGCAGTGGGGATAGGGGAGATCTTGCAGAAGGAATAGTGAGCTGATCATTTACATTATACAAACAATTCTAACTGTTTTAAAAATCGGATTTCTTGAACTTTCACATAGTGTATTTACTTAGTAAATGATTTTGGTCATGATTGGTGCCCTTTAAGCGTTCCAGCTGTGCATTAGGATGTATGTACTTTGTTACACAAGCCTACAAACAGTTTCATATTGAAAGGGAGTCTATACACTACTGTAGCTTCCCACTATAATTTGCAATGCATCAGGCTGAAACTGTAAATCTATGGATGAACTACCGAGAATATTTAGTTAAAATAAAACAAGGAGAGGAATTTTTATTTTTTAATTTTAATTGTATATATCTAAAGTTATATATATAGTTTAAGCACAGACCACAACTGTCTTGTAACACAGAACTGCAGAAATGGAGGGGGAGAAAATCATTGAAGCATCTTTCTAAAAACGTTCAGAGTTGTGATCATTTGGTGCTCAGTGATCTGATAGTTTCTTAACAGTTAGGTCTTGAATTCTAGCAGAGGAAGATCTTCACAGTGTGCACAGAGTATATAAAGGGGGTGAATGGTGTCACTGCTTCTAATGGGGGCTACGAAAGAATATTTTGCTACTTAGTATTCAAACCCAGGCTCTATGCTGAATGCAGACTCACCACGCAAGACTTGGCTAGAGCTCATTTGGGAGATGGGTGTGCTCCAGACATATGGAGGACAGGGTCGATCGCTTAACCCTTTCAAGAGACTGCACTTATTCCTTCTGTAGGCACTTAAAAGGTAACTGCCTCTGTTCACCATTGAAAGGCAAACTCCAGTCCCATTCTCAACTGGAATCAATGAATCAAGATATGAACACAAACACACAAAACCTGCAAAGCGAGGCAAATGCATTTAAACATTGCAAAGTCACAGCCCAATGCGGCAGCTGTATAAGAAAATGCGTAACAAAATTACCCTGCGCTTTTGTTAATTATTTAACACGTATGGAGTATTTCAGGAGGAAAAAAATATAGTGCGTTGCAGAGAAGTGCTCTCGCAAAACCAATTCTCGTAATACAATTTTGCAGAGAAGATGTATTTAATTTCTTAGTGAGCAGCAATGGGAGCTGCATTAAAGCACTCTGCATTGTTCGGATACAGGAAAAAAAGGCAGCATATATAGATTTAACATCTCCATACTCACAGTACTCGGATTTAGAATGAAATGTCCTCTTTGCAAATTAAACTGTCTGGCTCATTCAAAATCGATACCCATATTCAATTATGTGCATAGAGCTTTTCCATTAAAGGAAACTAATACTAAGGACCAATATACAAAATACCCTTATTTGCATTTCATAATTGATCTAAAAATAGAAATAATGAGATGCTGATTGTATGATTATTATCCTTTGGCTGTTCAACTCTGGGTTCATTTACAGTGTTATGTTATATAGTTTTGGTTTTGTCTAAATTGCCATTGTCTGAGGATGGCTGGCCACAACCTTTTTTTTACTCCTCACAATCCTTCTAACAGCCTGTACATGTAAAAAGCATCTAACTATACCAGCTACAGTAGATATTCCCCTATTCTAAGCACAATTCTGGAGAAAAATGTAACGTTTATTAATAAATATTTGCTTTATACATTTTAAAATAGCACTGTTTTACTTAAGAGTTACTAGGAGATACTAGATCAAAGTCCGAAAATATTGGAAAAATGCTCCATACCATACTGTGTGTTCTACCGCAATGCAATCTTTGCTAGAAACCCACTGTATTTGAGTGGAAGATACTGGAGCCAAAACTGGTTGGAGTACTGCATGCATCTGGTGCAACTTGCAACCGCAGCATAGGTGAGATGTGGACATTCTCATCAATTTCAAACTATTCTTTAGGTGCAAGCTTGATGATAGGGAAACCCTTCACTTCCCACGTAGTCAGGTCATTTATTAGGTACAATGCTTCCTTGAGCCTGTTAATGTTGTGCTTTATGTGCAATGCGGAACCCTTTGGTGGCAGGCATAGGTATGATAAGGCACACATACGTTGTGTATGTATGTCATTTTGCACAGATTTTTGTGTCTAGCATTATTACTTTAAATAGTAAATGAGCCCTGATGTCATCCATTAAGTCGATAAATGACTTGCTGTGTTACTTAGACTACCTTTATTCACTGAATCAGTTCAGTGCGTATGTCACTTATTTTCTTATTCTTTGAATTGTTGATTTGGGAATTCATTGGCCAGTGAATAAGTCCAGTAACGGTTGGTTTAGTGCTGCTAGGGAACCATTATAAAATGCTGCAGGGGAGGCAGGATATAAATCAAGTTGTGTTAAGGCATAGTAATGCTTTTAGACTGGAAGAATGACAGTTGTTAAGTAGTTACAAATGTTTGCCTTTATTTTGTTTCAGAAGCATTTGCTATGTACCAATAGACAGACAATGCAGCTCCACTGACTGTAGAATAAATCACAGTAGGGATTTTTTTTTTATTAGGGGTCTATCACAGTTTTTCATGCATTCAATGCATGTTTGAGATGCAGGTGTAAGGGACACCTAAACAAATCAGCTTATTATTCTACTTGTTTGTACTTGTCAACTAAGAATAGTTAGTTGATAAGGCCTAAGGCCCCCTGAACCCATTATGAACATCAGAATTCATCATTTAGTTATCTGCATTATCTTGAAATATGTTTAAAGGAAATACCCACTGAAATAAAAATAACTTTTAACCTATAGCTGTTCTTAGATTAAATAAACTGCCATGTGCTGAATGAGTGCATATACTGTATATGAGTCCTTGGAATAATAAAGATAGAAATGAAAGTAGTGATCAATTATGGTTTCTTCACTACATTAGCAATTCCAATGTACACCACTCGGATAGGGATGACATACTACAGGTATGGGACCTGTTATCCAGAATGCTCGAGATGTGGGGTTTTCCAGATAATGGATCTTTTTGTAATTTGGATCTTCATAGTAGAAGATCATATAAACATTAAATAAACCCAAATATGCTGGTTTTGCTTCGAATAAGGATTAATTATATCTTAGTTTAGATCAAGTACAAGGTACTGTTTTATTATTTCAGAAAAAAAGGAAATAGTTTTTAAATATTTGGATTATTTGGATAAAATTGAGTCTACAGGACAAGGCCTTTCCGTAAATCAGAGATTTCTGGATAATGGGTTTTTGGATAACAGATCCTATACAGCAAGCCTATGGGCTAATATACTTACATTTATATGTAACACACCACCATCTTAACTGAAAACTAATCCAGAATTCTTGCTTTTTATGCAGGTATCATTTTATATTACATCAAAAAATGAACTTATATTACATTCTGATACAATATGTGATTTGCTTGGTGTGGTTTGCTTCAGTGAAACATTTCCCATCACTCAGTGCTTGAATTGGAGGGATACTCTGAAAAGTGAGCATAGTGTGGCATGCTAAAGCAAGTACCTCCCACAACTAAAAGCTACACCCATTGTTATAATAAGCATTGAGCTCCAATTTTTTCTGGTTTCATCCACTTTAAAGCAAAGCCATTTTGCTATTTCCTTTTTGGTATTTCCTTCTAATGCACAGTTTGATGCCCAGTATATATAGATTTACCTATGTATATGACCTGTGGGAACCCCAAAATGAAACTGTGCATATGACTTTTCTTGGCTGCCAATTTAGCTTCTGCAAACACTGCACCTTTTCTGTGTATTGTGTGTCAACCCCATCATATTCTATATTACCCAAGATTATTTCATATATATCATTCTTTCACTATCCCTTATCTGCTGCTGTTTAATACCTTTATTTTCTCTATTTGTTTCCCATTTTCTTCTTTTCTCCCAGCAACGCAACTAGAGGGGACGGGCCCTGGCACAGGACGTGCAGCCGGGCCCCGCCCCCCTCTGTACACCCGGAAACGGGCACATATACAGCCGCATTTGCCTAAAAACACAGTGATGGGTGAACTGCCGGGGGGCAGGGCCAGGGCCCGCACCCCCTGCTCCCCCGGTAGTTACGCCACTGTTCTCTCCTTTTCTCTATAACCCTCTCTGATGCCTCCACCTCCTTCTTTATCTGTTTAACACTTCTCTGTCTACTTTCTTATCTAATTCTCTCCCAGCAATCCCTTCTCTCCCTTTATACACTATATATTTAACTATATTATATTTTACCTCTGCATTCTATTTGCATGAAGAAGTGGAGAGGAGCAAAATAAAGTTCCGGAATTCAAAACTCATGCATCCCTGCTGAGGGGATGCTATTTCACAAAAATAAAGCAGTTAAGGGATGCAATCCCTGTGCATCCCTCCCCAATTCCAGCACTGCCATCACTGCAAAATGTTTATGGACCAGTTTAGAACAAATGCATGGTTTTGCCAAGCAAACATTTTAGTGAAGTATAGCTTTACTTTACTGAGCAAATAAAGTCACAACACCTGTAGACTTTAAGACTGCCCAGCATATGACTTGCATCACTTTTCTGGTTTTTAACATTTTTCTGAATACAAATTTATTTTCCTTTGGATGTAAAGTGCTTCTTCAGAGGCTAGTGGAAATGGAACTGACATATTAAAAATTACATTTTGATTTCTAAGAGTACATAGTCTAAAGAGTGTCTATTACTGTTGAAAACGTTAAAAGTTTTGATACTAACAATCCTTTGTTATAATATTACCCAATTCCCAACTGTTGACAGAGATTCTGCAATTCAAGATTTACCAGAATAATGATTATAGATGAAAAACAGAAAGCAGAAATGCTGAGAGATATTCAGTGACTCAAATGAATGTTCATTATATCTACAGATTTTTCAACGTACACTGATATTCAACCATTTTTTGTCCCTCTGTCCTTTTTCTCTCTAGCCTTTCACACTTTCTTCATTGTGGAATAACAGGTGCAAAGCTTTCCTGAGATCTAATATCCCATAAAAATGAAATATACGCAGACCTGTAAATTCTATAAGGTGATTAAAACTGGAGTAAATTTTGATCCTGTAATTACATTCCTTCACATGTGCTTCTAACGTCCCTATAGATTTCTCTTCTCTGTTGGCTAGTGCTGTTTCTATTGTGTATTCCACTGTTATTCCTGTTGGCATTTCTCCAATAAACAAATATCACTGGCTAGAAGCAACTATGAAGAGTGGCAGCAAATTTTCAAGATAAGTTACTAAATAATTCCTTTTTTTTACTTTTTCATTATAGAACATATCGGAATAGTTTTCTGGCCCCACTACCCTTTGCACATGCTAATTTAGCTTGAATTGCACTTTGTAAAAGCATTTCTATTTTTTGAGAAAAACAAGTTTCGAGTCAATGAGCAATTGCTTTTTCCTCTCCCTGTAACAATTAATTTGCCTGACTCAGGCTATTGGGGATGTGTGAAAGGAAACAGGAACTGTGAAAAAGCCAATGAAGCAGTACTTGCTGCAAAAAGTGTTTATTCCAACAACATGTTTCGGGCACACAGGCCCTTTATCAAGTATGGGGATGTGTCTAAAGCTCACTGTTTCATTTCCCAAAGCACACTGCAGTGACATTACCTCTGTTGAAGAATGTTAGATGTGTGTCTGTGTGCATCCAAACATGGGAGGAGATTTAACATTTTGTGTGTGTGACTGTCTCTATCTTTTTCTCTTATTTTTTAACACAGTCACTCTGGTGACCTGGTTTATCATTCCTATGATGACCCATTTATGATCCATGAAGACAAAAAGAAACACCAAGAGCCCCAATAGTGTAATATGTTTTTACAAGGAGTAATGGTAGAGTAAACAAGTTAATACTCACAAACCAGGGTTACCGATAGGCAACCACTGTATAGGCAGGTGGGGAGATTATCCTGACCCCACTCAGAAATAAGACGTCGCTCTCTGTAGAAGAAGAAAAAGGGGATGATACCCCTCCACTCGGGGTGGACTCGATATAGTAGTAAGACAAAACAGAGGCGCCAAAAGGATAAAATTAGCTAAAAACACTTAAAAACCCAATGGGTAATTCAGAGGAGGTAGTAGTGGTAGTAGGTAGTAGTGTACTTACCTCCTCCAACGAAAGTTGTAATTTTCAGTAATAGTTTATTCACAAAACAGTATTGCAACGCGTTTCGCAGGCATTTCCTGCTTCATCAGGCAATGTGGAACGGGAGCAAAAACAACAGTGTCTTTGTATAAACACAAAGGCGCCTGGCGTGTTTATACAAAGACACTGTTGTTTTTGCTCCCGTTCCACATTGCCTGATGAAGCAGGAAATGCCTGCGAAACGCGTTGCAATACTGTTTTGTGAATAAACTATTACTGAAAATTACCACTTTCGTTGGTGTCTGCTTGGAGGAGGTAAGTCCACTACTACCTCCTCTGAATTACCCATTGGCTTTTTAAGTGTTTTTAGCTAATTTTATCCTTTTGGCGCCTCTGTTTTGTCTTACTACTACATTTATGATCCATGTCTCAGGATTGGATGCTGTGCTGTTATGCAGACATGTCACTTAAAAGTGCCTTTACATCAATAAGACAATCATGAATGTTTATATTTGGAAGCACTGTTATACACTGTACCATAGCAACTTAATGAGTGCAAATCCTATCAACTTTCAGAAGAATTTGGTTGGTAAGATCTGGGGCTCTGGGTAAATAAGCCATACATTATTGGTAATCATTGAGTGTAATTCTTATCACTTTTTATATCAGTTGGCCCCAAGGCCAACTGGTATGGCAAATAAGCATTGATGTTTTCTTTTGAAAAGAGCTGCAGGGGTGCTCACATCAGCATATTTATCTTAGCACCATAATAAATCACTTATGACTTATGAGTATTCACAAGGAGGGTGGCCTCAAAATCTCAGAAGGAACATATTTTTCAAACCCATCAAGCAGCAATAGGTTCAACTCTGGTAGTTTGATATTACTGTTGGAGTCACACTGTGCCCTGGATACAACAGTAACCTAGGTACAAGGTGTTAATGACCTGTGAAAATAAAGCAATTGTTCCCGGATGACTTTGTGCACTGACAAGGAGAGAAAGCTTGAGGGGTGCCAGAGGCAGGCTGGTTTGTACACAGATGCTAGTGAGATGTTTACTGCAGTTGCAGAAGTGCTTAGATATGCCCTTACCTAAAATCTGCTATTTACCAAATTGATTACATTGAAAACAAATCGTAATTAGGGGAACAAGAATCATTGAAAATACTCAATAATACCAAAGGAATGAAGGATTGAAATATTTTTTGTTGTTGCTGTTTTTGTTTTATTGTTAATTACTGTATTTCCTTTGGTAAAGCTGAACGAAAAATTTCAGATATATGTCAAAAAATCCAAAAGCCCACGGCTAGAAGAGCTGATCAAAAGGAGGGAAATCCAGTCAACTGGAAAGAAGTAGATCAAAATAATATAATTTTAAATACCTGGGGAAACAAAAAAAAAGAAAACACCTTGCACGCAAAATGTCAGACTTGTGTGTGTTTTTAATTTTGCAGCTATGATAGCCTTTGCTAATAATGTAGAGAATGTTGCAAGGCTAAAAAAAATCTACTCAAGTCATTAAGTTAAAAAAAACTAATAATACAGTATACTGCATTGTGTCTGAACTGCAGCCTTTGTTAAATTAAACTGGTTTGGAGTTTCATTTTCCTCTTCTGTGCATAAATAATATTGACAACACTATCATGAAATGAAAAGTTCTGCTTGATAAGACTTTGGGATTTCCAGTTACATCTAGGGCTGAAGAGATGACAAGCACAGGCAGAGAGTGTCGCTGCTTACATTCCCTTCCAACCACATACATGTGGTCCATTAATCCATACAGGCATTTTTCATTTTCCAATTTGTGTAAAGTAGTGCCATTGTTCCTCCTTCTCAATTTCCATTCTCCCTATCAAGACTCCCTAGTTTTAGATGACACTTGTGGGAGCAGCTATAGTAGTGTTCTCATGTAGCGCAACAACTGAATCCTCATGTTATCTGTGATATTCATAAACAACCGTGATTCATGGCCTATCTGAAATATTATTCCTAGCAATTCTCTCATTTCTATCTAAGAAAATGCAATTTGTTGATTAAAATTAGTATGAAATTCCTTGTAAGTGGCATCGCTGGTAGTTTGGGATGATTGAGTTGCTATGTAAAAATGCACTTTTCAAAATGTAAAAGTAAAGTTCATGTCCAACACACATATCCACTTGCCCTGGGAGGAGGCATACATTTTGAAGAGCAACTCTCTTATATGGTTTCCTGAAATTAAATCCACCAGCCAAGTTTACAAATAAATAAAAACAGCTAAAACTCACCATGCTGTAGTTCTAGGACATATTTAAGAGACGTATGTAGAAAAATATTGTGCATGACCCCTTAAGAAACATAACATGGAAGCAGACAAAACCTACAGAACCCAAAGAATTAGTATCAACACTAACACATATTGCTGCACTTCAGATGTAAGGTGAAAAAATCCATAATGTTTATTTATTTTATTAAAGTCCGAATGGTAAAAATTTGAAAAATGTGAGGGTATTTTTACTATAAAATCCGAATTTTTAGTGGAAATTTATTTTTCGAGATTTATTATACCTCAAGGCTGCAAAACATCTGAATTTGAAAATACTCCATCTTCAACCTGTCGAAGTCCTGTAAAAGTCATAGGCAGAGGTTCTATTTGCAATATGAAGATATTATTGTCTGCACTGGGTTTCATATGATAATCCGAACATTTCGGGCTTTTCCACAGATTTCATGAAGAATTCGGACTTTTGGGGAGTCAAATCCAAAAACACAGCATTTTGGTCAATCTGAAGCACTCTTGAGTCATAGAAAATAGCAGCCTGGACATCTAATCTACTGCGTTGAACCAGTCTGAGAACCATTGGTAAATGGCAAGCTAAAGGCAGAGTTAAACATCTTTATTTTCACTGTGGGTATATTGATAGGGGTGCTAGATAGACCTTTAAATTTAAATCTTTGACCTCATGTTTTCTGGAGAATTGCCTTACACTGAGTTATAAAGTACAAGTTATTAGAGAGATGTACCTCAAGGGCATTCATATAGAAATAAACCTCCATATGCATCACTGTGTGGACAACTACTAATTGAGGCCATTTACACAGGGAATGAGAATATTTTTCAGCCATCGGTTTTGTGCCTACTGTAACATACAGCTATTCTGAAACCATAATCCAAAGATTATGGATAGTGGAGGATTTAAAATTGATCTATGCACAATCGGTTGAAATAGCAACAATGAATTTTACACTGCATACATTATTAAATGGACTGAAATAGGAAAATGCTACATTTTCTGTTGGCACAGAGTTTGTTTTAACTTTCAGAGCGACAAAGCAGAATGTCAGTAAATCTTTCAGGGGGAAGTATTGTGACTGTAAGGTATTGTGTATTGCTTTAGCATTACTATATTCTATAAAGAGCTTATTGTGTTTTTACCACTAGAGCCACATAGGTGTCTGTAGGATGGACCACAGCTCAGAACTTCTCTAAAACTATGGGCCCTGGACTATCACTGTAACCAATCTTTTTAAAATCTCCCACTACTACTACTAAACATGCATGTAAGAAGCAAGTCTATTTAGCTTACTAATAAATGCATATGTTGGACATATGTATGTCAATAAACCCTTTGCTAAGTTTAAAGTGATGATGCTCTTATATAACCAGTAGCACACAGAAAAGGATGGGGAGATTTTTTTTTTAGAGAACAGTATAGATCCTCAAATTTGAATAACCCTTCTAAGGTCCACAGAGAAACTCAGTGGTATAAATACTGAAACCACTTGTAAGTACCTGAAAACAAAATATTTTATACAACTTCCTGCAGTGTTAGGCAAGGTGCATGGGACCTTGGATGTAAGGTATGTGTCATGCAAGTTCTCTAAGTTGATTGCCACCAACTACTTTGTTTATCTTGTGTATTCATGTGGCTTGATAGAAGGCTTTCCCCTCCATCCCACATAGTCTGCTCGAGGTGAAAAGGAAACAAAGGTTTCAAGCAGTCAGCATCCTTCTAATGTGTTCAAAAGCACCATGAAGTATCCTGTAAATATATCTTTGCACATATTTGAAGAATGTTTTTCTTGACCCAAGACACTGATCTCTGTGGCACGGAGCCATACCATTGATACTGCAATTATTCTTGTTATATTTGTATTCGGTTCATTCTTTATGAAGCAAATTGCTTAAACCATTATGTTTCTTTTTTTCTAATAACCTAGCATTACAAGGTTATAAATGATCATTACTTATAATGTTTCAGTCAGTCTTGAATTAATGCCTTCAGGGTATCCAAGGCTAATACTTTGGAATGAGGGAATATTTATAGATGAAACTGATAGCTGATTTTGCATTATAAGTTATCGTTAACATAGTACATCATATAATCAAGCTACCAGACCATTTCTAAGCCCAAGATGTTTAACTGTAACCTTGTCACACAAAGGCAAATTAATACAGAATTCTCCAAAGTCTATTCTTACACCCAATTCTGGTTACATAAAGGAAGTCATATTCTATCAAGCCTTTCCACTGCAGAATACATTATTTATTATTCATAAATAGTCTATAGGTAGTTTGGTTAGAAGACGGGCTTTTGATCCAGCAAGTGCTGAGTTATTAGCACAGGGTTACTCTCTGCTGCATTACAGCACTTTCTAAATATTACTGAAAATTAAGCTACAGCCTAACAAATTTGATAAAAGATAAAACAAAACCAATTCCTGGAACAGTGGTTTATCGGTGAAAAAGTCTTAACTGCCTGTCTATTTCTCTTATTCTGAAGGGCACACAGTATGGTCTGCATTTGGTGCAATCCAACATTTGTCATTTGTGTAACTGACATTATCATAATGGGAAACACTTCCATTGCCACGGTTCAAAGTTATTTGTTTGAAGCAATTAACCTGGACTGCTGTTACATTCAGCCTGATTGATCTGTGCACCAGGAGACACACAGGATGCATCTGATGGTAAAATGGCTTAAAAGGGCATACACGCTGTTGGGAGTTGCAGGGAGTTGCCCATAGCCACAGGGTGCCTGGGATACCCTAGCAGCAAGTCACACTACACACACACGTCTCAGGTCCACCCACGGGTGTGCTACACTTACGATTACATTGTGATGTTATTACCAAATAGAAACCCGGCCGATGATTGCTGTATCTCAGGCCTCACACATTCTATTTATTTTTCTTCTCTCGTGCATATTAGTTGTCTTCATAACAAAAATGATCAGTAATATCCTATTTTGAAGCAGAATAAGGGAAAATAGTATAAATTCACTCTCAATAGCAATAATTGGCATTTGTTCAAGTGGGTTATTACAGCACCTATCAGAGCTCCTTTATCTGCCTCAGAGCACACATATCACTTTAGATTCCATTTATCTTTATTCTGCCTTCTGCGTTACTTTGTGATACCTACTTCTGAATGAGAACTATTGCTCTGCTAACAATGTTACCGCCACCCACGTCCCTATTCATTCTGCCACACCTAATACATTTGATCCTGCTGTGTCTGAATTCTCTTCACATATTATTTTACAGTGATATTCTGAGTTGTAATATAAAGAATATTATGTATAATATAAAAGATGGTTTTTAACCTCCTCCTCCTCTTATTATCTACCTTGTCTCCACTCAATTTACTTTATTCCATCTCTTATATGTATTTTTTTAGTGAATAGTTCAGCCATTTAATTCCTTTCATTTGATATTTTACCTCTATTCCCTCTAGTCCAAACAAATTGTTTTATTGTCTAAATTGTTTTTCTTCCTGATGTCTTGTACTGCTCCTTTCTCATGAGATTACCTTCCTCTTTCTGATCATTTTTGTTTCAATCATCAGATGTTATTTTCTATACATTTTAGCTGCCACCTGGGACCTCCTAACTGGAAGAAACCAGTGAGCTGTTGGTAGAAGTCTATTATCCGGAGCTACAATAATTACGACACTTATAGGGTTATGCAATAAAAAACATTTGCAAAATGAAAGCAAACATCTCATTGGTTGTCATGAGTTTGTGGCAACCAATCATATATTTGCTTTTACTGTTTTACCAGCAGCTGGCTGCAAAATCTAATCACTGTTTGGTTGATATGGTTTACTACCCAGGTGCAAATTTGCCCAGGGTTTTAAGAGTGAGCCCCAATAAGTTTGCCAAAGGCAGTAACCTTGACCAAAGACCTCTTTTCTTATGCTCTAATCTGAATTCCCTCTGTATTAAAACCTTTGTTGCAATTTCTGACTAAAAGCTAGAGCTACAGGGTAGGTGGGGGTGCCATTTGGAAGTGCAATCCAATTCTGTTCAAGGCTGGTATACTCAGTTACTAACTGTATAATATCTAAATAAAGAATAATAGTACATATTAGCATATTAGTTTTCCATTATACAGAGGGGCAGAGTATGCATAGCTGAATTTTCATTTTAAGGGGCATGTTTACTAACATTGGAGATAAATATTTGGAGAGATTTCTGGAGATGTTGCCCATAGAAACCAATCAGAACTTTGCTTTTGTTTTCCAACATGGCTGTGGCTGTTTAAATCTAATTGCTGATTGGTTGCCATGGGCAATATCTCCAGAAATCTCTCCAGATATTTATCTCCAATGTTAGTAAACATGCCCCTGTGTGTTAAAAACCCAGCATATTAGGAATGTGAACGGACAGATAAGAAGGTCATGCTCCTAGACATGGTTAAGAAAAAGTTGGTTATTTGGACTTGTTTTATTGACTGACCTTTGGTACCATAGGAAGCAAACAATTAGCTAAACATATAGCATTACAAGTTTAGGTGATAATTACTGCACTGGAATATCTTGCTCTTTTTTGTAACACAGCTAATTATTTTTGTTAGATCTTTACAGAGTTTATTGTTTTCTGCCTATTAAAATGAAAAAAACAAGAGAATACAGAAATATATAAGGAATACTATTATTTATCTTGCTGAGCCATTCAGACATACAGTATATATTGTACCTTTAGAGGCAAATTAAAGTTTATTTGGATATCTTTGTTAAAACAGAGACCACCAGTATCATCAATGACACTTTTACTTATTTAAAAGAAAGATTTTTCTTTTGGTTCCAGACCCTTTTTTCATTTATAATGAATGCTTACACAAGCTACAGTACCTACATATTTAAAGTTGATCTAATTAATTAGCTGTAGAAAATATAATTTATGGCAGGGCAAAGTCACACTTCATGGACATATTACATAGGAAATGTATAATTATATTTGAACCCACTGAGACACCTTTCAGTATCAAATTCAACAGATTGCACAGCCTCTAACTGGGTCAATTTCAAGATAGCCAACAAAGCACAATGGCAAAAATGTGCAAATCTGTTGGAATCAAACCATCCTCTGCCTCATACATACTTTTTGTACTGCAATACACACCAAATGTCAAAACTTAAACTGCATGAGTAAAATAGACATGTGCTTATTGAGCCATAATGATTCACCTAAATAAAGCCTTCCTTCAACAAATTCCATTTTTGCGTTATATTTTTTTTACTTTAATTTAATGAGCTAGAATCTACTTACAAGTCACAGGAAAGCACCCAAAGGAAGGCCTTTAACATGTGAGAAGAGCAGCAGCAGAAAATCATGCAGAGAAAAAAAGCAGGCATCCTATATCATCTCATCAATGGTATTTCACTTTCATCTGCTTAATTAACCACTTTCCCTGGCTCTGTTTGCTGCAGAAGGCTAATATGAGGAGGATCAATACAGATATCTTGGCACGGGCTGCCCTATTAACCATCTGACTGTTAGAGAAAAGAGAAGTCACAAGGGCCAATGAAACAGCGACCCTAAAGTCATAACAAATGTGCCAAGAAGGGGTGAAAGTAAGGTTAGGAACTGCAGATGCTTTCATTTTTACTGAATCACAGAACTAATGCTAATACTTTATTATTTAAAAAAATCCCCCCATCATAACACATGCAACAGTCTTAAATTTGTTAATATGGCCAGACACATGGATGGCAACAATTTAGTATGTTTTCAGGCTCTAATGTCATAGCTATCATAGTGAACTTGTTCAACTGTTGATTTGTGTGCATATTTACCTGTTGGTGGTTAAGGTGCTTAGACCACATGAAAAGCAAAAACAATTATACAGGTTGAATTCATGGCAAAAAAATATTTATTTCACTAAGGTTTAAGAACGTGACAGAGATTATATGGACTCCAGTAAATTAACTAAAAAAAAGGTATCTTGCCTCCTGCTGGAAAGGGAGACCAGATTTATGACTGTATATGATGCTATAATAATTGTAAGTCTAGTATAACTACTACTTTAACTTACAGCAAGAGAAAGGGATTAAGTGTTTTGTTTCCATAAATCTATTCATAGTATCCCTGCTAATAGAAATTAATCTCCAACATTCAAAAAATCCACCTCCATCATCTACAAATCTATTCCACAACCGCTCCCTAACAGTTACCAAAATAAATTTGTGACAATAACATATAAATGAAAACAGTGTGCAGCATTTTTGGGAGCAAGGCAGCACTGTCCTTATTGTTGCTCTAAGGACATGGCTTCCTTTGCATCCTACACCTGTCTGTGTGTGGTTCCTAATTTGCATACCCGAATAGTGCACAAATTAGAGGGGCTAGTAGGGGCGAGGATGGAGAATGACTATGTAGGTTCCTCAGATGCCCATAATAAATACAGTGCTGTTGAATACATGCAGTTGTATTCATCCACAAAGCAGAGCCCATTGTACTCCAACCTGTGCGCACCATGTTTGGGAATGGTGCAAAGAGTGAAACACATGGGAGCTTGCTCTTGTTTTTTGCACTTTGTATCCTGCTACTGTGTTCTATTAACTAAAGAAATCAAGCAGAGTCTCCACTTCAATATATATTTATTTTTGATCCAAATAAACACTTTTTTTGACCTTATAAGTCCTGTGAGTGCGAGCTTCTTCATCTCTCTATATATATATAGATATATATATATATTATTATCATTTATTTATATAGCGAAGCACTGTAAAGTAAACGTGTTTATACACACATTAATTACATACATAGAACATATAGGGGCAGATGTATTAAGGGCCGAATATCGAGGGTTAATTAACCCTCGATATTCGACTGCCGAATTAAAATCCTTCTACTTCGAATATCGAAGTCGAAGGATTTTGCACAATTCGTTCGATCGAAGGAATAATCGTTCGATCGAACAATTAAATCCTTTGAATAGAACGATTTGAAGGATTTTAATCCATCGATTATCCTTCAATCATAAAAAACTTGGAAAGCCTATGGGGACCTTCCCCATAGGCCAACATTGACTTCGGTAGCTTTTAGGTGGCGAACTAGGGGGTCGAAGTTTTTTCTTAAAGAGACAGTACTTAAACTATCCAATGGTCGAATAGTCAAACGATTTTTAGTTCGACTCGTTCGATTCAAAGTCGTAGTCAATGGTCAAAGTAGTCAAAAAAATACTTCGAAATTCAAAGTATTTTTTATTCTATTCCTTCACTCGAACTTAGTGAATGGGCCCCATAGAGTTACATATATCACAACCAATATCGGTACAAAAGGTGAGGAAGGCCCTGTGCAAAGGAGCTTACAATATAAAGGGAAGGGAACAAGACACAAGGGGCAAATTCACTAAGATGCGAAGTTGCGCCAGGCGCAACTTTGCCGCACTTCACCGCACTTTGCCACACTTTGCCAGGCGTATTTTCGCCAGCGCTCCGCAAATTCACTAAAATCCGAAGTTGCGCACAGGGGTAGCGTAAGTTTTCAAAGTTCCAAGCGAAGCGAAGTTTCGCTAGCGATGGTTAATTTGCATACGGCGCGAAATTCAAATTTCAATGGAGGAACACGTATCAGCACTACAAATGCCTAGAAAACCTTCAAATCAGCAAATAAAAATTTTATTTTGCCCTACACATGTGCCCACTGTCTAGGTAAGTTGCCATGAGTCAGGAAATGTAGGGGGGAAGGAGGGGAGCCCCAAAAATATTTTCGATCTTTTTCAGCCTATCACCCATCATGTAGAAAACACGCCAGCGTTTTTTGGGACTTAGAAAAAATTTTGACTTTTTTTGAAACAATCCCTATCTACTCTATTGCGCTTCGCCAGGTCTGAGGTGGCGAAGGAAGTCTAGCGTAAAAGGTAGCGTTCAGTACACTGCGCAAGTTAGTGAATTTGCGTAGTTACGTCGCTAGCAAAAATTCGCCTGGCGTAAGGGTGCGAAGTAACACTAGCGAAATTACGCCAGCGTTCGTTAGTGAATTTGCGCAGTAACAAAAATTGCCAAACGCTAGCGTTCGTCGCTTCGGCGCTTAGTGAATTTGCGCCAAGGTGTGTGAGTGGGCAAGATCAGAATTGAGTGGGTGAGAGATGTGGTATTGCATTTGGTAGTTAAGCAGAGTGAGGGTAGGCTTCTCTAAAGAAATGTGTTTTAAGAGATCTTTTGAAAGCAGGAAGGTTGGGAGAAAGTCGGACAGACCGTGGGAGAGAGTTCCAGAGGAGGGGTGCAGCCCTTGCAAAGTCTTGAATATGAGCATGTGAGGAGGTAATGAGAGAAGAGTTGAGTAGCAGGTCAGTAGAGGAGCGTAGTAAGCGGTTGGGTGCGTATATGGAGATGAGATCAGAGATGTATGTTGTTGTATATACATAATTGTAGAAAGGACCAGCACTCCGTTTTCCAAAGAATTCAATAATTTATTTCAATCTCACAGTGTCTCCAACGTTTCGGCCCACTTTGGGGCCTTTGGCGTTGGAGACACTGTGAGATTGAAATAAATTATTGAATTCTTTGGAAAACGGAGTGCTGGTCCTTTCTACAATTTTATATACCTCTTTTGACCAAGCACCCGGCAAAACGAGATGTTGTGAAGGAGTGCGGGTATCATCTGCAATTTCGTTATATATATATATATATATACATATATATATATACATATATATATATATACAGTATATATATATATATATATATATATATATATATATATATATATATATATATATATATATATATATATATCCTTTAATGCTGCACAAGGGTTTAGACCTGAAACATGTTGATCAGCATATACATATAAAAGGCTTAAATTACATTTGCAGTGGAGGCTCTGCTTGATTTTTTTTTAATTTCAGTTATTTTGATGTTTGTAGGTAACATGTAAGTGTCTGAACTTGTACTTAAAATACATGACTTTTACTCCCTGAACTTTTTTTGTATATTTTGTTAGATCGGATTATTTGTTGTATGTTTTTTTTTTTATTTATGTATTTGTAGTAGTTGACTGGTTATTCCTGCTAATCACTCTACATCTCATAATAGTTATCATAATGAATATACAATATAATATTTTAAAATTATTATATGAGAATTGGTGAGATTAAGGCAAACCTTGTTCTGAAGTTATGTGAAATGAGATTAAGGCAAAGTAGCATTTTTTTTACTTTGTTATTAAACTTCTTGTGGAAAGTAAAGCACAAGATGTTTTACAAATGCATTTGAAAAATTGCTCTTGAACAGGAAAGAGAAATGACATCTTGTGTCTATGTCCCATGCCGTGTATTAGGCTGCTCTGCCTGTGAAAAACTTTGTTCTCAATTTCTATGTGCTCCTTCAGCAATGCACTTGTCCTTCCAGCAGTGCATGCAACACTCTGTCAAATTTATTAGGCATGTAACCTTTCAACAGGCTGCTCACTGTGACTCTTAATCAACCAACATGCCAATAGAAATGGTACCAAAGAAAATATATACCATGCGGCAATAGTGATGGGGACAGGCAGGCTGAGCTCCTTTTAACAGCTACAATAAGACAGGAAAGCTAGATACATTTTTCTGATTCTGCATTATATGGCGGGCTACCCAACCTTGACCTTCTAACTACGAATACCATAACCTTTTTAATGCCAGCCTGTTTTTTTTGTAAACAAATTATTAAACTGACCTTTATTTACTAAATCAACTAAGTAAACTAAGTAAACATTTGAACTGGCAATAACCTTTAGCAACCAACCAGCAATGAACTCACACTGGAATGTCTGGATTACTGCACAGGTGCAAATTTGATCCAAAATTGCTGAATAAATGGTACAGCTAAACCAAGAACAATACCTTTGCAGGACTTCTTATAGTGCCATATTAAGCTTCTACTGTATTTAACAAAATAACAATCCCATCAGCTATTATCCTTGTGCTGGAGTAAAAAAAGACACTTTTTGTCTTATTTGTCCGATTTTCAAATTCAGACGTTTTGTAGCATTGGACTTGGTCTGAAAAGATTAGAATTTTTTTCCACTAAAAATTCCGATGTTATAGTAAAAACAACTCAAATTTTTCAAGTTTTTTTCCATTCGGACTTTCATAAATAACCTCCTTTTTGTCTGTAAATAGAAACACTGGTACCAGGTTCTAAAAAAGCAATCCGGTGACTAGAGGTGGAGCACATTATTTGACATTTCACATGCGCACATCCCACCTCAGCATGTCACGACATAAATTTCAATTAAAAAAAGGTATGATAAACATGGTTATGTTTAATGGTAGTAAAACTATTAACAAGCCCTAAAAACAGTCTAACAGCTGAAGCTCTTAAAAGATGGTAACACCCGTATGCTTGTAATTGTGAAGGTGAAGCTCTCATCCACTCTACAGTCAATGCAGAGGTAACTGTTAGTGAACTTTTTATTTTCTACTGATAAGGAGAATAAAAAGTGCATACTGTGCTTCAACTTTAATTGTGCTGTAAAAGATTATGCAAACAAAGCAAATATAATAAATTAATGGAGCAAATCGAAAATTAGAGCATGGAAATTAACTAGCAATTTTATTGAAGCAAATTAATTTCTACTTTAAAGGGAAAGTCTGTGTCGGAAAAAATTGCTAGGCTTAATTAACTTTAAGATATCTTTTATGCTTCACTTTAATATGCATATGAATTACATCAAATGACAAGGGGGTGCTTGAAAGCTCTTCCCCATTCACTTGGCTTTCAGAATGTCAACAAAATTTTTGATTTGGATTTTGTAGTTAACTGTAGGGAATCTCATCAACCATAGCATCAGCTATCCTACTAATTACATACTGCTTTACTAGATGCTTTAATAAAATGTGACCAGGCCATTCGAACTTAACAGACAGTGGCATAACTAGAAGTAACAGGGCCCCCCTGCAAAAGAAAAATTATAGGCCCCCCAACTGTGCAGCTGCTGGGACAGAATGCACTGTTATACAGATAGCTAGAATCTCAGTTGCCATAAAGCAGGGCATAAAGCAGTGCAGGACTGCTGCTTACAATTTGTAGGTAGGGTTGGCATCTGGTTGGTATTTTACTGGCCTGGCCAGTAAAAATGATGGTTGATCTATCATCTAAATGTTATTAATAGGGAATAAAGATAAATATATATGAAGGCCAGTGATATGATGCCAATTTTATTAATAGGAAACCAGTTATTAATGATAATAATGATTTTCTCTCCCTTTCTACAAAACCCCTTTACCTGTTTAATCTCAGTTCCTTTTCTGTTAAAATATCTCTATAGCACTTTTTATACTGCTCCCCTTGTGTGTTCTATCTGGTCTCTTCTTTCCTTATGATTTATTACTTTTTACAATTTTTTTTTTTTTTACAATTTGTAGTTTGGTTTTCAAAATTTCAAAAATCCCCTCAAAACTTTGACCCTGCAGCATCGTATTCCCACACATTTTATTAGGTATACAGTACAGACAGACACAGCCAGCACCATCCACAGTCACACACAGGTACAAACACTGGGTCAGGGGGGGAAAGTGGGAAACGTACGGTACGTACTCGTCTCCACTCTCTGTCTCACATGCACAGCAGCACAGGCAGCTCCGAGTCCGACCAGCCCGCCCCGAGTCCAGCAGTTACGCGGTGCCAGTGCAGGCAGGCAGCCTCTTCCTAATCTTGGTTCTTCAGCTCTCCCTGCCTCACCTGCACCGTCTGTCACGTGACTCACGTCACAACTTGCGACGTCCACAAGACGACACAAGAGGAAGAGGGAGGGCGGGCGAGAGGCGAGTACAGATGTCAGACGAGCAGAGAGAGAGAGGGCGGAAGTAAGAATGAGGCGGACTCGGGAGCAGTGGCGTAACTCGGGAGTATGCCTGGAGAGGAGGTAGGGCCAGTGGCAGTGGGGACGGATGACGGATCAAACACCCGATGCGATGCATTCATCAGCCAGGAGGACATCAATTTCGGCCGGGCCCCCTCTCCTCCCGGGCCCCCCCAGCAGCTGCGGGGTCTGCTTCCTCCCTGTTAACAGAACATCAATATGAATGCTAGGAAAGAAAATTTAACCAATTGTGTTCCTTTATTTTGGCAGCTTTGATATACTGTTAATAATTAACTAAAGTTAGGTATGCATACATACATGCAGTTCATACTATATTTATACAGAAATAGGCATGTTTCTTTAAATGGCTTTCCGTTATATACGGTACCGTTATGAATTTTTTTTTTACATTTCCAGTGAAATCTTAACGCCAACTCAATATCTGTTTGATTTGAACAAGGAAACTGAGTTTACCAGGTTTAAGTAAAATTGCAGCATTCATCCTTTTTGTCAGTTACTTCATTACAAAACCCCAGAAGACCTTTACAATTTGTTTTGTTAAAGTTCATACAACATGTTATATAAATTACCAAATATAAAACCAATACATGCAAAAAAAATAATTTTCTACATGAGTGACCTCTCAAGAGGCCTTTATGTCTACATTATGCCAAGTATGGCTTGCTGCCTTTTTCACTGCTAACAGATACCGCTGCTGAAAACAATACAGAATGTTAGTATAGTCCATTGTTTTATTAGTTCCACTCATGATGTGAAAGTTTTCACTAACACATACTTCTCAATATAAGCTCCTTGACCTTGCTCACCCCTCGCCCTCAAGCCACACATGTCTGCGCTCAGCAGAGCTCATTAACAATATCAAACAAGGCATAACAAAGTGAAAGCCAGCAAGGAGGTACGTGCGTAGCAAAAAAAAGCCTTAATGAAAGTATTTCTTTCAGTCCCTTTGGCAAATTAAAGTCTGCTTAAAACTCATTTGTCTTAAGAATAATAATATAACCGTGAAAGTAAAAGAAGTAAGGAAAACTATTAATTTTAATAAACAAATTAAAAAGAGTAAAACACATAGGAATTGTAAGGGAAATTGTAAGGGTATATGTTTAAATGAAAGATATTCAAGGTCTCATCATCATGACTCTCAACTTTAACAGCCTTATGGGGGATTGCAATATCGGTTGCTAACGCAAAAATTGTTCGTAATTCGCACGCAATGCCAATAAATGTCTGCAAACAATTTTGCCTTTGCAAATACGTTGCCCCACACGACAGTTTGTGATAGTGTGCAGTGTATGTAATAAGACTTCTTAATGAAAAAGTTACAGTTGCTCCAAAAGTTTGCACAATTTAGATTTGCAATGCAATTACAGACTAATGAAGAATATTACATTGTGACATGCAATTTTTAATTCTTATTTACACGTAAATTTGTTCTCTTTGCAAACTTTATTACATTTCCCCCTTAATGTTTATTGTAAGTGCCACATTACTGGCTTGTGTTGTCTTTATTGATGGAAAACTTGCTGATCACATAGTTTTAAATGAAAATATGGCATGATTTGATATATCTCAGTTGATCATTACAAGAAATTACCACGGAACTTGTGCTTTCCAACACTCATGAAATATAGAGCTGGAACAATATAAAAACAGTGTGGAAAATATAAACTCTAGATATGTAAAGGGAAAGATTTCATTTGATATACAAATATGTCTTGCAGTCTAGTTTCTTTATATCATAAAATATAGAGGTAAACTATATCATTTAAATTCATCAAAATAATTATGCCTAATGTGCATAAGTAGCTATCAGGAACGATAAATATTTTTTTAAAGTATTCCATTTGTCAAAATCTAAATAGTCTACCAAAACCCATAAAGCTTGTTTATTTTCAGCAGTAGACTAATGGACCCAAATGTCAAACCAAAGCCTGATAAAACACTAATCTTCACGTTGGTGACCTTTGCAAGTACTCTTCTTTTTTAACTCCTTATAGTTCATGACATACATATAGCTGCACTATGATCCATACACTGATGTATCTGGTGCAGTATGATTTTTGCTTCAACAAGGTTGCCTTCTGCTCTACAAGTTGTAGTTGGCCTCACTCCCTGAACAGTTAGAGGTCACTCCAAACCCCATCCCATTTTCACTGCAGGTGACTAACCAGTCCCAACACAAGTCCTGGATTTTAGCCTTAACTGTGCTTTGCCTCATATAGCACTCAGGGAGAGCTAAATATTCTCTCCAGAATGGTTCCAGTTGCACATATATTGCATTTCTCATAGACAAAATTGAGAAAAAAAAGTGTCCCAGATGGAATAAATAGTAGCAATGCACTGAATTCAAGATTCGGTTCAGGATTCGGCCAGGATTCGGCCTTTTACAGCATATGCAAATTAGGGGCGGGGAGGGAAATCAATTGACTTTTTGTCACAAAACAAGGAAGTTAAAAATGTTTTCCCCTTTCTACCCCTAATTTGCATATGCAAATTAGGATTCGGATTCAATTCGGCCAAATCTTTCGCAAAGGATTCGGGGGTGTGGCCAAATCCAAAAATAGTGGATTCGGTGCATCCCTAATAAATAGTTCAGACTGCAAAAATCATTCAGTGGAAGAAAAGAACACCACTTGTGTTTATAAGACAAATTAATAACCTATTTCTGCATTCTGATTAACATATTTAATAAGTTGTTCAGTGTCTGCTCTCATGGAGAAAAAAAAAGCAATGAAACAAAAGGGAAAAGACACTCATGTGAGACTGCCCATGGATTTCCTACCCCTCACCAAATGAATCTCAAAACAGAGCTCATGCATTTCAAGTAGTTTAATCAATATGCTTGGGGCTGGGAGGAACAAAGATACACACTTTAACTTTTAATTGTGAAGATCTATTGTTAATTATGCGAAACATGATTCATGTGGTTCAATCCTCCATTTTCACAAAGGCAGATGGAGCACTGGCTATCCCAACTGGTCTCTCTGCATCACAGATTTTCTAAGTCAGACTCCAGTGGCTTAATCTGATTCAGATGGTTGGTGATTTTATGAAGTTGGTTAATTTAATCAAATGAACTCCTAAGAAATATGTTTAGCAATATAAGAGTTTAGGAAACAAAATTACTTTTTGGCAAACCCTATATACCCACAATACCCTTCTGTATGTTGTATAACCAACCACATCAATATACCTATCCCTCCCCCATTCTCCATGTTTCATTCATTACTAATTTATGCTGGCCATCACTGGGAGATGAATGGATGGTCACTTCTAGTGAATATTGCATCCGCTACTTGAGCTTCATAGAGGCCATTAGCACTGACTTTTCTGACATACAATATATTAAATATTAATTTTGATAGTCAGTTCATATTAGACTGCATTGTGTCACACAAGAAGATATGTAAACAGAGAATTTCATTAGTGTAGGTGAAAATACAGTGCATATTACTGATGCTGGGTTTGCATGTTAGATGTAAGAACCCTACCTAGCAGAATGTATAATGATGCCTCTCAGAAGCCTAATGCACTTGTGCTTAAAGAAAGGTCTCCATAGAATTGCTTTTGTGAAATTGAAGAGAAAGGACTTGACTGACCTTCACAAAGCCCTGACATTAGCCTAAATGAGCAATGTGTGCACTTATGCCAGTAGCATTGGCCAACATCTCAGAAGTGAAGAGGCTAAAATTAAATTTTGAATGCATTCATGAGATAAGGTATCATATAGCTTCAATTAACAGTATTGCAAAAGTGACAAATTCTGCGCACTAAGGTACCATTGCAAGTATAGCCCTATTTGTATCCTACAGGGGACAATATATCAGGAGCATATATTTTTATGTAAGTAATCATTTTAAACATTATCTATTCCTCCTGGAATTGACTTGTAAACATTGCCTATGTGCCTTTTCTACAACCCATGTAGCTTATTGCATTGAAGTAAAAGAAATAGAATTACTTCATATTCAGTAGCAATAGAATAACAGTAAACCCTCCCATGAAATCTAAAATCAACATTTGTTTCAGATGAGTTCTACACTTTGGAATTGAACACAGAAAAGTTTATATACACCTTCTTATATATTGTATGACCTGTCAGCTTGGACTCATTTCTTATATTTTCCCTAGCAGTCTTTTGTGGAATATAGATACAGTTATCTATACCTGCTGACCTTATGTAGAAAAATGTTTAGAGGAAGTCGTTGGCAGCAATGCCTGGGAAGCATACCGGACGCCACAGATACAGGGTAATCAAGATCATGGTTCATTGTGCAGCAGATTGGATAATCATGGTGATTAAGAGTTATAAGCCTAGACTGAACCACTGAGGGAAATGTATCCAATTTATACACATTCCGAATATGTGACATTTTGTCAGTTTACAAATGAGCAAGTTTTCGAGATGAACAAACTATTAATTCCAGACAGCACGAGAAGCTGAAAAGCCTTTCATCCAGTCTCATTTTTCTTTCAGAACTGATAACTGATCCTGCTATAAATAAGAAACCTCTGTGGTTGCTTGGTATCAAAGGGGAAAAAATTGTCTTCTTCTCTTGATATATTTATTTTGGGGAGGTATTTGCTACTTCTACCTTTTCAAGAAAGTGCCCAGACATTGTAAGGGTGAATCTAATGCCAGGGAGCTGGGGGGTCAAGCAGAGAGGAATGGCAGGAGGAAAGCAATGATAGGAAAGCAGTGGTTCTTACAAACTTAGAAGCAAATGTAACAAACAATTTATAGTAAGGAAAGAGTATGTGCAAAACAATTTGCAAACAACTTGTTTAGGCTGCCCCCTTTTTACAATAGCAGTTCATTACATTCATTATATTTCTACCTTAGTTTTGCTTAATCCCAAGGCCACCAATTGCTCCAATTGTTGAATGCCAGTGTTTCTATCAGTTATTGGTGGGTACTAAAATTTATATCCAGGAAAATACAAGGTACACGTATGAAATTTAGCTCCCTCCCCTGTCCGTCACTCGCCTGCCCCAAATTGCCCCTCCTCTTCTCCTTCTTGCATCTAAGGTATGGTACACTCGCGTACGCATGCACGCGGGGATGGGGTTAGCCAACTAGGTTGCCTAGGGCGTCCGTTCGGCTTGGCCTGTGTATCCATACACACAAACACATATTAATACTTTTTTACATCCTATGCCAAAGGCAATCTCTCCCAGAACTCTCATAATACCATCCCTGCAAAGGTTTTATGCATGATAGATGATATATATCCTTCATTTTCATAACTGCCAAGTGACCTGTAAGAAAGGACTCACATTGCTATGCTGTATATTAGGCTTTTACCATTCTACAAGCCTACTTTACTACAAGCCTAACTTGAAATCAAATGGCAAATTATCATTGTTTATTTACTAAACTATCAAATCAATTAAGAAAAAAACATACAATATACTTTCATACAAAGGTGCTAAATTGCACAAGTGCACTTGCCAATAGAAACCAGTCAGGCTTTTTTTTAAAAAAAAATGTAAGTTTAAGAGACTGATAAAAGCTAATTGATGATTGGTTACTATTGGTGGATGTATTTGTGCTATTTAGATTTTTTCCAAAAATGCAGTTTTCCTTTACACATTTCTATTGTTCCCAGCTCTGACATCACCAGTTCTAAAGGTGTTAGTTGTGTTACTGATATGGGTAAAGTTCTGATATTGAGTAAATGTGTTACAGATCAGGTATGCTTTCCTATTCCTTACAGAAAATTTGCATCAGCCCAGTATAAGGAATAGGTTATTAAAATTCTACAAATGTAGAGAGCTCTTTAGCAAAAAGACATTGTCAAAGTAACATCCCTGCAGCAAAGAGAGCAACAAAACTTTTCCTTTCCCAACGGACATTAACTAAGAGCTAAAAAACTCATATTTTAGTTGTCATGGAAATGAGGCTACTAAAACCCAACTATGCCATCCAGAGAAGAGCACAGGTTACATATGCATGAACTGAAGGTCAAAGTCCTTTCCATACAAAGCACAGGTCTGACATGTTGGGATGTGCTTCAGTTCCTCTTGCAAAAAGTAAAATATGTTTCACCTTAAGTATAAAGATTTTCAAAACAGTATTATTTATTTAATCAAATTTTACATTTTAATACTGTTAATGTTAGCTAATTGTATTTAAGACTAGAAGAGTGGATTTTTGTCCATAGCAGTCTTATCTAGCTTACTTAAAATGGCTAACTTGCCAATATCAGACATGTCAATGGTCAGATAAAATAAATACGAAGATATATAGTCATACAAAGATGACTGTGAAGTTCATGCCACATCAGACCTATGGATGTCATCTTTGGTCATACGGTTATCTCATATTTTGCCCACTATGCCTGTAGCTTCTCAACTATATGGGTCCTTTTCTTTAGTACAGTGCTGCCTGTGGCCCCCCTTGTGCGGCTTCCACACTCACTGGTTGCTTTAATTGCTTACCTTTGTGCAAGCTTTAGAAGGTATCAGAACTGTGCCTGGATGTGTTTCAATATCTTGTCTATTAAATGCCATTCTTGCAGCCTTTAGCCTGGAGTCTGCTTCAATATTGTGCTACAATACTACAGAGCCACATTGATTATATGATAACGACACTTTTGTGATTTTAGAAAGAAAATAAAATATGGCAAAACATGCAATGCTGATAAATAAATCCATATGCATATAAAACTCTAAAAACTACAATTTCCAGAAAAATCTCCATAAATTGAATTTTTATGTAGTCTCTGAATTCAATAAGTTTCCTATAAAATATCCATAATTATTATACTTCTATATAATTATTTGTTGATAATATATTCTCAAGGTTATGTTAGGGACAACCATGTTATTCTAATATTTTCCTGGAAAAGAAACCCACCACGCAGTCACTGTGTTTAGCATTTAATTATGTTTTCCACTTTGCTACCAAGTTGGGTTTAAAGCATTTCAAGCATGTAAGTACATAATGTAAATATGTTTATCCCTACTACTGCATGATTAAGTCTTTTCCACGAATGTGAATGCTTAAGGTCAATACTTGTACAGCAGGAGGTGTGCACAATTAAGGAGACAATGTATCATCAAAAACTGAGGTCAAGTTCTTAGCAAGGGCACCATGCTGCCTAAATGCTGCTCAATCCACTCACTGTGAGTCATTCTTTAATGTGACTTCTAGCAACCTTTTTATTTTTTACAGAACTGTAGTTACTTTTCTCACTCTAGGCTGGTGTGACAAAAACTCACCCTGGTGGTCCAGTGGGGTGGTGGGGATGCCCACTGCGCCTCCGGCAAGGCCCCCGGCGCCTGGTGCTTCTTTGTTAGCCGGCCACAATACTCTGCCTTAGGGCGCACACAACGCGTATTTCCGGATTTATGTGCGCATTGACTCTGGACTGTTTACATAAGCTCGCAATGGCATGAAATTTGAATAGTATTTAAAACAACTTTGGTCATGTAATCAATGACCGTTGTTAGGTTCATCTCTTAGAGTTCCTGGGTGCTATTTTGTCTGCTCCTGTTATCTGATTCCTGTTTTGACCCCTGCCTACCTGACTAATCTGACTTCCGTGATCCCGACCTCAGCCTGGTAAACCGACTACTCTGATATCTGTATTCCGACCCGTGTTTGACCGTTCTTGATTAATCTCCCGGCTTTGACCTCTGCCTGTTTGACTCCGCTTGTATTCTGCCTGCACTGACCTGGCTTGGTTTGACTATGCTCTCTGTCTGTTCCTTGAACTGTGACCTTCTGCCCATAAAGACTTTGCTAACGATCACGCCCCTCTGCTCATCCAGAACCCTTAGCTTGGCTCCTCTCTTAATAAGACCTGGCGGCATCCAATTAGCTGAGGGCTCCTCCTGAGGTGAAAGGTGGCTGTTAAAGGCAGAAGCAAGAGCCGAGACCAGGGAGCCTAGCATTGGTTCTGGATTTTGGGTGCCGATCGTGACAGCTGGAAGGTCCTTGAAAACTCTGGTGGGTTGGGGTATTGATATAAACAGCATCAACATGTACAATATGCATATGTCATATGCATGCTTGCCAGCTGTCCCTACTTTTAAAGTACTTAAAATAATTAAATGAAAAGGTTTATTGCAAGTCAACTCAACCAGGTAATAGAGAGATAGAAGAGAGGAAATTGGGAATGTGCCCTATATTAGCACAATTTTGGTAAATGTTACCCTCTAAGGCCCTTTTTGGGGGACTACAGTTAAACATTCTTTTTGCATACAAAAAATCACCATTACCGATATTAGTGCTTTACATAGGAATTTTTATAAATCATTCATCATACTTGGCAAATATTACATGCCAAATGATCATAAGAATTAAAATATAATCAAGCAGTTTCCATTTACGGTAGCTTACACGATGACTGTCGTTGACAATTCACAATTATGCAGAACACCACAAAGTAACCTAAAACTTTTTCCCATATGTAGCTCTTCCAGGTGTCAAACTATAATCAGTAGTAAATTAGTTACTCTCTGTTGAGTACAGGTTGCCATATGTCTCTAGCAAACAGAATGGTTGCTATCTAAATCCTATAATGCCTACTGTATGTGTTCCAATGGGCATTACAAACAAGGGAATATACTGTCCATGTCTCACAAAGCCAAGTGCACCAATGTGGCCCATCACTGAGAGAACAAGTAAATGAATTGTACTTATGGGCAGTACAATTTAATAATAACACATTTTAAGCTTACTGTATTCTGATACTCGTGTCAGTACCACTTCATCAAACAGTAATTAAAAAAACATTATTCAGTGATGTTTATTTCTGCATCTGATATGGCCATGGCTAAGTAAACTGTCTTTGATAAAATCTCATTATATATCTCCGAATCTTTTTAGAATATTTCACAGATATTTTAATATGATGAAAACATTACTTACGCATTAGGAAAAGTAGCTTTCAGAATTCATTTGGAAATACATTTCCCACTTCAAAAGCAGCATTTACAGTTAAAATGTATGCATATACAGTACATATAACCTCTGGTTAGTGATGGGCAAATCTGTGCTAAACTAAAACGCATTGAAGTCAATGGGCTTCAAAATAATTTTAAAGCACGTCTTTTTTGATGCGAGCGACAATTTTTATATTTTATACGACTATTTGGTCCAAATGCATTAAAGTCAATGGGTGTCTAGTTTTTTTGGAAATGGTGGATTTTTCACCAGTGAATTTTTCACTGCAGTTGCTTAAATTAATTTGCTTGGGTCAAAACGCGGAAATTCACCGCAAATTCGTGTCTGGTGAATTTATTCACCCATCACTACCTCTGGTACATCCTTATATATGCCACAATCTTTAGCGGGGTTAATAAGCCCCAAAAGATTGAGAGGAGCCTCAGACAAAGACTAGGAAGAGGGGCCCACCACAACACAGTTTGGGGAGTTTACACAGAACACAACGAGATTCCAGTATAAGGATGGAGAAATAAATTAGCCAGGGTCATTCTTTACAGAAGGATCAACAACAACTGACTGCTCAATATTTGTGAGCCTGGTCCCCCAACAAAGAAAAAAGTCTGATCCCCCACCAATTAGTAGCCAACCGCCACATTCCCACTTGTGATAGCAGGAGAGCAAGAACCACACAACATACTTTAGGATCTGCTGTACTTAGTAATGACAGTTTGCTCAATGCTTTAACTCTCAACCAATGACAGCACAGATGGAAATAAAAGGATGCTAATATTAGTGTCCAGGGCCAAATCATTGTGAAAGTTGAAAAGAAACAGTAAATTTTTGGTGTCTAACAAATACATTCTGTTTTAATTGCCTTTTTATTGGATTTTTTTTTGTATTAGAGAATTACGGGTAGCACATAAAAACAAGTTCCCTAATTAAATTTAGAGAGTAGGTAATAAAAACAAGCATAGTTAATTTTAGACTATTACAGCATAGTACCAGGCAATAATGTGAGGGCAAAATATACTGAAGCCAAAATAGAAATAGCTAAAAGACAACCTTGTACAAACAAAAAGATATCAAAATGTTTTGACCTGGCTAATGTTAAAATGTTATGTAAGAAATATATATTTGTGCATTTCATATAGTGGTATGAGCCAGAATTTGTTGAAACGTTTTTTCCTATATAACGTTAGCAGCCCTCATTAGTGGTGATAGTGAGCATATGGAAGTTGGTAAAAGGCACTAGAGGGGACAACTGCAAGATGAATAAATGGCAATCCAGGAATGCACAAACCATAGTGCATCGCTACCAGTAGTGATTAGCGCAATTTTTCTTCAGACATGGATTCACAGTGGAATTCCATGTTTTACCAACTTTAAATTGTTTCACAATACTGCAACAAATTTTCACTGTGAAAAAACGCACTAGAAAAACACAGCAGGAAAAAAGCCCCCCCAAAAAAAAACTATTGAATTCAATGTATTTTACAAAAAAAAACCAAGAAAGAACAGCCACTGACCAATGCATTTGTGCCAAAAAAAACACAGCAAAAGGGGAAAAAATCAAGCATCAAGTAAGTTTCAGCAGAAGTTACTGTGGAAATAAATGCAAATAAAAACTTGATAGATGAACTACAGCTTACTTTTACAATGGATTTTTAAACAGGGATTCACAGTCACTGAACGTGCCTGCAGTTTGATAAACAGGCCCCTTAAAGTTCATATCAAAGGCAAGCTTCCATTTAAATCATTTGTACATGTATGACTTTAGGCAGTTTAGTCAGCACATTGTCTGTCCTTATCACATACTGTAATTCACATCATTTTCCACTGACCATAAGAAAAGGCACATTCTGTGCTTTCATCATAGTTCAGTGCCTAATACTGTGCTGATGTAAACTTTTTCATGTGTATTTAGGGATTCCAGGTCAATTGACTACTGTGTTTGTGCTGACTAGGACAGAAAGCAAAGGGTGAACCAGATTTATTTATAGCACAGTGTATGTTCTTGAACCATTCCAAGCTGACCCATTAGGATTTACTATACCAAAAGAAGTTAAAATATAGCAGGGTGGCTAAACAGCAAAAGTGAGCAGGAGCAACCATATATTGCCTATTAGCTTCATTCTTTCACTTTTTATTTTTTAAATTGATTCTTTCACTTTTATTAAGGACTGATAACATTGATTGATGGAAGCTGGTCCCATCCATGGATCTTCTACTGCTGGTAAACCATACCTTTAGGCAACTTAAGAACATTTAATACGCAAAATATATAATAAGGGAAATGCAATGCAAACAATATCTCTTTGTGCAAGCTAAATTTCCCTTTGAGCAAGTTATATATAGAATTTGTAGATCTCCAAATGTATTAGCCATCCACCAGCAGAATGAAAGATTGGAAATTGCATCAAATGGGTCAGTGCACAGTGTACGTGGGAGAATTCTTCATTATATCTGAATTTAATTATTGCAGAGAGAAATCAAATTGACTAAAAATGATTATTTGCATAGCACAGCACTACTGTATAGCCAAGATATTTTAGATTATGGGTTTCCAGACAATGGAACCCATATCTGAAGTAGCAGTATTAGTTACATTTAGTGACTTCCACATTTACAGCCAGTATGCCTTTCTGCATTACCTCTATGTTTCTTGCATTACAAAGGAAAGATTTACTTTTTTCCCCGAATATTTTAGTTATCTGTGAATTTCTAGTTTCAGGGTCATCTCACTTCGCCCTCTAAGAAAAATCATTTTACACTCTTGTGCTCTTGGTGCAAAAATGAAGCTGAAACTTAAGCAGTCGTCCAAAATGTAGCTTAATCCTATTATATAAATTAATAGTGATAAATGAATAGCCAAAGCGTGTATGATTCTGACAAATGAGGAAGCACTGTTAATTGGTCACTGTAGCATTCATGAGCCTAATGCATTCGAATATAACTGGATGTAAATCCATAATAATTTGCAATGAAAAATCTAATTTACCTTTAGTTTGAATTAGCTTTGAATATGCATACAGTTCTGAACCGCTGGTCATTTTTATAACACTCTACATTGCCTCATGGAGAAAAATACTCCACTTTTAATGGCTTAACAACGTGAGTTCAATTAATTTTATAGGTTAGCAGAAATTAAATTTGAAAATATACTAAAGGCATTTTTTTTAAATTGTGAATTTCTTACTTTTGCTCATGTGTACACACATTTAGCCAACTCAAATAAAAAAGGCTGTGCTGCCACAAATACTCTCTTACAATACTGAATCAAGAAAGAATTAAAGTAATCAAGGGGTCTAGACCGTAAGGGCTTAGCTACAGCAAAGGCCAAGAAAAAGTGTTAATTTATCACTTTTCTGTATCAAGGAGTGATTGGATTGCTCAGTTGTTCAGCTGGCACCACTTTAAAGCTTTTTGATGATGAACTGCCAACTCCTGATTTGTAGTACGTCCATATAAAGCAGACTTTGTATACGAACACAAGCACAAAGAGTTAATATAACAGCTTTTTATTCAGAGCAGTAAATGCATTGTTGCTTCTTTGTCAACAACTATTTAACCCACTGCCTTCGAAGTCTTCGAACCTAAAAGACCTCTTCAAATTTTCATTATCATGGACCCTTTAGCAACATTCCATCCCTCTAAGGGATTCACTGTGAGAATTTAAAACTATAGAATTTTCATTAGGTATGGCTAATCATAGCACATTGACATTAAAATATGCCAAAAGTGAACATTCTATGAATGGGCATACTGCAAAAATGACCTACTGTTTGTATTTTAGTATATGCAGACAAGCATTAGACTTCATGTCTGTACTGAAGTAGTGTACGTGCTATCACAACATTCATTGAAAATAATTGTATGACTATCCTCCCTAATCTGGAAGACACCGATGGGTGTCAAATTTTTTTTTTATAAAAGCGATAAAATATTTAGCAGTGCATCTCTCAGAAGGAGCCTTCCTTCCTTAGGAAGAATAGTGTTATAGTTTTACTTATAATGCAGAGCCTAATTGTGGCCATAAACTTAGTTGTGTCAGAAATGCACCCCATTTGTCAAAATGCATATAATTGCACTTGCATTTTGACATAAGTCGTGTGCAAGTAGCATATAGCATTTTCAGAGCAGGAGAGTTACACCACTTTGGGAAAACACACTCAAAACCATGTCTGCATCTGATTCACAGAGCGCAAGTCTATCCACCTGCCTTGGGAACCATGGGGGCAGTAGCTCTAGGGTTCCCCAGTGTTACTGGTGCAGCTGCATACGATTCATCAGCGGAAGCAGGACAAATACATAATAACTATGTAGAAGTGCAGAAATGTGTTTGAACGCAAGTAAGCAGTGGTAAACCATGGCTCATTACAAATAAGCCCTATAGCCTTATATGCTCTTTTTGTTGGCTGGTAAATGTCATCAAACTGTGTTGGCAACCAGGTCTGGACTGAGAATCAAAATAGGCCCTAACATTTCAGGTACCCAGAGCCCCCAACAGGCCCAAACAGCCCCCACCAGCCCACTAAATAGTGAGTGTCTACGGCATCTTACAGCAGCCCCTCTGGTATTTGCCAGAACCCACAGATTGCCAGTCCGGGCCTATTGGCAACATACAGAATAGAGACCAAGTACAGATGGAGAGAACCAAAAATATTAAAAATGTCTTCTAAATGAATGAATATGCTCATAACCGAACAAAGCGTGGTGAACTGAAGTATTCCTGCTGAACAGGTCTGCTTCCTCAACAACTAAGAATAATACTTGAACATAGATTTCCAATATACAAACAGCAAGTTGCAATTAGTTTTGATTCCCTTCCCTATTCTCTGGCTTATTGTATTTGCACGTTAAAATCTTTCATCTTTCCCTCACACACACACTGTTGCTATGAAGTCAGTAGGAAATCAGTTACTATACTAAACCTTCCTTTTAGTTTTCTGCATTACTAACATCTCATAAAAGCATGTGGGGTTCTTCTAGTAACCAGCTCATATTATGACAGCATGTAATATAATGTACAAATATAAGAGCTGTATATAGGTCTAATAATGATCTGAATTCCCACACTGAAACATGTTTAAATGAGAAAGCATGATATCCACAAGGTGCAAGGATATTTACAGATATTAGTTCTATGTAGGCTATTTCCTAGTGCCCAGCTGGAGTCTAACCTCTGCAAAGCTACCGAGCTACCCCGTTGTGAGCAAGCAGAAAAAATGATTTCTAATTTTTAAAGCTCAGGTTGTTGAGTATTGCAACTTTTAGCACTGATATTCTTGTTTATAAAACATGTCAAAGCTATTAAAGGTGAGGTGCATGTAGGTTCCAAGACATGCCAATTGCAATGTGCATATACAGATGAATAAGTCCCCCTAGGCTCCAGTAAAGAAGCTCCATCTGTGAGTGAAATGTGAAGATTACCACAAATTCTATAACATGGTCTATAAAAATGCTGCTTGAAAACAAATTTGTTTTTTAAGAGATCCAAATGACAATTATTTCCAAAGGCCTGCCGTAAAAAATATATATTTAAAGAAGTAATATGTAATGTATTAGACACCATCATGCATAACAAGTTCTACAATGCAGTTGATTTCCCCAGCTTTGAAGCTGAAAAGATCAGTTTCATGTAAACCTTTGAAGGTGATAGGTGAATCTTAGCAAAGGAAGGATTTGGTCATCTAAGCATATGATGATTTTATGCATTTTACATTATTCATATTCTTTACTTACATCTGTCATCAATGGGGTCCCACAAATGAATCACGAGAAAGATGGGCCAAACAGTAACAAGCAAGTCTATTGCTTTGCAGGGTGTGCCAATACAGTATATTCTGGCCCATATTTAAAAGGGGATCTTTAAAAAACCTTGTTATTTAAGTGTTGGTAACTATTATCTAGAACATGCAATAGGTATTGGTCAGCTATACTAGACAGGGTTCAGAGAATACCTGCTAAATTAATGAAAGGAAAGGAATTGAGCATCACAATTATAAAGGCAAGAGTGGTGGTGGAAAATATGTGAGATATTAAAATTATTCATCAATAAATCTTCTCAGAATAAAAAAAATAATGATTTTCAATTAGAAGAATATTTTGTATTATATTTAACACTATGTCCTTGCACCTTCAGCTGCACAGTGATACTAATCTGGCCAAACAGTTTTTGGAGGCCTAGCCTGAATATTACACTACTGTCAGCAATTGAGACAGTTAGGCCCAAGCCCAATAATGAAATCATATTACATATATAAGCAGGCCAATAAAGTCATCAGCTAATGTAATTATTAAACATTTCCGATATATATCAGTTTGTTTCTCAGTCAGATACCAGTTGGGCTGGAAGTTGCTTTGCCCTTATACATACCTCCCAACTGCCCGTTTTTCGTGGGACGTTCCCGATTTTAACAGCTCAACCTGCAGTCCTGGCAGTCTCTTTTGGCAGAGAGCTCAGAATAACTGGCACTGGCAGGTACACTTAGATAACAATTTACGATAAGCAAATAAACAATTGTAACCATTTTAGTTAAGCAGATCTCTTGGGAAACTGTGACTTGCAGCTTAAAGGGCAATTCACCTTCATTAGCAAAACTGTAGTAACACATAAAAGCCACAGAAATGTGCTCAAAGTTTTATAACCTGACATTTTGTAAAATGGGCAGGGTCAAAAAATGTGAAAATCTTTTTGTCCCTCTTTCTATTTCCTAAATCTTGGGAGGTATGTTTATACATGTGTTAATAAGCTACCAAATCAGTGTGGCTTGATGCAGCCAATATTGGCCTATCTAGTTTTTTTCTGTTTTGATACCCTCTGACATACATTATCATTATTCTAGTGTCATATTTTACTTTACTGGCATGATCTAAGAGCAATGTTAATACACACAAATTTAGCCTTAAACAGCCTATATATTTATGCAAAGATAGGTTTGCTGTGGCGAAACTAACCACATGTTTATAAATAGAAATATTGCCTAAAGGACAGAGATACATCTGGGGCTTGATTATGCTTAACAACCTGAACTGTGTGCATCAGCAAATGTATTCATATGACTGCAAATAACAAAGATGATGGAGCTTAGAAAATTAAGAATAAAAGGGACACTATGTATGAAAGAGCATGCACATTTCCTGGGACACATGGGTTTTTCTGTATTCTCCCAATAATTGTTATTCTAGCTCAGTGGTGTGAACTCCATCATCACAAACTTAATGATGATGAGACAGTGGAGAAAGTGGAGGAAATAAGAAAACATAAAAAGCATATGATTATAGTCTCCCAGGTCTAAAGCAGCTGCAAACACATTGTAGTCACTTGCACTCCAAACATCAGAAAAGATGCCAGCAAACACCAGACGCCAGGCAGACTTCTAAAGTGATGAAATTCACACACAGTTGAACTAAAATTCTTTTGTGCTGTTATTGTTAGGTAAAAATAGGGTAAGGGCTTGTACTGACGAAAACTCAAACCGGTGCTCCCCTGCACATTCCGTTTTAAAGCACTCAGCTGCAGGGGAGCACAAGAAGGAATGCACAAATCTCTTTAAAATGGCCCGTAATGACACAGGCAGATTTAAGCGCCAAACACAGGTGGAATGCAGCTTACATGCTCCTGTGTCGGTATGGACCCCTTCAAATTAATTAGATGTGTTCCTTCCCTGCAGCTAAGTGCTTTAAAATAGAATAGAGTATTAGACCCAAAGCTAGGGTGTAAAGCTATAACCAAAATGTATTCCTTCTTCCATTTTTATGATAATCTAGTTACTAGAGAGCACTGCTTAGGATCAACAAAAATACTGTACACCGATAAAGAAAACTTCCTATGCAGAATAACCAATGAGTTTATGTTTTACTGAGCTTTTAAGTGACTGCTTGTTTATAGGTTATATTTTCATAGCATAAAAATATTGTTTTGGGATGTTATAATTCCAATGAAAATTGCAAGATTTGAAAAATAGTTAAATGTAGGTAGGGATGAAATTAGAGGATAAAAACAATATGTAATCATCACTGGGTCAGGGACTGCTATGAATGATGTACAATCTCTGTAAAAAAGCTATAAAACATATAAACAGAAATACATGGTAATCACTGCACGAGTTCTTAAGTCTTCCTTATTTAAAGTATAACAGGTTACTGTATGTACAGATATAAAGCAGAGTCCTTAGAGAAAAGCCAACAGTAAAGAATAGGTAGTCTTATTTATTCTGTTCATGTGTGAGATGGACACTGCTGTTCATCTGATGTCTAGATGCAAGATATCGTCCTCAAAGAGATTTTTATAGTCTGTAGGCTGCAAAGTTCAAAACTATGGTAGGTCAAAAATGCTACTGATTTATCAGGTCACCATCCTGCTTATATAAAATTGCACAGTGTTCTATCGTGGTAAGCAAAGGATGACAAGTTTTTCACAAGCATTTGTTTTATCATTTCCTTTTGTTACCATTTCCAGCATCCCATAGCAACTAATTGAATGTTTGGTTTCAAACAATTGACCAATAATTGCCACTTACTTATTAGTTGCTAGAGACCCTGTGCTAACTGTCATTGCATCAGTGGACAAAACACAATTGATACGATTAACTGTATGTGGAAATCACTTGCTATACACAGAAATTGGGGCATTTACAGTAGGTTCATAATGGCCCTGTTTAGTGCCAATGTTGGGTGGATGGAAGTTTTTATCATGTAAAAAACATAAGTTAAAAACGAAGTAGCAGTTATTTACATTATTTTTTCCCTGGCTTTTTGTAAAAATGCAATGAAAAGGTCAGAAAGCTGAAGAATAAAATATTTTTAACAATGATGTCTTCTTAAGTCATTAACAGATTTTAATTGAAAAAAAAAACATAATTTGTCTGCTTAAGATATTCAGGAACTACTAAAGAGTATATGTCCTATCCACTAATGGGCCATTAAAATAACTATTCTAAGAGTTGCATAATATTTTTTTGGGTCCCATACACCTGCCTGGACATGCTACTGGCTACTTGGGAAAATAAATAGGGATGCACCGAATCCACTTTTTTGGATTCGGCCGAACCCCCGAATCCTTCACGAAGGATTCGGCCGAATACCGAACCGAATCCGAACCCTAATTTGCATATGCAAATTAGGGGTGGGAAGGGGAAAACATTTTTTACTTCCTTGTTTTCTGACAAAAAGTCACGCAGTTTCCCTCCCTGCCCCTAATTTGCATATGCAAATTAGGATTCGGATTCGGTTCGGCCGGACAGAAGGATTCGGCCGAATCCGAATCCTGCTGAAAAAGGCCGAATCCTGGCCGAATCCCGAACTGAATCCTGGATTCGGTGCATCCCTAAAAATAAAACAAAGATCTTCAGATAGAAACACAAATAGCTACTAGATCTTCAGATAGAAACACAAATAGCTACTAGTCCCAAATCCTCTCCTATTCTTATAGGAAAAGGACAAATATGAATATTTGTGAAAAATACCTGTGGATTCTTTCTGGATGGTATTACATTATAAGAAAATTGAATTTCACATTAAATTAAATAGGTTCTAATTGATTTCTGGTCTACTAATAGAAAACCAGTTAATGTCAGGTTAAGGAAAAGCCTGGCTGTAAACCCTGTGCAACCTCCCGATATTTACTGGTTTTCTACTATTCAACATGGAACACACCATTACTGGTCGACAACTTTAGGGCAAAAATAGCAAATTAACTTATCCTCCAGAGTTTTTAAGCATTTTTTTCAATTACCCAAAATCTTCCTAAAAGTTATATAATTATGTTTGACTTAAAATGGGCCAATTTTTAATGGCTTTAGTCAAGCCATCAATATTATGCTGTGTTGTGATTGCTCTCCATTTAATCATTGTCAAGGTAAGCATTCTCATTTAAACTGGCACTCCCAGTGCTCTATGTATAAGATCATACATCTTATACTCCTGTCAATTTCATTAATCTCATAAAGCAACAGTTAATCAAGGACACTACTCACATTCAAGGAGAGTTTAGTTTAAGTGTTGAAATATGACAGAGGGAAGTAAACGTGTGCACATCTTTGGTTTAGTATATGAATATTTGCATAAAGAACAGAAACAGTGCTGATTAAATTTCATATGGCTGGTCCAGCAAGAATAGCAAATAGTATATGGTTAAGTTAGGTTACAGTTACAGTAACGAAATTCTGCATTTATAATGGAAAATAATTTATAGTTGTCTTGCAAAATTCCCAGATTACAGGTTGCCTTTGGCAACAGTTATGAATGATGGCTGAGCCATTCTTGATCTGCTTTTCCTCTCTTTAAAGCACCTTATGGTGGGGATCTGTCTTATGCATAAAACAGACTCTATAAGGCTTATTAAAGTTATTATTAAAGTTATTATCATTTTAATGGTTTCAGAGGTTTTTAAACCTCAACCAAACTCACATTCACAAATATGTAATTTATTAAAAGATCCGAACATAAAAAAAGCAAATGAGAAAAGTGATGAGAGATTCAAGTTTTTTGGACTATTCCTAATAAAAAAAAACAGAAAACCTCTAAAATTCCAAACTGATCAAAAGAAGTCCAATAAAATCAGTGTAGCTCCCACTGACTTCTATAAGACCGCAACAACTTTTACCTGGCAAAGTTTAACATTAGAGATTTGTTCATGGTTTTTACATTTAAAGGAGAAGGAAAGGTTAAAACTAAGTAAGCCTTATCAGAAAGGTCCATCTAAATATACCAGTAAACCCCCAAAGTAATGTTGTTCTGAGTCCCCTGTCAAAAGAAATACTGCATTTCTTTCCTTCTATTGTGTACTCATGGGCTTCTGTATCAGACTTCCTGCCTTCAGCTTAAATCTCATTGCCCTGGGCAAGAGCATGCTCAGTTTGCTCCTCTCCCCCCACCCCTCCCTTCTCTACTGTAATCTGAGCCCAGAGCAGGGAGAGACTCAGGCAGGAAGTGATGTCACACCACATTAATACTGCAGCTCCTATTCTAAACAAACAGAGAGTTTCTAGAGCTTTTTACTCAGGTATCGTAAAACATTCTACAGAATAAATAATTGCAGCTAATCTATTGGCAACAAAATGACTCCGTAGCTTTCCTTCTCCTTTAATAAATCTCACATTTTTAGAGTTTTCAGAAATATGGAGATCTCAAATTGTTTGAGATTCATGGGGAAAAAAATCAGAATTTGAATGTTAAGTGGCCCCTATATTATTGCATGTATTGATTCTTTCTGAAAGCTCAAGTATTTCCTTAGAAGGGAACAACATTGTTGTTGAAAGAAAAACATGTACTTTGTATTCTAGGCCAGATATCATCAAAAAATTTTACCTAATCCAATGCAAGGTCAACCAGGGCTACTTCAAACATACATAAGGTGCAAAGATAACGCTTTCATCAAAAAAGCAATTAAATCGCACATAATCATGATTAAAGTTCATAAGAAACGAAAAGTCACAAACGAATCAAGTTCAAATGCAGCAATGAATTGAAGTATTTTTTTCAAGCCATTTGAGAATTTTGGAGACATCTTGATTTACGAGGAGTTTTCAAGGAGTTTTCAAATAAAATGATGATTCTCATATCAAAATTCTGAATATCTCCTTCCTATTGATTTATATGGTATCTCGGTAGATCAGAGCTGATAAAACATTTCTGCTCATTTTGAGCTTGTTGTATCATAACTATCAAAATTCATGGACATTGGAGTCTTGACAACTTAAAATACAATCCAATTACTTCACATTTGCCTACAAAATATACTACTTTCATGACTTGTGCCTAGACTATTCAACAAATTAAATTCCTTGAGTGCCACTTTGTATTCTTTTGCCCAGGCAGTCTACAATACAACATCCACAGGAACAACCTCAATTTAAATGCACACTATTTATATTTTCACCATAATTTCACATTTTAGCTGGAATTCCTTAAATAGACACCTAAATGTTTATTTAAAAGTTCAAATTTTCTTGAGCACACTGATGCATTTTTGTGTTTTTATGGTTTTATTGGCTTAAAAGCTAGGTCAATTCATCTCAACATTTTGGGCCAAACTTTCATATGGCTTGTTTTGACCCTGAGCTGTTTAGCAGCTGACACCTAAAAAGGTACGTTGATAGCAGGTTGAGCCCTCCAATATTGTGTAAATGTTTATTTGAAACGTTCTCTACTCATTCTTTACTGAGAAACAGCTAGAAAGGTAATGATAAGGCTTCTTAATTTGTAAAGGGCTTACCTAAATAAGGGAGAAAATGTGCACAATGGTCTTTTGTACTTTGTGTATTGCTGTTCTCCTCCACCAATAGGTACAGCTCTTTTGAACTAAGAGGACAGGACACAGGCTTTTCCTGGAAAGCCCCTGCCTAGAACAATCAGATGAACATGCAAGAGTGGCAGGTAAAGGATGGAGCCTTCTAATGATTATAAAATCTGCAGCAAGGCACAGAGTGCAATTTTGAACCTGATATGGATGCAGGCACAGGGGCTTGTTGGTTTTCCTTCGGGTACTACATTATTGTTGTGCTAGCTAATATACTTATGTAAAAATTCCAAATGGCCCTAAAAGATAAGATAACATAAGATTCTTTATTTGTCACATGCATAGTTATACAAGTACAACATGCAGTGAAATGCATCCTGATCCACTTTTTTAGACTGTGGCATAGCCATGGTTAGCTAACTGAACTTCCAGATTTCCCTGGACGGCAGCGTAGTTAAGGTGACATTTAGGGGGTTATTTATTAAAGTCCGATTTTTTTCTGGTTGGGACTTTAAAAGGGGAAAACCACCATTTTTCATAACGATTTTTATCGTGATTTATTAAACCCTGATGGTGTTAAAAGGCCGAATAAAAAAGTACTACAACTCAGACCTGTTGAGTTCATGCAGATGTCCTGAAGATAGCCTGATTTGCACTGGGTTTCCGAAAAAGTTGCGGTTTTCGGGTGTCAAATCTGAAAAAGTTGCGGTATTTAGGCATCAAATCTTAAAAATTCATGCATTCTGATTTTTTACAATCTTATGGAGACATTTTCCACACATGAATTGATAAATAGGGGGGGAACGTTAGTGTGGATTTGGTTGGAGTGGCGTACCAAAAAAAAAATTAGATAAACTTGGATTTTGATAAATAACCCCCAACATGTTAGTATTTTCTAATAAAGGTGGACAGAGAAGAATTAATTAATGGAATAAAGCATTTAGTTTTGGATTTTGGAAGACAGAACTGCTTGGTAATATTTTAAAAATACATTCTCAGATAAAGGTCTGTACTGTAGGTACAGGGTATTTGCTTTTAAGATGAATGAAGGTTCACTAAAAAAAATAGGTGAAGTGTCACAATTCTCTGGCACAATAGCCACAATACATGAGAGAATACAGAAAGATAAAAGCAATGGCAAAAAAGAGATGGACAATGAAAAGAAATGGTATAAGAGATGGGGTATATAAGAATAATTATATCGAGTAATTGTTCCAGTTACTGTGTATTCTGCAGAGACGAACAGCAAACAATTCTTCCTTTGCGAGTTCCACCCTGTACTGATGGCTGATCATTCTGATCATTTTCATTAGAAAATGCACACTTCATCTGAAGCAGAATATAATATACTGTAACAGAGCTGTGTTGAAGGCTAATCTGCCATTCAAAGCATTTAGACTTCTGCTGATTTCTATTATGTGAGTGGCTTTTATGCATCAATGCAGTCTCTATATGAATCATGTTTGTTTATTTAATTCAGCATATTCAGCACTGAGGCAGGGACAATTTTCTAACTTTAAAGGGACCTGGTCTCACTGTATAAAAAATTATATTATATATTATTAGGTTTCTTGTCCTTTCACAAGTGTAATATGAACAATGCCCTAAAAATACGAAAATCTCTAAAATGCATACCTAAATGCAGTGCTAAAAGATTTGTGAGAATGTTTCTTATTTACAGTACGCTGTCACCAAGAAACATGTGAAAGTATGGCACAACATTTTTAATCATATCCTGAGGGTGATCTAAATATCTTAATTTTCTGTGTGAGATTCCGGTAGAAAGTAAAGGTGGTAAAATATCTTGGCTCTTTAACAGAGAAGACATAAAATGGATTTCTATTCTTAATAGCATGCAACCTGAGGGCTTTTTTTGGATTTTGCTGTTTCCTGTGACCTGTTATTCAGAATGCTTGGAACCTGGGGTTTTCTTCATACCTTAAGTCTACTAGAAAACCATGTCAACATTACATAAACCCAATAGACTGGTTTTGCTTCCAATAATAAACCCAATAGACTGGTTTTGCTTACAATAAGGATTCATTATATCTTAGTTGGGATCAACAACAGGCTACTGTTTTATTATTACAGAGAAAAAGGAAATAATTTTTAAAAACTTGGATTATTTGGATAAAATGGAGTCTATTGGAGAGCACCTTTCTGTAATTCAGAGCTTTCTGGATAACGGGTTTCTGGATAACGGATACCGTACCTGTACGCACATTTTTCCCCAATCCATTTTAACTTGTTTTTAACCTTTCCTCAGATTTTTATTTTGATTGTTAATGGTGTTAATCAATGCCACCTTTTGTTTTGTGCAGCTTTTAATGTTACTCTAAGCCTATGACTAATGGTACTATAGCAGGAAACAGGTAAGGATGTCTTTCATACCGGATATGTTTTTGTATAAAGGACTTTTCATTTGTCCCAACTACTTTGTTGGATCTGTTAGTGCTTTTTTAAGCATAATGATCATGTAACCAGTAAATGCTAGCATGCTTCATACAAGTATTGTTTCTGGGCAATGAATTCTATAATGGTAAATAAATGCATCTTTAGGGACCAGGATGGCATTGCCAGTGGTATGATTCCTATGGATAAAGGAAGGAAAACATGAATGCAGCTGTTGTGGAACACTTTATGGTCAGGTGCAGAGAGTTGCAAGGGAATAAATGCAGCTGTTCTGGAACAATTTATGATCAGTTGCTGGGAGCTGCAAGGGCATAAATGCAGCTGTTTTGATACAATTTATGTTTAGGTGCAGGGAGTTGCAAGGTAAAATGCAGCTGTTCTGGATCAATTTATGATCAGGTGCACAAAGTTGCAAGGTAAAAATGCAAATGTTGTGGAACAGTAGTGTGACCGCCTTTGGCTTCGGGAGGAGCCCTCAGCGTACTCAGATGCCACCTGGACTTTTCGAGAGGAGCAAAGCGAGGAGTTCTGGCAAGCAAAGGGGCACGACTGGGTTGAAACCTTACACTTGTGAAGGCAAAGCGAGTGTGGGAGCTGCTTAGCGAGTGTTGCATGTGATCCAAGTGTTGCATGTGAATTAAGTGTTAAGCAGCGTTAAAAACCTTAAGGCGTTGGTGTTTGCTGTGCATGCTGGGAGTGCTGGGTGCAAGGAGGGAGTAAGTGCAAATAACTGACTGCTGTGTGTTCTGTGAGTTATCTGACTGAGACAAACAGCTTTTTCTTTTCTCTCTTTTGGGTAAACTAGTTGATACATTAAGAGCATTTACTTTCTTTTTGTGTTTTAGCTTTAGAGGTCTAAGGGGAACATAAAAAAAAAAAAGTTAATAAGGGTTTTTATTTACTGTTGGTAGCAAATAGCATTTTTTTTTTCTCTCCTTTCCCTCTTTCTTCTAATTAAGGGGGAGGGGTTAATCAGGTAAATTCTGAACAGGCTTTGTGTGCTCTGGTTGAAACCTTACACTTGAGAAGGCAAAGCGAGTGTGGGAGCTGCTTAGCGAGTGTTGCATGTGATCGAAAGTGTTGCATGTGAATTAAGTGTTAAGCAGCGTTAAAAACCTTAAGGCGTTTAAAACTGAAAAGGCGTTGGTGAGGAATTACATTTGGGAGACTGTAAGTACCCAGTTCAAATATGAGTGGATTTGCTGGTATTACTCAGTGTGTGTCTTGTCACATGTATGTGGTGTTGGAGCAGCAGTTCCATGCAGTATTTACATGTGAGAGATGTCGGTGGGTTTTCATCTTGGAATCTGAGCTGCAGACTCTAAGGGGTGAACTTGCAGCACTGAGAGCATCGGCAAACGAGGGAAATGACAGGAGGCTCGCAGAGCAACCACTGGCAGGGGCTAGTGGAGCGGGGGGAGGAGAAGGGGCAGTGGAGGCTAATGAGGGAGGAAGGTTTGTGACAGTCAAGAGGGGAAGTAGGGGACAGAAGAATAGGGGGGCTGGTCCACAGTTTGTCCAAAACAGCAAATTCGCCATTTTGGCTGAAGATGCTGGGGAGGAAAACTCCGAACTGGCATGTATGGAGCAGGCTGACTCTCGGAGCACCCCGGGAGGCAGTGGCTCTAATACGGGTGGTGGGGGAAGTGCAAGGAAGGAAAGGCAGGTTCTAGTTATAGGGGATTCAATTATTAGAAAGGTGGATAGGGTAATCTGTCGCAAGGCCCCTACATGCCGAACAGTCTGCTGCTTGCCTGGTGCTAGGGTTCGGCATGTGGTGGAACGAGTGGACAGATTATTGGGAGGGGCTGGGGAAGACCCAGCGGTCTTGGTACACATAGGTACCAATGACAAAGTTAGAGGAGGTGGTGAAGTCCTCAAAAATGATTTTAAAAAACTAGGTTCAAAGCTGAGGGCGAGGACTTCCAAGGTAATTTTCTCAGAGATATTACCTGAGCCACGAGCAACGCTAAGGAGACAGCGGGAACGTAGGGAGATTAATGCGTGGCTGAAAGATTGGTGTAGGGAGGAGGGTTTTGGGTTTTTGGAGAACTGGGCTGATTTTTCAGTCGGCTACAGGCTCTTTGCTAGGGATGGGCTGCACCTCAATGATGATGGGGCAGCTGTTTTGGGAGAGAAGATGGCTAGAGGGTTGGAGGAGATTTTAAACTAGGTGTGGGGGGGGGAGGGTTCAGTAAAAGATTCAGTGGTAGACAGGTTAGATGAGATAGTGGGCATAGAAAGGGAAAATGGGGGAGGAGATTTGGCTGGGGATACTGTTAAGGAGAGGGAGGACCACATGTCATATGTTCAATATGGTGCCAGTATTAAATGTATGTTTACAAATGCAAGAAGTCTGGCTGGTAAAATGGGAGAGCTGGAGCTGCTGGTGATGGAAGGAAAATATGATGTGATTGGTGTGGCCGAAACATGGCTGAATGAGTCGCATGACTGGGCAGTAAATATCAGTGGCTATACTTTGTTTCGGAGGGACAGAGGCAATAGAAAAGGAGGAGGGGTATGCCTGTATGTTAGGCAGGATTTAAAAGCTCATATAAAGGAGGAGGTTATGTTAGAAAATGAGGGGGCAGAAGTCGTATGGGTGGAGTTCTTCACCAATTGTAAAGAATCCAGCAAATTAATTGTAGGCGTATGCTATAGACCCCCTAATGTAAGTGATGAGGAAGAGGCAAAGCTCCTAATGCAAATAGAAAAGGCTACTAGTTTAGGTAAAGTAATGATAATGGGGGATTTTAATTACCCGGATATTGACTGGAGCAACGGTACTGCTAGATCAGTTAATGGGAACAAGTTTATAAACTTATTGCACGACAATTTTTTAGCACAGGTTGTTGAGGAGCCTACCAGAAAAAATGCTATTCTTGATTTAGTGATCTCAAATGAGCCAAAACTTATAGCAAATGTGCAAGTCATTGAACCCCTGGGTAATAGTGACCATAAGGTTATATCTTTTAATGTCTGGTGCAAAAAACAAAAATATACTGGGGCAACAAAAACCATGAATTTTGCAAAAGCTAATTTTAGTGCCTTGAGGGCTGCCCTACAGAGCATTGATTGGGGCATTAGGTTTTCAGCTAAAAACACAGAACAGAAATGGTTGTCCTTTAAAATGATATTAAATCATTACTGTTCTCAATTTATTCCCTTAAGGACTAAACGTAGAAGCTCTAAGAATCATCCTGTGTGGCTTAATACAGAAGTAAAGAAGTTAATGGGACAGAAGAGAAAGGCATTTAAAAACTACAAATCTGTAGGGACAGAAGCTGCATTTAATGAATATAAACACTGTAATAAATGTTGTAAATCAGCAATCCGGAAGGCTAAGAAAAGAAATGAAGAGTTAATTGCGGTGGAGGTGAAAACTAACCCTAAAAAGTTTTTTAAATATATTAATAGTAAAAAGATGCAGGTTGAGAGTGTTGCTCCATTAAATAATGGTACCAGTATGGTTGTAACAGATACAGATAAGGCAAATGTGTTAAATCAGTTCTTTTCTTCAGTGTATACAATAGAGGAGTCTGGGTTCACAGGCTCACTTAATAACTGCACGAATGGTTCAGCTCAATCTAGTCAGTGGCTGACTCAGGATATGATTCAAAAAGCTTTAATACAAATTAATGTAAATAAGGCTCCAGGGCCTGATGGCATACACCCCCGGGTTCTAAGAGAGCTTAGTTCAGTTTTAGACCAGCCCTTATTTCTGATTTTCTCAGATTCACTGTCATCTGGTATGGTGCCTATGGATTGGAGAAAAGCTGATGTTATTCCAATATTTAAAAAGGGATTACGATCTCAGCCTGGCAATTATAGGCCAGTAAGCTTAACATCTGTGGTGGGCAAATTATTTGAAGGCTTGTTAAGGAATCACATTCAAAATTTTGTCCTAATGAATGGCATTATGAGCAACAATCAGCATGGCTTTATGAAGGATAGGTCATGTCAGACGAATTTGATTGCATTTTATGATGTGGTAAGTAAGATTCTGGATAGTGGGGGGGCAGTAGATGTGATCTATTTGGATTTCGCCAAAGCGTTTGATACTGTGCCCCACAAACGATTGCTTTCTAAACTAAGGTCTGTTGGGCTTAATGAAGTCGTTTGCACATGGATAGGAAACTGGCTACAGGATCGGGTACAGAGGGTAGTTGTTAATGGGACATTCTCTAGTTGGAGTAAGGTTCTTAGTGGGGTCCCCCAGGGCTCAGTATTGGGTCCACTTTTATTTAACTTGTTCATTAATGACTTAGGGGAGGGTGTTGTAAGTAATGTATCAGTGTTTGCAGATGACACAAAATTATCCAGCCCAATTAATTCCATCCAGGATGTAGCATCCTTGCAACATGATCTAGACAAACTGGCAATCTGGGCAGCTAAGTGGCAAATGAGATTCAATGTTGATAAATGTAAAGTCATGCACCTGGGATGTAAAAATATCCAAGCCACTTATACCCTTAATGGGACTGCACTAGGCAAATCCATTATGGAAAAGGACCTTGGAGTCCTTGTAGATGATAAACTTGGCTGTAGCATGCAATGCCAGTCAGCAGCATCAAGGGCAAATAAGGTCTTGAGCTGTATTAAAAGGGGCATAGAGTCAAGGGAGGAGGGGGTCATTCTTCCACTGTATAGAGCACTTGTAAGGCCCCATCTAGAATATGCCGTACAGTTTTGGTCTCCATCACTCAAACAGGACATTATTGTATTAGAGAGGGTACAGAGAAGGGCAACTAAGCTGGTAAAAGGTATTGAAAATCGTAGCTATGAGGAAAGACTGGCCAAACTGGGGATGTTCACGCTGGAGAAGAGGCGCTTAAGGGGTGATATGATGACTATGTATAAATATATAAGGGGATCATATAATAATCTCTCTAATGCTTTATTTACCAGTAGGTCTTTCCAGCTGACACGAGGTCACCCATTCCGATTAGAAGAAAAGAGGTTCCGCCTAAATATTCGGAAGGGGTTTTTTACAGTGAGAGCTGTGAAGATGTGGAATTCTCTCCCAGAATCAGTTGTACAGGCTGATACATTAGATAGCTTTAAGAAGGGGTTGGATGGCTTTTTAGCAAGTAAGGGAATACAGGGTTATGGGAAATAGCTCATAGTCCAAGTTGATCCAGGGACTAGTCTGATTGCCATTTTGGAGTCAGGAAGGAATTTTTCCCCCTCTAAGGCAAATTGGAGAGGCTTCAGATGGGTTTTTTTGCCTTCCTCTGGATCAACTGGCAGATAGGTAGTTAATAAAAAAAAAAAAAAAAAGGTTGAACTCGATGGACATGTGTCTTTTTTCAACCTTACTTACTATGTTACTATGTTACTATGTTACTATGACTGTAGTAAAAGTCAGTTAGGCCGAAGGTCACGGTACAAATGGAGCAGGCAAGGAGAATCGTCAGACAGGCAGGGTCGAGGCAGGCAGATATCGAGAATTGTCAGGCAGGCAAGGGTCAAACCGGGTTGTCAATCAAGGGATGTAGCAGGAAGAGTTGTCGAAGGCAGGCAAGGGTCAGGTTCCAGAGATCAGAATAGTCAAACAGGCAGGCAGGGGTCAAAACAGATAATCAGGAATCAGATACAAACAGAATAGCAGTTGCTAACAGCACCAGGAACAAATCCTATCACGGGCAATGCAAAAAGTAAAACTGTGCCTTTAAATAGCATTTGAATTTCGCGCCACTGCGCGCTGACGTCATCATGTCAGCGCGCATGTGCATAAACCAGGAAGAGGCGCGCGCGCACCCTAACAGACCGGCGCTACTGAACCGGCACAGTGCGGCGAGCGTCCCTGCCGTCCCCCCACTAGACCACCAGGGTAAGTTTTCCTTACATTACCCCCCTCTCCAGGGGGGGCCACTGGACCCCCAGGCCTCTCCGGAAACTTAGCATGGAATTGCCTCCTGAGGCGGTCAGCCTTGATGTCATCCACTGAGACCCAAGAGTTCTCCTCAGGACCGAAGCCCTTCCACCTGGTAAGATATTGTAACTTACCCCTCACGAGGCGGGAGTCGAGGAACTCTTGGATCTCATACTCAGGCTGACCTTCAACCAACACTGGGGGAGGAACAGACAGAAGACGAGAATTATTGGCAGGCTTCAAAAGAGAGACATGGAAGGAATTAGAAATTTTGAAATTAGGAGGTAACTGAAGACGGACAGAAGATGGATTAATTACTGCAATTATGGGGTATGGACCAATGAACCTAGGACCCAGTTTAGGAGAGGGAACCTTCAACTTGATATTCTTAGTTGACAACCATACTAAATCTCCCACCTTGTACTGGGGTGCTTCCCTACGGGATTTGTCAGCAGCTCTTTTCTGAGCTAGGGAAGCTGCGGATAAAGAATTATGAACTTGAGACCAAATTTCGGAAAATTTCAGGATAGAAGAATTGGCAGAGGGTACAGGGGAATTAGAGTCAGAAAAAGAAAACGCTTTGGGGTGCAAACCATAGACAACAAAGAAAGGAGACTCCCCTGAGGAGGAATGGGTAGCATTATTGTATGCAAATTCAGCCCAGGGTAGCAGTTCGGACCATGTGGACTGGTTATCGGACACATAGCATCTGAGATACTGCTCAAGGGACTGGTTCACCCTTTCGGTTTGACCGTTAGTTTGGGGGTGATATGCAGTGGAAAAAGACAGTTCAGTACCCACCAAAGAACAGAAAGCACGCCAAAATCGTGAAACAAACTGAACCCCCCTGTCAGAAATAATATTTACAGGAAAACCATGAAACTTAAAAATATGAGTAATGAATAAGTCAGCCAGGGTTTTAGCAGAAGGGAGATGTGGGAGAGGAATAAAATGAGCCATTTTACTGAACCTATCGACCACCACCCAAATCACTGTCTTACCCTGAGAAGGGGGCAATTCCACAATAAAATCCATGGAAATGTGAGACCACGGTTTCTCTGGGATGGGTAAGGGGTTTAATAGACCCTGGGACAGATGATGAGATGATTTAGACCTTTGGCAGACTGGATAGGAATTGACAAATGTTTTAATATCCAGTTTGAAGGAAGGCCACCAGACATGACGGGATAAAAGAGAAATGGTTTTTGCAATACCTGGATGACCTGCCACTTTGGAATCATGAACCTCTCGTAACACTTGTTCCCTAAGCTCCTCAGGAACGAACCATTTACCAGATGGGGTTTCAGCAGGAGCAGATGACTGTAAAGGGGACAACAAGGAAGAGAGGTCAGACTCCAAGGTCGCAACAATTATTTCCCTGGGAATGATGGGAGTGCACTCACTAGAGTCAGAGGAAACAGATTCAAAACTCCTAGAGAGTGCATCTAGAGAAGAATAAAGCCCACCACTTCTTGGAAAAAAAAAGCACAAGGATGTATTATGTTGGTTATCGGGTGCCTTTGAGAAAGGACTGCCCCAGCTCCTACCTCAGAGGCATCTACCTCTACAATGAAAGGAAGTGCAGAATCGGGGTGTTGGAGGATAGGGGCAGAACTGAACTCTTTTTTGAGGGTTTCAAAATCTTGTACTGCTTCAGGAGACCACATGCTGGGATCAGCACCCTTCTTGGTTAAATTTGTGATGGGGGCAACAATAAGAGAAAAATTCTTGATGAATTGACGATAATAATTAGCGAAACCAAGGAACCTTTGAACTGCTCGCAACGAAAGGGGTTGGGCCCAATCCAGGACAGCTCTCACCTTGTCCGGATCCATTTCTAGACCCTTGCTGGAAATAATAAACCCTAAAAACTGGACAGAAGAGACTTCAAAAGTACATTTCTCTAGTTTCGCATACAGATTATTTTCCCTTAGCCTTTTTAAGACTTCACAAACATGATTACGATGTTCACTTACATTATAGGAGAAAATAAGAATATCGTCAAGGTAGACCACTACAAATACCCCCAGCAGGTCTCGAAAGATGTCATTGACAAATTCTTGAAAGACTGCGGGGGCGTTACAGAGCCCAAAGGGCATTACTAAATATTCGTAGTGGCCATCCCTGGTGTTAAAAGCAGTTTTCCACTCATCCCCCTCTCTGATACGAATGAGATTGTAGGCACCTCTAAGATCAAGCTTGGTATAGACCTTGGCACCTTTGACCTGGTCAAATAACTCAGAAATTAAAGGAAGAGGGTAGCGGTTCTTGATCGTGATCTTATTTAAACCCCTGTAGTCTATACAGGGACGAAGACCACCATCTTTCTTACCAACAAAGAAAAACCCTGCGCCGGCAGAGGGACGGATAAAACCTTTTTCGAGGTTTTCCTGGATATATTCCCTCATAGACTGGGCTTCGGGTAAAGAAAGAAGGTAAGTACGACCACGAGGGGGAGAGGAACCTGGGACAAGATCAATAGGACAGTCATACTGTCTGTGTGGGGGTAAAGTTTCTGCAGCCTTTTTGGAAAAGACGTCGGCGTATGCCGAATAGGCTGCAGGCAAACCTTCTAGAGAGGCAGTAGCTATTAATGGAGGAATACAGACGCCCCCACACCTTGTACACCACTGAGAAACCTCCCCAGTAACCCAATTAATCTGGGGGTTATGAGCCTGGAGCCAGGGCAACCCCAAAATGAGTGGAGAGGAGGCACCTTCAATTAGGAATAGGGCTATCTCCTCACTATGAAAATTGTTAACACACAAAGATAAGAAGACAGTCTTCTTATTCACCACACCTGACCCTAGGGGTCTTTTGTCCACCGCTAAAATTCTCATGGGGACACCTAGAGGGACCACAGGAATGCTATGATTGGCTGCAAATGTAGCATCTAAAAAATTACCCTCTGCCCCAGAGTCCACGAAAGCGGACAAATTTACAGAGCCCGTAGGCCATGACAGTTTAACTGGTAGCAAAACCTTGGAGGCAAATTGGGGAGAGGAAACGCCTGCACCCAAACGGAGCTCCCCTTCTCCGTTTAGGCTTGGGCGTTTCCCGGCCTCTTGGTGCATTGTTTGAGAAAATGACCCTTATCCCCACAATAAATACATAGCCCAAGGGTACGCCTGCGTGTCTTTTCCTCAGGAGAGAGATGGAATAGGCCTAATTGCATAGGCTCCTCCTGAGGTGGAGACACAGAGAAAACAGAAGACTTAACATTGGTTAGTAAGTCAGGTTTTACACAAGTAACCCCTAAGAAATTAGAATTACCCCTTTCACCCCTTCTCTCCCTTTGTCTCCTATCGATCTGAATGGCGAGAGACATGAGATTATCCAGATTGAGGGATAAGGGATAATTCACTAGGCTATCTTTAACAGTATCAGCTAGCCCAATACGGAACTGACTGCACAGGGCAGTGTCGTTCCACCCAGTTTCTACTGCCCACCAGCGGAACTCGGTGCAATATGCCTCCGCATCCCGTCTCCCTTGGCGTAACTTACGAATCGCCGAATCGGCAGATGATGCGCGATCCGGGTCATCGTAAAGGATTGCCATGGTGTGAAAGAATAGATCTAGGGAGAAACGGGCAGGATCAGAGGGGGGTAGCCTGAGAACCCAAATTTGGGGATCACCCTGAAGCAGGGTCATAATAAATTTTACTTTTTCCTCACCAGTTGGGAAGGAGTGGGGGAAAAAGCCTAGGTATAACTGACATGCCTCTTTAAAGACAAAAAACTTGGTTCTGTCTCCACAGAATTTCTCCGGAAAGGCAATTTTGGGTTCTTGGGGTCTAGCAGTGTTACCCCACAGGGCAGAGGAACCCACAGGAAGAGATGGCTGCTGTGGAGTCTGCGGACTCTCCAGTTGGCGGGTTAGGTTATGAAAACCCTGCAGGAGATAGTTCTGCTTTCGCTCCTGATCCTCCAAGCACAGTAGTAGAGCAGATAGAAGCGCTTCTGTAGTAGTTGGAGTGGGAGGAGCGGCAGCAGCAGCAGCAGCAGCGGATTCGTCGTGACCGTTGTCCTCCATGGCCCGTGATAATGTCACGGTCGGCACCCTAAACCAGAACTAATGCCAAGCTCCCTGGTCTCGGCTCGGCTTCACCAGTAGTGTGACCGCCTTTGGCTTCGGGAGGAGCCCTCAGCGTACTCAGATGCCACCTGGACTTTTTGAGAGGAGCAAAGCGAGGAGTTCTGGCAAGCAAAGGGGCACGACCGTAGTAAAAGTCAGTTAGGCCGAAGGTCACGGTACAACAGAATAGCAGTTGCTAACAGCACCAGGAACAAATCCTATCACGGGCAATGCAAAAAGTAAAACTGTGCCTTTAAATAGCATTTGAATTTCGCGCCACTGCGCGAAATCACGTCAGCGCACATGCGCATAAACCAGGAAGAGGTGCGCGCGCGCACCCTAACAGACCAGCGCTACTGAACCGGCACAGTGCGGCGAGCGTCCTCGTTGAGGGGGCGCCAGGCGTCCCTGCCGTCCCCCCACTAGACCACCAGGGTAAGTTTTCCTTACAGCAGGGAGTTGCAAGGGCATAAATGCAGCTGATATTCTGGAATTGTATAACATATAACACATGTGGGGAAAACCCAAAAAATGTTGATTGCTTTTTGTATATAACATAATACTATGTAGAAAATTACTATGGTATTTACACTAACTCCTGATATACATTGCCACAGAAAATAAAATACCTTTAGTAGCAAATTATACCCCCAATTATAGCAGGGCAAGGGGGAGGGACAAGCAGTGAAGGGAGGTGAGAGGAGGATGGAAAACAAACAGGGCAGAGAGGGGATTAAATGAACAGGGTAGAGAGGGAGAGAAATGGACAGTGCAGGGGGGGTTAAATGAACAATGCTGAGAGAGAGAGACATGGACAGTGCAGTGAGAGGGTTAAATGACCAGGCCAGAGAGGGAGAGAAAAGAATACTAAAGGTAGGGGGTTAAATGACCAGGGCAGGGAGTGAGAGAAAGGAACACTGCAGGGAGAGGTTAAATGAACAGGACAGAGAGGGAGAGAGAGAACACAAAACGCGTCAGACCTCAAACGCTATCTGTGATTAATTGGATGTTAAAATAAAGTACATAACTTTTTACCTTTGATCTGGAAATGCGTGATTTCTTGGAAAGACCCAGGAGTGTGCTGCTCCAACGATTGATGTATTGCTGATGTTCCTCCTAATGACGGACTCGGGATGGCAGCACTTGGGTCACAGCATGTATGGGGTAGGACTCACTGTGTGTTTGACTAATAATGTGTGGGGAGTTTAAGTGAACAGCACAAACACACCCACTCCTCCCTCAGTGGCTGCTACTGTGTAACTTAGGCAGAAGATGCCAGCTACAGAGCCTCACACTGGAAACTCCTGGAAGCTTGCAAAGGGAGTGGACTATTTTACATGGTTTCATGCATTGTTAAACTATATGCTATATGTCCCCTTTAAAGGACCAGTAACATGCATAGAAGGCAGGGAGGAGAAATCGAGTGCGACACTATAGATCGTCGCCCTGTCGCATTTCTGAAGCAAAGAATCGGTAAGTAATTTCTTAATAAATAGGGATGTCGCGGACTGTTCGCCGGCGAACTTGTTCGCGCTCGCCGAATGTTCGCGAACGTCGCGCGACGTTCGCCATTTTGGGTTCGCCTTACCTGGCGCTTTTTTTTGACCTCTCACCCCAGACCAGCAGATACATGGCAGCCAATCAGGAAGCTCTCCCTCCTGGACCACCCCCACACCCCCTGGACCACTCCCCTTCCATATATAAACTGAAGCCCTGCAGCGTTTTTTCATTCTGCCTGTGTGTGCTTGCAAGAGCTAGTGTAGGGAGAGAGCTGTTACTGATTTCACTGATTTCTTTGAGGGACAGTTGATAGTAAGTTTGCTGGCTAGTAATCTACTTGATACTGCTCTGTATTGGAGGGACAGAAGTCTGCAGGGATTTGAGGGACATTTTAGGTTAGGTAGCTTTGCTGGCTAGTAATCTACCTTCTACTGCAGTGCTCTGTATGTAGCTGCCTGCTGTGGGCACTGATCTCTTCTGATCTCATCTGCTGACTGCTGTAATAACCCAATAGTCCTTGTAAGGACTGCTTTTATTTTCTTTTTTGTTGTTTTACTTTGCTACTATAACAGCCCAGTGCTATTAGTCTAACTGTGTTGGGGAGTGGGACTGGTGTGCTGCTGTGCTGCTCCTAGTAGTTCAGCAGCAGCAACCCGAGAAATTTTTTTTTTTTAATATACATATATTTTTTTTTTCTTTTACTTATCTTACTGTTCTTTAACGTGTACAGTGCTGTTGCTGTTCTTCATAGTAGTGCACCAATAGTAGTGCACTTGCAGGCATTATTTGCCCAGTGTGTTCTTCAAACAACAACCATCTAGCTGTGTGAGCTTGTTCACATTCTGTCTAAATATCAATAATAATACCATCTCTAGAAACACCACCCGAGTGACGTTTTTCAGGCAGCAATAATATATTCCGTATCCACTGCTGTAGTAGTGTATACGTTAACCTTGTAGGCATTATTTGCCCAGTGTGTTCTTCATTTTCAAACAACTCCCATCTAGCTGTGTGAGCTTGTTCGCATTCTGTCTAAATATCAATAATAATACCGTCTCTAGAAACACCACCCGAGTGACGTTTTTCAGGTAGCAATAATATATTCCGTATCCACTGCTGTAGTAGTGTATACGTTGACCTTGTAGGCCTTGTTTGCCCAGTGTGTTCTTCATTTTCAAACAACTCCCATCTAGCTGTGTGAGCTTGTTCACATTCTGTCTAAATAACAATAATAATTCCGTGTCGGTAAACATCACCTGAGTGATGTTTTTACAGCAGCAATAATATATTCCGTATCCACTACTGTATACGTTGCCCTTGCAGGCATTGTTTGCCCAGTCTTTAACCAAGTGCCACCTAGCTGTGTGAGCTTTTTCACATTCCGTGTCCAGAAACATCACCTGACTGTGACGTAGTGTGATTTCTGCCCTTTACAGCACAAAACGCAGCGCTGTGTCAACAATGTATTTTTCAGATACATTTTTGCCCTTGATCCCCCTCTGGCATGCCACTGTCCAGGTCGTTGCACCCTTTAAACAAGTTTAAAATCATTTTTCTGGCCAGAAATGTCTTTTTTAGCTTTTAAAATTCGCCTTCCCATTGAAGTCTATGGGGTTCGCGACGTTCGCGAACCGTTCGCATTTTTGACGCAAGTTCGCGAATACGTTCGCGAACTTTTTTTCCGACGTTCGCTACATCCCTATTAATAAAAGCGTTGCTAATTAAAAGTGAAAACTGTCTCTGTGTTCTTTTTTTTCGTTAAGAAGAATTTTTTTTTTTTTAATTTATTTAACTACTGTAGTCCTTTAAGCCAGAGTGGTTTTGATGATTTCCTAGACAAGCACAATATTTAATATATATATATATATATACTGTATATATATATATATATATATATATATATATATATATATATATATATATATATATATATATATATATAATCTCAAGATCTACAGTAACTGGGGCCCATTTACTTAGTTTGAGTGATAGGAATAGAAGAAATAAAACTTTGAATTTCGAATGTTTTTTGACTACTTCGACCATCGAATGGGCTACTTCGACTTCAAATCGAATGATTTGAACTAAAAATCGTTCGACTATTTGACCATTCGATAGTCGAAGTACTGTCTTTTTAAGAAAAAACTACGACCCCCTAGTTCGCCACCTAAAAGCTACCAAAGTCCATGTTAGCCTATGGGGAAGGTCCCCATAGACTTTCTAAGTATTTTTTGGTCGAACAAAAATCGTTGATCGATGGATTAAAATCCTTCGATTCGAAGGATTCAATCGTTCGATCGAAGATATTTAGTTTGATCGAACGAATAGCGCTAAATCTTTCGACTTCGATATTCAAAGTCGAAGGATTTAACTGCGACAGTCGAATATCGAGGGTTAATTAACCCTCGATATTTGACCTTAAGTAAATTTGCCCCTTAGTGTTCTATATGTATGTGTGTTTCTAGATAGATAAATAGATTGATTGATGGATAGATCAGTTTATGTCCAATATATGGGTGCATATATCTATTGTTCTATCAACAGTATCTATCTATATACACGTATGACAAATATGAGTTTGTACAGTATAACTGACTAGCCACAAATCATGTACTTTCTCTTGCACAGTGATCTACCAGTAAATTGACTTAATTGTGTATTCAACAACCTGTTGGGTTTTGCTGCAATCAGTGCAATAAATACAAGTGCCTCCTGTCTCCAGAATATACAGCTTGAATTCTCCATAACTTGAATTTATGTTACATGACTTAACTTTAGTTACGTAACTTTATAACTAGAACTAGTTAAACTACAAAATCCTTGTGTGTGATCCAGAACATGGTTCCTGCTACCATAAAAGAACACAGCCTTGATTAAACCTTACAAGCTTGAAAGGAAAAAAAAAATCCTTCCTTTCTCCTAATAGATCCATAGAGATGGCTCTCTATGGATCAAACACTATTGATCCATATGAGAGCCATCCAAAGCATATATTAAATCTCAAGTAACGACTCAAACTTCACTATGTCTCTTGAATATCTTAATTGACAGCTTTGATCTTCTCACTAAGGTTTTTTTTTCTTATGCAAATACTTTTGTATAACCAACAATTATACATCCTGTCTTTACAATATATACAATATTTAAATAATATCACAAGAAAGGAGATTTAGAATATTCATAATCTGGCACAACTACTGCCAGTTATGGTAAAACATCAGCAACAATCAGCTGTAAAGCCCACCCACTTTCCAGTAAACACTTTTAGGGCAGCTTTTAGGCATTGCTTCATCTGAATTGAGACCACTGGGAGGTCTGGGAGATACCTCTGAAGTAGTTTTTTAAGTTATTACCACCATATAGTGGATACCCCTACACCTTTCGCAAAATTAACCCATAATGCTTTATAATCTTTTTTGTAAACACGTGTAAATATTGATCTGACTGAGAGAAAATATATATATATATATATATATATATATATATATATATATATATATATATATATATAATCTGTAGCAAGCTTAAATCCCCCTATGTGTCTTTTTGGCTTTTATTCAGTGTGAAGAATTAATCTTATATCAGTCAAGCAGTTAATTCGGGAACAGACATTTCTCAAAACTGGTGATTAACTGGCTATGCCATCTATGAAAATAGAAGTGCTTGTTCTGTATAATTTTCAATCTCAGAGTCACCTCTAATGCAGAAAAAGAGATTACGGTTCTGCCACAATTAGGAATGGACAGGATTCCTTCACTGCTAGGCTGTTGCTTAGTCATGAGGTAAGAAATTAATAGGTCATTCAGAGGACAAATAGAGAGATTTCCCTGGTTTTTCCCTTGGGTGGGCACAGCTGGGGATTTCAAACTTCAGTGAATCTGATGGCCAAGGATCAACACAAAGGGAGAGGGCAGATAATACACCTCACATTAGAAAGGTAATACACATTCCACTACACACTTCAGCAGAATGATGAACAGATAAACAGAGGATCACTGTAATGCTATGTAAAACATATATGACACTGAATAACAAGTATTGTGTAATGTAAAAAATGTAATGTAATGATTGAGTAGCGTAACTTAGCACCCTAGCGCTGGCGAAGTTGCACTCTGGCGAAGGGGGGTGGAACTATGCAAATTTACTAAGAGTTTTTTTTTTTTAACGTTTCCTCCTTCGCCAGAGTTTACTTCGCCAGGTCAGAGTAAAGTTCAATAGAGTAGATAGAAGTTAGTAAAAAAAAATGTTGAACATTTTTCTAAGTCCCAAAATAGTTGAAAAAGTCCCACCTTCCCCCCTACATTTGTTAACATATGGCACTTACTAACTATATTGTGGGCACGTGTAGGGCATTTGAACACGTATATAAACTTTTATTAACTTTCCCTGGGCTTGTGTAGTGTTCTGTATACGCTGCTGCATACACGTCCATTCAAATTTAAATTTGGCGCCATATGCAAATTAGTCTTCAATATCGCAACTTCGCTTACCCTGATGAATTAACGCTAGTGCAATTTAGGTACCTTTCACCTCCTGAGCGCAACTTCGGATTTTAGTGAATTAGTGGCAGCCTGGCGAAAATTCGCCTGGCGAAGTACGACGAAGGCTGTGCTAGCGAATTTCCGGACTTTAGTGAATTTGCCCCCTTATATTTAGGAGCAGGGGGATAGATAAGACTGAAGCTGGCAATGCTTTTGGCCTGATTCAGTCAGGCAGTTGGGTTATTTAAACTGCGCTGGCATGTATTTCACTTCAGGACTCATGATTTTGACAGACCATCCTGTGATCCCATCAGATCACTGCTCATCTATCCATAGTGGAAACTTCATATACCAATGAGCCTTGTCAGTCTGTTTATTGACAAATAAGTAGTTCATCTTCACTTTTTGTCCAATCCTGTCAGTTTAATGGGCCAAAAAAACAAATCAGCAAAATAAGTCCATCCCTGTGTATAGCCAGTTGTATAGTATCCTTCTGGTCAGCCCTGAACAGATCCAGTCAATCCCTTTATTTAGACTAGGCAGTGTGTATATTGACTTCTATCAGATACAGTACAAAGAATGAGTTTAATGTTTAATGTGCCACTTTGTGTCTCATGGATGCATTTTTAGCAGTGCATAGTTCTAAGCTAATTTTGACCTGTTACCTACTCATGCTTTCAGGTAATCTGCTTTTTGGAAGGATAAGGGGGTATCTAGGGTGGGTTTCATGTAACTGGGATTAAAGTTCCCACTAACTTTCACTGCCCTTTATGTATTGGGGTGTTATCCTAAATCCTTCAGTAGAAATGCCAATGAGAGCCCACGATTATTCCAGGGAGCACCACTGAGCGATCCTCTTCCGGCTTCTTCTTTCTTTAAATTTGCCGGGGCAGGTGCAGGCGCATGCGCAGTAGAACAAAATAGTTAAAGTTCGGCCGTGCAAAGAAATAGGAAGACGGTAGGGATCACTCTGTAGTGCTCACTGGAAGAACCTCGGGCCGGAGCAGTTTTCTGCTGTTTGGAGCACCTCCCCAGGGTTTCAGGTAAGTAAATACATTTGGCACTCCTAACATTTGCACTCCCAAGTGCAAGACGACTTTCCTTCTCCTTTGATGAAAAAGTTATTTTGCTCCAAAGCATGCCTTTATAGTGTGCCATATGCAATAAACATTCACAATAACAGTCTAATGAAAAATATTACATTGAGCAATGCAAATTTTGAGCAATTTTTTTGTCTTGGAGACTATGAATAATCCACGTTACTATTTTAGTATATCTGGAGTTTTATTATTTTCACAATAAAAATACAACAGATGTGATGTCCTTGGGGTTCCAGAGTTATTCTGTCATGCCCTTACTACTGTAGCTAAGCTAAGTTAATAAACTGAGTGTTTGTTAGTTGTTTTCTTGTAATGTCTGTGAAATTGCATGTGATGTTATAGAGTATAGGTATACATTTATACATTTTATACATATGTATATAATATAGAGTATAGGTATACATTTTATAAAACAGTATATAACAGAGAAACCCTTTTGTCTCATTGCTAGCCTATAGCATTCAGTGAAGAACCTGCTAGATACAGCATGCCATTTATGTCAGTAAGCGTGAGCTATCATGGGGCTATTATTGGGTTTCAGCATGTTTAGTAGCTTCTACTGATTTGGTTAGAACAGAATATATGAAATCAGAGGCAATTCAAAGAACAAACCAAGAGCTTTTAAAAAGACTTTATAGTAAATCAAGAAGATATGATGAAAACAGTCAGTTGTTCAGAGGAAGAGCCCTAATGTTCTAGTTGCAGAAAATAAGGGGGCATTTTTCTTCTTAGTAATGAACAGCATGGGAACAAAGGAGAAAGGAATTTCTAATCCATTGAAAAAGAGGATTCTATTTTGACAGCACTTATTTAATTGTTTTACACTGCTGACATTATTTTACAGAATGTAAAAATATCACTGTGCCAACAAATGTAACAAAGATATGATTGGAAAGAGTTGCATTAAGTCCAATGCAATCTGTTACAAAATTGGGAATTGTCATCCATGCAGATTATAGCTAGAAGTGTGGCAAGTCACATATAATAATAATAATAATAATAATAATAAATACCACAGCATATGTAAATAATGGGTATGAAGAGCTGAGGACCGTGGTCCTTGTATGCCCTGGTCAGGTTGAGGGGGAATTTCTTCTACAGTATATTAGGAAGAGGTATTGGTCTGTTTGGCCTCTTTGGACTAACTTAAAGGTACAAGAAAAAAGCCTGTTTAGGACATTAGGAAACATCACTGCCTTGACTAGATTTGACTAGACTTGATTTAGACAAGCTGTTTCTTGACAGGGTCTTGAGATCTACTCATCACCAGTTAAAGGTCTACTGGTAGATCCTGATCTACCTTTTGGACACCCCTGTAGTAGAGAGTAGCTCTCCCCTAGGCTCTGAGTCTGCCTATAGTAAAGGGATCGCAGCTAGATAGGGAATCAGGTCTTAGATTTATTCTCCCTGATTATTCCACTGTATGTGATCTGGACCATGCCTTGGTAATTCCATCCTAGAGGTGCACCTTCAACTACCCTAATTTAATCCCAACCTACTTTTCAACTACCCTAACTGTGTCCACATGGTGCCATGTCTTGCTGTCTCTGCCTAACTGTCCTGGCATATTACTAGCTAATATCTTGCTTATGTGGACCGTATAGTATAACCCTGTGGAGCATTTGTCTTGGACAAATAAACTTCATTCTGTTGTGTTGCTGCAAGAACCTCCTGGAATCCTTTTATTTTTATGCACAGTGTCGGACTGGGCCGGCGGGACACCGGGAAAAAACCCGGTGGGCCCCGGGCTCTTGTGGGCCCCGCTGGCCCAGATCCGCTACTTAGTTTGGCTGCGCGACCCCACTTTGTCGGGGCTCGCGGTAGAATAGAGGATCTGCGCATGCGCACAAAGGTATTGCTGTGCGCGTGCGCACAAACGCGGCGCCGCGCGCATGCGCACTACTCCGATGAAGCACGCCGGAGCGGCAGCGGGGGCCGGAGCGGGGCCCTGGGGCAATACCCCCGGTGGGCCCGAAGTCCCCCAGTCCGACCCTGTTTATGCACTTTAGCATATGAGAGTTGTAGTTCAACTACACCATCCCTTCATAACTACCACATACTGAATGCCCCGTCTGTCATTTTAGAGTCCAGTGTAACCCATGCTCTATTGCTATAGCAGGATATTAACCATTTTGTCTTAAAATAGCCCAAAATAGCATTATACAACAAATGCTTATTCCTAGAGAAAGGGTCTTAGTTTAACTACTGATTACCTGATAAATGTATAGTTAAACTGGGAACCAAGATATAGATACACCAGAACAGGCGAGAAAATAAGCTAGGGTTTATTTATGTATGCATGGTGCTAAAGTAGGTGTATAATGGCGCTATGCTTATTCACACTACACTACCCTTCTGCAGTTGCCAGTTTGCTATTTAAGTATGATTTGATGCATAAAGCAAGTAAAATTAACTCTGGTGCCACGGATTTCTGTACTTTATGTACCCAACTTGAACAGTTGCTACATACAGGGGCCACTATGTATAGGATAAAAACAATAAATATATTGACTAAGAATACTGACCAATACATTCCTTCAGAAATTCTTCTAGGAAGTAGTCTACCAAATCACAAATCAACTATAGCTAGTAAAAGTAAAAACACCCAGACCATAGGGCTATCGATGAAAATGTAATTTTCAGTTCTTATTCTTAGGTATCCAGGGGAGGAATGGGAGTTATTTTTGTTTCCAATGAATAGAGTCAATAAAATTAGAATCACCACAACAGGTCCAGTCTCAGATCTTATACACAAATTAGCATGAAAAGAAAAAGGATTTTTGTGCTGGAAGATCTTATGAAAAGATAATCGAGTGCAGATGTGTTACCTTTGGGAGATTTTAGAATTTTTATATTTTTCTTATTTCAAAGACGAGTTAATAGTGCTTGTTGTTATGAAGCCGCAAGGATGGCAGCTATGGTTGCTAACATTATTGAGCAGGTTCATACTCACTATCTCCTAAAGTCATTTAGTGATGGATAGGGCTACTCCAGCTGCACAGATACTGCACCATTTGTAGGCTGCTTTACCACAGTGCTTATAGAATAGAATCTAAAAATCTTTTCAGCTTAAGAAAAACAAACGGGGGACTGTAATTAAAGCCGCAAAGAGAAAAACAATTCGCACCAATAAGACTAAAAATCCACATCTTGCAAAGCTATATTGCACCTTAAACTGTTATTACATTGCGAATTTTAATTGTGCATTGCGGATTTTAATTGCGCACTCTTAGGAAGTGCTTGAAGGTGTCGTAATCTTTTGGAGCAAACGTAACAACTTTTTCAGTAAGAAGTTTTATTACATTCACTGTGCACTGGTGCAAACTATAAAATTCGCAAACCTTTTTCCATTTTCGGAAGTGCTTTCCGGGTTCACAAAAGCTATATTAAATTCGCACAAAGGCAAATTTGTTTTCACAGAGGCATAATTTTTCGCATTACCAATATTTTTTCCGTTACTGACTTTTATCACTTTCCCCCTAAAGTGTTTTATGCACTGAAAATTCAAAATAACAATTACAGTATATCTATAGGAAAAATAATTTTCATGACTCTATACATTTTCAATGAATTTAACAACAGCTTATTTATATACTTATATGTTGTGCCTGGCCAAATGAAATCGGTGCCAAAGGCAAGCCCTGGCCCTTAATCACCCACCACAATTAAGCGGGGGTGATGAGAAGGGGGCAATCTCTTGGCAAGAGTGTTGGGGGTATCAACCAGCTGTAGTGCAATGCACAATAGTGCCCGTCACCATCACACATGGCCAGTCCCTCAGCGCAACCATCAGGCATAGTTACATAGTCAAACTAGAAGTCATCAGGCTAAATAAGTATGTGCCTAGCACCCCTCTCCATATGCCCCTTCTACCTGCCCACTCCTACCTGTAGTTCCAGCCCTTCTAATATGTATCCTTTGAAACAATATTCAATAATTGGCTTATAAATATCAATAAATATTTGTGACTATATCTTGAAATGCAATTTTAACATTGAGTGATTGCAGATCACTTGAAAACAGCGAGAAGAAGAAAAGTGTGCCACAAAGAAGCCTGGGAGTAAAAGCATTTTCTCTGTATACTCATTGGCTAATGTAAGATACAGTATACTGTAATAGTGTGCACTTGGCTTATATGTTAGCACAGAGCCTCAAAGGTTGGGCTGTTGCACCTAAAATAGCAGTGTTTCATTTTAGAAGATCCAATGTCCCAACTTAGAATTTAGAAAAAAATATTTATTTGCAAAAAGTATGTGCTAATTTATGTTTATATTGTTAAAGAGAACTACAATATACAGTTCAGTGTGAAAATAAAAACTGGTTAAATATATAGTATGTGCAAAATCAAAAATTGTTTCTGATATAGTTAGTTAGCCAAAATTGTAATGTATAAAGGCTGGAGTGACCAGATGGCTAACAGAACAGAACACAACTTCCTGCTTTTCAGCTCTATAACTCTGAGTTAGTCAGCAACTTGAAGGGGGGCCACATGGGACATAACTGTTCAGTGAGTTTGCAATTGATCCTTAGCATTCAACTCAGATTCAAAAGCAACAGTTATGACCCATGTGCCCCCCTTCAAAATGTAACCAGGCAGTAAATGTTACCAGGCAGTAACCAATCTGTGGAAACCAAGAGAGCTGCAAAGCAAGAAGTAGTGTTCTGTTCTGTTCTGTTACACAACCAGTCACTCCAGCCTTTATACATTAAATTTTTTGGCTAATTAACTATATTAGAAACATTTTTTAGTTGCAAAGCTTATCTATTTACCACGTTTTTATTTTTATACTGAACAATTCATTTAACTGTTAATGCTCTAGCTACAGTTTTAACAGCACATTGGTCATGAGCTGATTAATGAAGAATAAAAATATACAGTAGAACTGTGCAGACTCATAGGTAACATCCAATTTAAGCAAACCTACAAATAGTTTAAATATGCCTTGAATCGTCAAAGAAACCATGAAATTTCAAAATTAAAGAAATGCAACTGCAAAGACATAAAACAATACAGATCTTCATTGAAGCAGGAACTTATTCAACAATGATGCCTTGGAACTATCAATCACAGCAAAATCTGGGTCAGTCTTGCCTTGACACTGACAAATTGCAAACCCTTAGGCCATGCCAGAGCCAACAGTTTCTTGTACAGCCAAGAGAAGGTCTTTAAAAACAGAAAAGTGAGTGCCAGCTGAGACATGAAAACCCCCAACTTACAATCTTAGAGCTGGACATACTGTCAGTGGCGGAACTACCGGGGGTGCACAGGGTGCAGCGGCACCGGGGCCTGCTCCCCTGCACCCCCGGCGGGGCCCGCAACCCAGGAATGGAGTACCGGTAAAGTCCTGATGGCTACTCTGTGGTGCCATCAGTATAAAGATTCCTGCTAGGAGACACCTCCTCCCCCTCACTGCTGGCTTCAGATTCGGACTCCGGGGCCCACTGGGGCTTCTCCCTCAGGGCCCCCCCTTCGGACCCCGGGGGATGCTGCCTCAGCAGCTCCTGTCCGGTGGTAACCCGATGCGCATGTATGCAATCGCGCACGCGCGCATGTACGTTAGCTCGCAAATTTTTTTTTTTAGGCAGAAAATTAGATCTGGCCCAGATCTAATTTTCTGCCTAAAAAAAACAATTTGCGAGCTAACGTACATGCGCGAGTGCGCGATTGCATACATGCGCATCGGGTTACCACCGGACAGGTCATCTGGGCCAGCAGGGCCCACTGGAGCCGGCGCAGTCTGATCCTGGGGGGGTTGAAAGAGTGCTGTGGGGGGGTAAGAGTTGAGAGAGTGGGGGGTTGAAACTTGAGAGTGTGCAGGGGGGTTGACAGAGTGTGCAGGGGGGGTTGAGAGTGTGTGCAGGGGGGGTTGCGAGTGTGCAGGGTGGGTTGAGAGAGTGTGCAGGGGGGTTGAGAGTGTGTGCAGGGGGGGATGAGAGAGTGTGCAGGGGGGGTTGAGAGTGTGTGCAGGGGGGGTTGAGAGTGTGTGCAGGGGGGGATGAGAGAGTGTGCAGGGGGGGTTGAGAGTGTGTGCAGGGGGGGTTGAGAGTGTGCCGGAGTGGAGTTTGAGAGTGTGTGTGGGCAGGACAAATCCCAATTGCAGCAGGGTAAAAGGGTGCCAGTATTAGTTCAAATTGTCCAGGACTCTGCTGCAGGTTCCTCATCTCCACCCACCCCCAAGACTATCAGTGAAGAAAAAAAGAAGGCAGGCCGGTAAGGATGCAAATCACATTTATTACACTGCCTTGTGATTTTTAACCCTTTAATTGCTTTTAATAGCAAAAATTCCAGTTGTGCCCTCCTATTATGACATTTGGGGTATTTGACATGGAATTGACTGTGTGTCATCCTTATGTGATTTCTGGGGTTATTAATTCATGGAATTGCCACTGTATCATCCTAGTCTGAATTCGGGGGATATTAAACATGAAATTCTTACTGTGTTCATCCTACTTTAAGTTCTGGGGTATTTGTTCATGGAACTGCAACTGTGTTTATTCTGATTAATGTTTTAATAATTAATTCAATTGCATCAGTGTCTCTTTTTCTCTGAATTATGAGATTTGAGCTTTAGGTACAGCTAAAACAAATGTTTAGCTATCAAATATTCTACCATAGTGGGCATGGTCTAAATTCAGCACGAACATAGTCTGTACAGAGAGATCCCATAAAACTATGGCAGCATAGGTATTCCCTGTACTAAGCACAATTCAGAAGGAACAGCCCCTAAATTTGCTCATATTCTGTACAGCGAGATACCATAAAACTATGGCAGCATAGGTATTCCCCTGTACTAAGCAATGGTCACAGAACCCCTCATTGACTTCTAATATCCTTATAATTTACAGTAGGGGGTACATTATCCCTTATAATACATGAGTGATACTCGGAGTTCCCTGTATAACTCAGCCTGCAGCCTTGTGTCTTTATATGGTCACAGAACCCCTCAGTGATTTCTAATATCCTTATCATTTACAGTACATTATCCCGTATATCATTATAATACAGTAAAACCTAAATTTTACATGTCCTTTTTACGTGTAATTTTTACATTAACTGTTGTTGCTACTTTTTAATGACTCATTTGTGTATTCAGGCCTCTCCTTTTCATATTCCAGTCTCTTATTCAAAACAGTGCATGGTTGCAAGGGGAATTTGGACCCTAGCAACCAGACTGCTGAAATTGCAAACCAGAGAGCTGCTGAATAAAAAGCTAAATAACTCAAAAACTACAAAAAATGAAAACCAATTGCAAATAGTTTCAGAATATCATTCTCTACATCATACTAAAAGTTAACTCCTAGGTGAACATTCCCTTTGGGGGGGCCCAGTTGTAAGTTTCTGTACCGGGGCCCTTAGGGGTCTAGTTACGCCACTGCATACTGTACTGTAGACCTATATTAAGATCTATTTCTAGATATGCTTTTATATTTCCAAAAAGGCAGGGTCATTCATTAATAAATAATTACAATCTTAGTAAAACAAAATGTTTTAGTCCAAAACAATTATTTACAGGAAATTAAATGAATACAGGTCTCTGTCAGTCAGTCTAGTCATGTCTAATAACATCCCTTGAGCCAATCCTTCTCTTTCTATGCACAATAATTCACAGAACAACTTGCCAAGGATTAAGGACCCGCAATATGTCTAAATATGATTCAGCCATATTGGACAGAGCTAAAAGCATTTGCATTTATTAAAAGGCCAAGATTAATCGAAGACAAAATGTGAAAATATGTTTATGCATAAATCTCATTGTGGCCAGGTGGCAAGAAAAATGACATGAAAGCTACAATTTATTTATTTAATTATTTCAATGCCAAAAAAACACAGACCGATAATAGGACACTTGCCAAGTGTTTTACAATTAACAAAACTAATGTAATTCATATATCTTCAAGCCAAGACTAAAAAAAAATACAAGAAAAACATGTATATTTCCAGCAGCAAAGAATTTCTACATCATTTCTTGCAGATATTTTATCTCCTCCAGCCATACATGTATTTGCATAACTTGCACAGATTGTCAATTTCTTTAAAATGACTGCATTATACTTTACAACTCACTGAGATCTACTCAAGTAAACAGACCAGAGTTCTCTTCAAATTTTTTATGACACTAGAATGCTCATGTGTTTTATATGTCACACTCTATCCTCTTGCCTAGTACCTGACAACCCAAAGCAAATTATTGGCAGTTTTCATGTTACTGCTCATGTTACAGCCTGGAACCTGTATATACAATTCTCCTAGGATCAGAGTAGGAACAGTTTATAGGATCCATTATCCAGAAATCCGTTATCCAGAAAGCTCAGAGTTACTCAAACAGTATCTTGTATGTACAAGAAGATACATACATCCTTTTTGGAAGCAAAATTGGGTTTATTTAAAAGGGTCGTTCACCTTCCAAACACTTTTTCAGTTCAGTTATTTTCTGATTGTTCACCATAAACAAAGTATAAGGAACTTACCCTGGTGGTCTAGCGGCAGCGGGGTCCACGCCGCGTCCTCGGCATGGACGCCCGCTGTGCTGCCTTCTTCTTCCTATGCCGGTTCTCCTAGGGCGCGCGCTGCACGCGTGCATTATTTAAAGGCGCAGTCGCGCTGGCGTGATGACGCCAGTGTGCAATTGGCGCGAGATTCAAATGTATAAAAGGGGAATTTGGCTTTCAGGTAATGCCCGTTGTTAGGTTCAATTTGCCTTGTTCCTGGGTGTGGTATTATACTTCTTTTGACTGATCTATTGTGTTTGACCCTTGCGTGCCTAAATTACTACTCTGAACTCTCCAATCTTGATCCTGCCTGTTTACGACTATTCTGAGCTCTCCAATCCTGAAACCTTGCCTGTTCTTCGACTATTCTACAATATCTAATCCTGACTCTGGCCTGTCTGACTATTCTAACTGCCCCGGCCTGCCTGTTCCTAGTGGCTTCCTATCTTTCAGCAGCCTTGTAAAACAGTCGTGCCCCATTGCCTGCCAGAACTTATGCCTTGCACCTCTCGTTAAGTCCAGGTGGCATCTGAGTACGCCGAGGGCTCCTCCCGAGGCCAAAGGCAGTCACTTAACTGGTGAAGTCGAGCCGAGACCAAGGTGCTTGGCATCTGTTCTGGTGTAGGGTGCCGACCGTGACAGTACAACGGGCCAATGAGATGGAAGAAAATGGAAGAAGTTCCCGCTATTCTGCAAACCACTGAACTGTTGTATTCAACCCTCCTCCAGCGCCTTGATGAACAAGAGGGGAAGCAGAATTTTATTATTCAAGGTCTCTCTTTCCGAGAGGTTGGATGCACAGCAATCTGAGATTCCTGAGGGGTCTGTTCCGTCAGCTACTCCGGGTAATAGAGGTTTTTCCCATGACCCAAAAATCCCTTTTCCTGATAAGTTTAGTGGGGATAGGAGTAAATTTTTTGTTTTTCAAGAGGCATGTAAGTTATACCTCAGTTTTTTCCCTCACAACTTCCCTACTGGTGAGGATGAAGTAAGGTTCGTTATGACCTTACTACAAGGTGACCCACAAGTCTGGGCACTAAGATTACCCCCCTCTGACCCTGCCCGTTTATCCCTAGAAGCATTTTTTGCTACCATGGCCTTGTTATACGATGACCCGGATTGTGCTAGTTCTGCCGACTCCGCTATTCGTAAACTCTGTCAAGGGAAAAGAGTTATTGAGGAGTATTGTACAGAATTCCGCCGGTGGGCAGTAGAAACTGGGTGGAATGATACAGCTCTTCGTAGTCAATTCCGGGTGGGTCTTTCTAGCTCTCTCAAAAATAGCCTAGTTAATTACCCTCTTTCATCCACTTTGGATGACCTCATGAGGTTAGCCATCCAAATTGATAGGAGGCAAAGGGAAAGACGAGCTGAGGGGGATACTGATTTCCCTACTACATGTAATGACGAGTCATCAACTCCCTCCTTTCCTAACCCTCAGGGAGAACCCATGCAATTGTGGCCTACACGTTTGTCTCCAGAGGAAAGGGCCCGTAGGCAATCCCTGGGTCTATGCATGTATTGTGGGGATAAGGGGCATTTCCTTAAAAATTGTCCCAAGAGGCCTGGAAATTCTCGAAACCTATGTGGAGAAGGGAAGCTACATTTGGGTAGTGAGATTTCCTCTCCCCAATTCGCCTCAAAAAACTTAGTACCTGTAGTTTTATCCTGGCCGGGGGGTTCAGTTACAGTTTCGGCCTTAGTGGATTCTGGGGCTGGGGGGAATTTTCTAGATGCTGCCTTCGCAGAAAGGTATAATATTCCCCTTATTCCCCTCACACCTCCTATGAGGATTTCTGCTATTGATAAAAGCCCACTGGGGTCAGGTTTGGTAACCCAAAAATCCAAGGCATTATCTATGTGTGTGAACAATATGCATTGTGAAAGATTAGCGTTTCACGTTCTCGATGGTTCCTCGTCTCCGTTAATTCTGGGGTTACCATGGCTACAGGTACACAACCCCCACATTGATTGGGTAACTGGGGAGGTTATTCAGTGGGGTTCCAAATGCCAAGATTCATGTTTAGCTTCCACTCTAATGGTAGCAGTTACTTCCTTAGAGAAACTCCCTTCTGTTGAGCATAGCTCTAAGTTTCGTTCTGGGGTACGTAGTTCCCTATCGGCAGTTACATCCGCTCAAAAAAGAGCAGTAGATAAGTCCCATAGGGAAGTACCCAAATTTCAGGTTGGGGACTTGGTTTGGTTATCCACTGGGAAAATTAAGTTTAAAATTCCAGCTCTTAAGCAAGGGCCCAAAGTTTTAGGTCCATACCCTATTGTGGAAATCGTGAACCCAACTTCTGTCCGTCTTGAGTTACCTGAGATATTTTTATTATTTAACCTGTTTCATGTTTCTGTGTTAAAACCAGCCATACAGGTCCACCAACAATCAAGTCCTCTTCCAGTGTTGGTGAAAAATCTGGTCAAGTTTGATGCCAGGGTGGACTACCTTAGGAGACAATTCCATCCCAGGTCTCCTGGTAAGGTTGAGGGTCCAGTGGCCCCTCCTAGAGGGGGGGGGTACTGTAAGGAACTTACCCTGGTGGTCTAGCGGCAGCGGGGTCCACGCCGCGTCCTCTGCATGGACGCCCGCTGTGCTGCCTTCTTCTTCCTATGCCGGTTCCCCTAGGGCGCGCCGCACGCATGCATTATTTAAAGGCGCAGTCGCGCTGGCGTGATGACGCCAGTGTGCAATTGGCGCGAGATTCAAATGTATAAAAGGGGAATTTGGCTTTCAGGTATTGCCCGTTGTTAGGTTCAATTTGCCTTGTTCCTGGGTGTGGTATTATACTTCTTTTGACTGATCTATTGTGTTTGACCCTTGCGTGCCTAAATTACTACTCTGAACTCTCCAATCTTGATCCTGCCTGTTTACGACTATTCTGAGCTCTCCAATCCTGAAACCTTGCCTGTTCTTCGACTATTCTACGATATCTAATCCTGACTCTGGCCTGTCTGACTATTCTAACTGCTTGTGCTGGCCCGGCCTGCCTGTTCCTAGTGGCTGACAGGAGCATTCTGAACTGTTACAATTTGCTACATGTAGTTGATACATTTTGTTGATACATTTCTCTGTAGCATTTGTGGAATATTAGCAACTATTCTATTCAGGATTCTGATTCCAAAGATAAGAAATGTATCAATTTATAAGAATCTGTGTCCCCTCCATAGCTGCTTTAGAATGGCAGAAATTAAACTTTACACTTATTTAGAAATATTAGAAAACCGGTCATACATAGAAAATAGAAAGTAAATGGAAAAAATAAACTTTATTTCTGGTGATCTATCTGAAACCAACTGAACTGAAAAAAGTGTTTGAAGGTGAACAACCCCTTTAATGTTTACATGATTTTCAAGTAGACTTGAGGTAGGGAGATCCAAATTATGTGAAATCCCAAGTCTCTAGCATTCTGGATAACAGGTCCCATACCTGACTATATATGGCATTATTTTTCTTGTGACTTACAGGCCACAACTAAAGGGTTCTATTCATAATTTAGTCACTCAATATGGCCAACTACCAGTGAAATGGTAGTTGGCAATATATACACATTTGGCTCAGATGGTTTATCAACATTACAATAAAAAGGTTAACTTATCCCTCTACCAATTGGTAGAGGGATATGTCAGAGGGATACATTTAGAAAAATGTTTTACTAAAAAGTTGCATTAAATGAAGGATGAATATGGGAGAACAGGGGTTTGACAAGAATGGGTAATGCATAATTAAAATAACCCAGCAAATGTTACACAATGGAGAAATAACTATTGAAAATCGTTTTAGTGACTCATGCTATACTGCTAAAATGTCCATATTTCCATGGTGATATGGACTTTAGGGGAACTGCATGATATTGCCATTTTACTGCTGCAGAGAATGCACCAGATTAAGTAGTTCCTAACTAGCATTAGAAAAATGGCAGGATGTTGTAATATGTCAGTAACAGAAATACATATTTACAAAAAGTTGTCTTTTTATAGAACTGTTATTCCATTACATCTATAAACGAATAAGTGTCACGCACATCCTAATATAGTTATTGTTCCTTCTGAACATGTGGATGGGATGGAGTGATGTGGCCAATTATTGAGCTGCTTTTAAAAAAGAAATGGAGAAAAAAAAAATCAAACTTGAGCCACTTTTTTCCCTAAGATCTTTTTTTGTTGTCAATTTTGGTTTTCCAAAAATGTTCAAAATTTCAATATTCAAAAATAAAAAACCTGCATGAAAAAGTGAAAAATGCAAAAACACACAATACACATAGCTGAAAATTAATAAATCAGCCTCTTTGGGGCAGATTTACTAAAGGGCGAATTGTCGCCAGCGACTGCTTAGCACCCAGCGCTACACTTCGCCAGGAGCAAATGAACTCAGACTACGCTAATTCACTAAAATGCGGAGTTTTGTTCTGGGTTGCCGAACGCTGGCGACTTTTCACTAGCGTTACTTCGGCAAACCAAGCATTTGATTGTGACATGTATGGACGTCTTTATGTTAAATGTTGGTGCATATACTTAAAAATTACACTTTTTAAACACATGTCCAGGGAACCTTAGACTTAATTGTTGCTAGCGTTAGCCACTACACACTTTAGTAAATCTGCCCCTTTGAGTCTAATTTTTTTAGCCCCCCCCAGAGATCTTTTAAAGGGTTTGCTACCACTGGAAACCATCACGTACTGTATTAAAGATTACTGAAAATAGAACATGCTCACACTACACATGGTCACATGACAGACACTCCAAAAATCACTCAGCCCTTCCTGAGTTGCTGATCAGCCTACAGCCTTCATATTCAGAATCTAAATCTATTTGCTTCTTGCCTGTACTTTAATTATGGCTGCATTATTAGATATAAAGTACACTTTTGCTATTAACATGTTTGCCAGCATTCATCAGGGGTGTACACTGTCAATACATTTTTAAACTCAAGCCAACATATCTGTCTGAAAATGTCCCTGTCTGCCTTATTATTCTCATGGAAATGAGCACGGGTGATGCAAATAGAGCTTCTGCATTAATTAAGTTCCAGAGGGGGGAAAACACAGTAAAGATTAATAAGTGCAGCTTTTATAATTAGACCTAATTAAGGATTCAGCGTGAGGGACAGGCAAACCATCCATCGCTGAACGGACAAGCAGTCCCTGTACACTGCTATACTAACAGCCAGAAATATAAAGCAGGATTAATAGGTCAGTGATTCTTAATGGGAGGGTTACCTGGGAATCACATGATTAACTTGAAGAATCCTCTAATATAATTATAAAGTCTTCATGACTCTAAAACTGCAGTAATAAATAAACAATCCTAGAAATGTTGCAGTGTGACTCCTTGAAATGCCTGAGATTTGTCTTCAAGAGTTATGGCGGACTGGGGCTTTTCTGTCTTTGCGTTAACTGCAGAGTTTTATGAAATAAAGTTTAATGAAATTAGGCCATACATTCCTTTTTGCCAGTTGTGAATTTGTTCTTAGAGGAATGGTGAAGGGGTCATATTTTTTATATTAACATTGTGGAATTCTTATGTTAGACTAGCCACACAAAGGCTAACTTTGACTATCCTGTTCAACCATCTGGGTGTTTATATCACAGTTTCAACAATGTGATTTGCAATCTTGTTGGATCGCATTTGATCTGTCCATCGTCGGACTGGGGGGGGAATGTTCTAGGGGGCTGCCACGTCAGGGGCCTGAGACCTCCCCCCCACATCCCAACTGTCCCATTTCCTGTGGGCAGTCCTGATTTTGACAGCTCAGCCTGCAGTCCCAGTTTCTTACTGAAATGTCCAGAGTTTCTCTTCTGAACTGATGCCAGAAAAAGATATAAAGTTTCTGAAATATAATTAAATAAGAGGCTTTTTGGCAGAGAGCCCAGAATACTCCACAATTTAACTTAAGATAAGCAAAGAGACTATTTAAGATCTCAACGGGTCTCTTGGGAGAACGAAGACTTACAACTTAAAGGGCAATTTATCTTCACGAGCAAAACTGTAATAACACATAAATCATGACCCTAAAACTGGACCCCAAGAAATGACTCTAAAAGTGGACATGGTACAGTATTTAGGGGTGTGGCCACAAAATGGGCACAGTCAAAACAAATTAGCCCTGCTGTGCCTGCTAGAATTCTCTGTCCCTCTTTCCAATTTTCAGATGTTGGGAGGAATGTTTAAGGTCCAAATAGATATGCTTTTTATTGTGGGCATTATCTCAGTTCTAAAATAAATTAACATGGAGAGTAAGTGTGTCTTAGGGGCCTATTTATTTAACCTCAAATTTTTCTGGTCGAGTTTTTAAAGAGGAAAAATTTGAATTTTTCTTAGAAAAAAAGTCGAGTTTTCTGGGCGACAATTAGAAAAAGTTGCTCTAAAAAGTATTATCAGAATCCTTTGACTGATTTAGACATGTAGGGGCCTATTTATGAAGCCTGAATTTTTTTTGGTCAAATTTTTTAGGGGAAAATCAAATTTTTAGAAGAGGGAAAAAACTTTTTCGAGATTTATTATGCTCCACAGCTGCTTAAAATCCAAATCACAAAATACACCAGCTGTCCTTTAACAATTTGAAGATGCTTCTTGCCTTCATGATCTACAAGGGTTTTGGGATGGTTTTTGTTCAATAATCAAAAAAGTCAAATAAAAAAAGTCGCTCTATTCTGTCACGACTTAAGGTGGCCATACACTATAAGATCTGCTGGTTTTGCAAGGTTGCCACACGAGCGGATCTTAACCCGATATGCCCACTAATGGCTGGGCAATATCGGATGAATCTGAACGTTTGGCCCTGGTGGCGAATGATCAGATTACAATACTACAAATGGGCTCTGACGGGTTGCAGGATTGCATCAACTAGCCGATGCGATCCTGGATCGTAAAAGATCAAACTTGACAGATCGATATCTTGCTGATTTTTGGCATGATATAGATCGGGAGGACCCGTCGGGAGCCCCCACACTTGGGCAGATACGCTGCTGAATCGATCTAAAGGACTGATATCGGCAGCTTTAATCTGCCCATGTATGGACACCTTTACTAAATTAAGGGGATTCGGGGTTCAGTCGAATATTTTTATTTCAGTGAGAAAAAATTGTGTTTTAGTTAATACCCCCCTTACTGTGTGTTAAATATCTCTCATTAATACAGAACATTACATGCACATAATAGACTAAATGGTAAAACTGCAGATCTTTACAAGACACACTAGATCTTTGTTTTAAAAGGTCAACCATTGTTTTTAACCTTGTCTGTTTCATCATCCCTAATTAGCGTGTGTTTAGTCAGTCACAGAAAAATGTGGAATAAATCAGAACATTTTTAAGGAAAGGAATGATCTTTGGTTTATAAAACCAATTTGTGAGCAATTTAAAAATAAGATGACAAAATGCATAATATCTAAATGACAATGCTGTGAAAATTGCTATAATTAGCACTATGCCTCAAACAAACAAGGAGAACAGAACTCCACAGCATTAGTTAGATCTTGCATGCTGTATATCAGCAACGTAATCACAATGGTGGTAGCCAAGAGCAATTTACTTACTCGGGGCACGTACAATTGGACATGAACAACATGATTCAGCAGGTTGCAGAATTCACCATGTTGCGTGTCAGACTTTCCAAATGACTTTTTGAAGAGCTGAAAACTGTAATGTCACTAAATGGACGTTAGTTAGCATTTCCAACTCCACGGAACAGCTGTTTTTACCATAACCATAAACCCACAAATGTGAGCTGCAGCCGATGCACAAACACACAAATTGCCACTCAATCTATCAATTTACTGAAACAAATGTTTCTGATTATCACCCTTGAGTGGTTTATTCACCACTCTGAGCCTTCAGTCAACACTGGAGGCATTTTTGCCATTGCATTGTAAAATCTTTCTACTATTAATTGTATAGTAATAGTAATATAATGATATAATAATTTGTTGATCCATTAGAATAAGCTTGCAACCTAACCATAGTGCTCACACCGGCAAAAGATATGACCTACATGAATACTTCAGCCAGCAAGAATATACATTTATATTTTCTGGGTAACCCTTATAAGCCAAATGTCAATGTTATACAAATCAGACATTTCCATAAAATATTAATACATTCAGAATATGAGTTATTTATGAGGCAAATTTATATTTAAGAATATCAATTAAACTACAGCAACCAATCATCAGGTGGCATTTAGTCTATAGTTTGTGTTTGAAAGCAATGATTTACTATACCCTCACAAGGTGATTGTGCTTGCCATAGTAAGAAGAATATCTAACCAAGCATGGTTATGAACTGTTAAACAGTTTGATATACAATGGTTGTCATCTAAATAATGCTGGCAGAACAATATACATAGGAATAATGATAAGATAAAGGAGAACTAACCCCTAATAATGAATGTGGCTAAAAATGGCATACTGAACTTATTGCACCAGTCTTCAGCTTGTCAATAGCAGCAATGATGCAGGACTTCAAACTTGTCACAGGGGGTCACCATTTTGGAAAATGTCTGCAACACTCACATGCTCAGATTAGGGGTTGCTGCAAATTATAAAGCAGAAAATTAGGTTTGTCATATAATCTGATGCTACAAGGCTGATTATTAAATTCTGATGCTAATTGCACTGGTTTCTTTGCTGCCATGTTGTAATTATCTGTATTAGGTACTAATTAGCCATATATTGTAACATTTATATATTGTAACATTTCTATTCTATGTGTACTGTATATTGTGAGTGGGTCCCTAAATTCAGTAAGTGACAACAGCACAGAGCATGTGCAGTGAATCAGCAGAAAAGAAGATGTGGAGCTACTGGGGCATCTTTGAAAAACACATTTTTACTGCTAAAGGGCTGTGGTTGCCTTGGGCTGTTACAGAAGCCCAAAACATGTACAACATTTCTAGCTACTTCTTTAGTTAAGCTTTAGTTTTCATTTCAAAGGAAACAAAACCCAACCATAAAGGTGTCCCACTGCACCCCCTAGTGCTCTATAGAATTTGAGAAAACCAATTCACCTATGAGCATTGCACTGACTACAAATGTAATTAGGGATGCAAGAGAATCGATCAATGATCAATGAGAATGCAGATTCCTAGCACTATGTCAGGCATCTTACTGCTATCTTAAATGCAAAGATACTGTGTTATATTTTTTCATTTCATTATATTACACTGTTGTTCAGTGCTGGGACACTGTGCTTTATGCTTCCAGCTCCAAATGCAGGAACAAAGAAAATGGAATTACACAGACCAGTTGGTATTCTCCTTGGAGGATTATTTTGCATTTTAATGCTGCCACAGGCCCTGAAGAGCTAGGAGAAGTTTTATTGTGCAATATTGCTTTAAGACATACTTGCACTAATTCATTCTCTATACAACTTGTGTCTAACTCATTTGTTCTCTTACTATACAATGCCTACACATGAAACTGATTTCCATCTAAGGAATGGTGCTGAGCATAAGTTATGACACGCGTTACAACTTGCATGGAATTTCAATGTGCCAGTTCAGCATGCTCTAAATAATAGTATATAAAGTGCAATATACAAGGTGGAGGGACACTGAGGGCCTAGAAGAAAAGGAATTTCCAAGGCCTCTTTAGCATGTTGCACCTACACATACAATGATCTAGTGAACACAGATGCTTTTATTGACCTGCAAACATATTAATTCCCATTAATTTACTGTGATATTTACCTTTTTTTCATTTAAAATGTATCACATGTGCACAATATGTAAACAGTGCCTGTTTAACTGTTAAAAAAAAAAAAAAGCACTGAGAGATTTGCTAAGAAATGTGAATACCTAAAAAACCTAAAAATTCAAGTTTTTTTTAGACAATTCCTAGTGAAATAAAATGAGAAAACCTTTAAAAGTCAGATTTGATTAAAAGCGGTCCAATAAGATCAGCACAGTGCCCTTTGACTTCTATAGGACCTCAACTTTTACTTGTTAAAGGTTTTCGAGGATTTTACAAATATAGGAAAACCACACATTTTTTCGAGATTCATGGAAAAAAAATTGGTCCCATAGAGTTTTTCGCTGCGAATTTCCATGTTTTGTCGGTGGTAAATACATTTGCGAAATTGCCGTGAAAATTCTTCAACAAATTTTCATCTGCGTCAAGAAATTTTTTGCTGCCGCCAGCAATTAAAACTGAAGCGGCGCCAAAATGTGTGTCTCGCTAAACTTTCGGGAGAAATTCGCCCATCACTACAGCAGAGTGCTAATTTCACTACTACAGTGTTTATAAAATGTGTACTTTTGTATATATTTTGCTCCTTTTATATTTTCTATGCATCTTTCAGTTCTCCCTGTGTATGGGTAAATTTCCCCCCCAGTCCAAAAATATAAAGTAGAGTTAATTTTCTCTGTGTGTTCATGTTCGTATCCTTAAATGTTATAAGGACCTTATCCTATAAGCTAACAATTCGGCAGGGACTGATCGGACCGGTGAATAACTTCTGTAAAATGTCAGTGCTATATAAATGAAGGATGACAATAGTAATATTAATACCAACAGAAGGTGAAATGATAATGAGCCATACTGGGGTATAATGTGCTCATTATTGAAGAGACTGCAGTTGTTTTACTTTTAGGATTTCAGTTACAGCTATTTCCCCCTAAAGGCAATGACCATGTGACAGACGGTGGACTGTACTTGTGAAGTGGACAGCTGTCACTTAGAAACCCATATTGAGTGCACAATCCATTACTTCATCGAGCAGCAGAGTTAGTCATGACAAACCACAAATAGTTAGCTATTAGTCTGGAAATCCAGGGCAGAGGTTACCATCTGACACTCAGTGATAAGACAAACTCAGCTTGCTAGAAATTTGTAACACTATGCATGCCACAAAGCACAGCTTGGCATCCTAGTACTTCATACTAGGGGCATCATACACAATATCACTGCATTTGTACTGTAGGGTGTTGGGGAGCAAAGTTCACATATTTGCCTAACATATTCAACGATACATGTAGGCATGACACATGAAGCACATGTCTAATCACCCACTTCCTATAGTTTGCATACAAAGTATTTTTTACTCACGCAACTGACAGGCCTATAAACCTTCCTGAATGTGCCTGAAAGAGAGGCAGCACTGGGCAGAGCTGGGCGAGCAGAGTAGCAGGCCATCTAACTGTCAGGCTTGACAATGTCAATTTCCTGACCATCCCCTCCATAGCATCTCAAAACCTCTGAGTATTTCCTCTCAGCAATGATTATGACAGAAGGAAGAACTTACCGACACTATAAATGCCTCCTCCTACTATGCTCCATGTCTTTTTCCTTCTGTCAGCGTGGAAGCAAGTGTTCTTACCGGCTGAGGAATTCCCTAGCTCTCTTTCTCTCCTCACCCAATGCCACACCGCTCAGAGGAGTGTCTCGCTGTAGGTCCCTTTGTGGCAGTTATTTTCATGTGACATCGGGCACCAGAAGTTTTTCCCTGTTTCAGGAGGTGAAACCAGTTATGTGTTGAGCAGAAATGCATTTGTCAAATTTTACCACAGTTTACATACCAGGAAAGGAAAATCTAACATCAGATCTTCTCTCAAGAGATGTTCATTCAAGTAGCTTGCAGGTGGGCAACTCCCATTTTAGATCTCACGGCGACTTCCCAGAATGCAAAGGTGACACTGTTCTATTCGAGAAGGCCCTGTCTCAAAGCAGAAGCAGTGGATGCCCTAGCCCAGGATTGGGGTCAGGATCTAGTCTACATCTTTCCCCCTCTACCACTCATCTTCCAGTTCCAGAGCAAATGTAATAGCAATCCTGCTGGATTGGCTGTGGTACCCTCTTTTAAGGAGGTTGAGCATCGACAAAACAATACAGTCCTCCAAGAGACCCGATATTCTAATTCAAGGGCCAGTGTATCACCCCTTTCCTCAATATCTAAACCTCAAGGCCTGGAGGTTGAAAGGGGAGGACTTCTAGGTTTCAGAATATCTGACAAAGTTATTTGTACTCTTATCAGAGCCAGGAAGAGTACTACTTCCACCTCACAATATTACAAGATTTGGGATTGTTTTCAAGATTGGGCTCAGAGAGACATTTCTGAGCCTTTTACTCTGTCTGCAACTAAACTTTTAGTTTCTGCAGACAGGTCTAGATAGAGGCATCTCTTGGAATTCACTGAAGATGCAGGTATGAGCTTTGTCGGGTATCCTGAACATCAAATATGCAGAAGATCCTTCAGACAGAAGAATTTGCGAACTGAGGGGTCTCTCATTTGTCTACTTTTAATTTGAATGAGCCCATTATTCTTCCATCATTCAATCTTGATTTCCCTTCTCAGGAAGAGGCTCTATGGTCAAATCTGGATGTTAGAAATGTTTTGGGGGAATATATTCTGAGAACCCAAACTATCAGAAAGTAAAATAATCTATTCATAATCCCAGCAGGAATTAATAAAGGTAATGCGGCTTCTGTTAAAACAATTGGAAGATGGATAGTAGAGGCAATCTAAGGCCTACAGAGAGCAAGGTCAACAGTTACCAGGTGGGGTGAGAGTTCATTCAACCAGAGGCATGGCAGCATCCTGGGCGGCAAAGACCCAGATGACTCCTGACTTGATCTGCAAGGTGGCTACATGGAGATCCACTAATACTTTTCTTAGACATTATAAGCTTGATGTTTCTTCTCAGAAAGAGTCTATTTTCAGCCTCAAGGTTCTGCAGGCCGCCTCTTCTTGAATCATTAAAATTGTGTGAAGTGTTGATTCTTCCCTCCCTGTTGAATTATTGCTCGGTTACTAACCCAGAGGTTTTGAGATGCTACGGAGGGGATGGCCAGGAAAAGTATTTTTCATACTTACCATAATATTCTTTTCCTGGCCATTCCCCGTAGTAGCATCTCCCCACCCATTAATGATAAAATCTATGTATTCCAGAAGCTTTGTACTTAGAAATGGAGCATAGTGGGAGGAGGCATTTATAGTGTTGGTTCCTTCTGTGTTCTTCCTTCTGACATAATCATCGTTGAGAGGGAATACCCAGAGGTTTTGAGATGCTACAACGGGGAATGTCCAGGAAAAGAAAATTGCGGTAAGTATGAAACAATTTTCTCTTTTATATGTTTAGCAGCAGGTGACACATTTTCAAAGGAACGCAATTATGAAACTATATGCGTGTGCCCCCAGTATAAATCAGGGTGTCATATATACACCCCAGTGCAACATACCTCTTGGTGGGCACCACAAGGGGGTGGGCCAAATGCAGTTACACCTCCTGTAACTCCAGTAGCTACGCCACTATAGAGAATCTACTATAAATTGATCTGGAGCAAATTACTTATTTTGGATATCTGCATGGGGCTCTAACTCTGCTCCAAAAGGTACTCTGCTACAGTTGTAGCTGGTTGTAAAAAAATGCAAACTGGAGAGCTGCTGACTAAAAGGTTTAATAACGCATAAATAAATAAATAAGTAAATAAATAAAACCAAATGCAAATTGTCTCAGAATATAACTCTACATCATACTAAAATAACTCAACAATGAACAATCCCTTTAACTCAACATAATGCACAATTAAACTCAACATAATGTACAGTTGTTCCCAAGCTGGCAAGTACCTGAAAAACTGTATTAATGTGTATCCATTGTTGTTTCATTTGCCAAACATTGGAAACTGATTCTAATGTGCTGAAAGTACCCGACTAACTGAGAGGGGAGGAGTAATAACTGTGTTTTGGGAGTGAATTGTGCAGCTTTTCCATGACTGCTGTTACTGATAACAATAATAATAATAGAAACCAAAAGATTATATAACTTTTTTTTTTTTTGCCTTTGTCATGTAAATCATCATCATCATATTAAAGGTGTAATCCACTGCATAACATCGGGCAGCCATGGCCCAGTCAGTTCCCTATCTGGGGGTTGCTTGGCAATTTTGAAAACTTATTATGCAGCTTATACTTATGAGGCAGTACTTTGCTGCTCACTATTAATAACTGATATCACTTCTTGCTACATCCTTCAGAGGAAAGTCGCTCACCGATTCTCTATGGAGCATTGCAAGTAAGGCAATCCAATTTTTTTGGAATGTACTAGAAGATATCATAAAATGTTCTGCATAGCACAGTGTATTAACAATATTAGGAAAATAATATATAACCATATTAACAACGGCCCTTCAAGTTCAGCACTGATTCATCAATATGGGAGAAATTCTCTTTAAACTTTAGCACTGATGGATCAATACAGGCTTTATTCTATACTCAAAGGAATACAGAACTCTCATTTACAGCTTTTCCTCATAGTGCAGTGTATGAAGTGAGCTTTTCTAGAGACAGAATTATTTGAATACATTTTCAGTATCTGCTGTGCAACCAAAGGCATTGAGTAATATGAGAACGAACAGACACAAAATCGTCAAAAGTAATTTATGAAACCTTGTTAGAATGCCGTACTGTATATCAATATCAAAACAGGGGGGTTGTGGGAGCACTCTAAAGGCTTTAAAATATATATATAAGTATAATAAATGCTATTGCATATGTACCCAAATAGGGGTTATTTTGTTACAAAGTCATTCGGGGTTTACCTTGACGTGGTATGGTGGCTTATCAATTTTATGATCATAACTTTGTAACAAAATAACCCCTGTTTTGGGTACATATGCAATAGCATTTATTATACTTATATATATATATATATACTTTAAAGCCTTTAGAGTGCTCCCACAACCCCCTGTTTTGATATTGTACTGTATATCAAGCATACATTAGCTGGCTGCCGGAATATATTAACTTCTTTACTTTATTTTATAGAAAATAAACTGTTATTAATATTCTGTAAAATTTGAATGGGGCTACTGCTCATAATAAAGCAATACCTGTGTCCCCTGCAGCCTGAAACAGGGAAAAGCCTGGTGACTAACATATACAGTAACCAAAAACCAATCTTTCCTGGCTCCAAGTTCTTGCTCCAAGTACAGGTATGAGACCTGTTATCCAGACTGCTCGAGACCTGGGGCTTTCTGGATAATGGATCTTTCCATAATTGGGATCTTCACAGCTTAGGTCTGCTAGAAAATCATGTAAACATTAAATATACTCAATAGGCTAGGTCTGCTTCCAATAAGTATGCATTGTTAATTAGTTTGTATCATGTTCAAGGTACTATTTTGTTCTTACAGAGGAAAAGGAAATCATTTTTAATAAAACTTTTTATAAAATCGGGTATATGGGAGATGGCCTTTCCGTAATTCCAATTATTCCGGATAACGGGTTTCTGGATAATGTATCCCTTACCTGTACTGTGTATAGTAACCATCTGCTCTACCTTCCTTTAATGTGCACCTCTACTTGAAAGATGTAGCCATGGTTACATTGAACCTTAACATGTAAGAACCTGAATCCTTGTTTTCTGATAGCTGGAATTTCAAAAAGCGCACATCACTGATATCTGAATCCTGTTTTTTAATTAAAAAATGCTGCATTCTGGGGGAGTAACATGAGAGTCAGAGTTTGCACTGTCACACTGCACTTCCACTTATAAATGTAAGGTCCTGACATCCAACAATCTTGTGAACAAATTACCATATCCCTGCATGCCATAACATAATTAGTGTACCAATGGATGACTTTCTTTATTGTTCTAAAGTACTTTATAAATAAAATAGTATTCATTATATTGTTCATAATATCCTCTTGAATGGCAGCAGCAGGAGAGAGGCATATGCTTAATGTCACCCTTTAACTGTGAGCAGAGATAAGTGAACAATTCTACCAGCTTCCAAATTCTCAATAACTCATACAGACAGAGGTTTGGGTTTCAAAGTTAGTGATGCTCCACATATAGGAGTTTTACCCACAAAACAAGTGTTTTTATTTTGAACAATAGTATCTTGCATGTTAAGTTCACTTATACACATACAATGTTCAAGCACTGTGTGCCCTAATTGCATTTAGAGACTTATTAAGGCAACAATGATATATAACATACCGTTTACAATTGATATCTGTATAGTCCCTTGAAGCTTTATTCCATTAAAATCTCATTAAAACATCTCTATGTTTTGCCTCAGTGCAGAGGAGTACTATCTGATTATTTAGTTGTTCATTACATGCTACTGTGATCTGCACCCACTCTAAAATTTGACTGTATATATTTATAATAACTTATGATAACCTGCCATTTCTCTAATATTAGAGCTTAATGATCTCCTAGCAACACAGACCAGTTAGTCGTGCATACTGAAGCAGCGAATTGGCACTAGTGTTACTTAGGTAAGTTACTTTAATACCTGCTCTATCCTCTTGCACCAGCTGTTGCCTAGGTGTTTTGTGTTCCTTTTGCTCTTTTAATTTAGATATATATGTATACATATATATATGTATATATAGTACGATGGATCAGCACACACTGTTTTGAATGTAAAGTAATAGTGTTTATTTCAAGCAAAACACATTTTTATCCGACGTTTCGGTCCCACCTGGGGACCTTTTTCAAGGATATATATATATGTATATATATATATATATTCATTTTAACAACCAAACATCACAGAAAGTCTTTGGGAGGTGAATTCTACTCTACAGAAAAGATTCTGAGCTCTATATAAAAAGTACTTTCCTTCTGTGGAGTCTATGGTGTGAGGTATAAAAAGTAAATCATTATTTATAGGGGGCAATACATCTCTGTTACCTCTCACATTAACTCTATAGACTAAAAGAAAAAAACAATATTCCTAATACCAGTAAAGACAATTTATATTTATTAAAGGAAACTTTACCCTGGAACAGTATCTAGTAAAATGAAGTCAAAGGCAACTGGACATTTAGGGGCAAATTCACTAACCTTGAAAATTCGTCAGCGATGGCTTTGATCACAGCGCAACACTTCGACAGCCGTAGTTTTGCCAGGACAACCCCTAATTCACTAAAATCTGAAGTTGCGTGCAGGACGGCAAATGCTGGCGAAGTTGCACTAGCTTTACTGCACCAAGAGAGCGTTGCCTAATTTGCCTATAGCGGGAAGTTAAAGTTCAATGGACGTATATGTTGCAGCAAATACATTACACTACACAAACCCAGGAAACAGGGCCGGATTTACATAGTTGGCGCCCCTAGGCCCACTGCCATTCGTCGCCCCTGTCCCCTCTATATTTGTGCAGATTTTCATCATTTGGACTGAAGCAATGGGGATTGGTGCACAGGAAATTTAAAAAATAATTGTATCTCCTGAGCATCCCCAGTGTTTTTGAACCAATGTGGGTGTGGTTGGGCAGCATGCCGCCCCCTAAAATCCTGCCGCCCTAGGCCCGGGCCTTGGTGGCCTTTCCACAAATCCGGGCCTGCCGAGAAACCTTAATAAAATAAAAAAGTTGCTATATTGCCCTACACATGAGCCCAGTGTATAGTTTATGTGCCATATGTTAGGAAATGTAGGGGGGAAGCCGGTTACCCCAAAAATATTTTGCAGCCTATCACCCTGAAAAAAGAAGACGCTATAGGTTTTTTGGACTTAGAAACATTTTCAACAACTTTTTTTGAAGTCCTATCTACTTTATTGCACTTCGCCTGGTCTAAGGTGGCGAAGGCAAAAATGCGCATCTTAGTTATTTAGTTACGTCCATTAACCAGAGCGCAACTTCGCCAGGCGTTAGGGTGCAAAATACCTCTAGAGTCTATCTCCTTCGATATGGAAATGACGCCAGCGTCCGCTAGTTAATCAGCGAAGTACTGAAATGACGTCATGCTGGCAAATTTTTCACCAGCATTGGTCACTCAGCCCTTTACTAAATATGCCCCTTACAGTTTTTCTTGAAAACGTTTCACCACTCATCCAAGTGGCTTCTTCAGCTCTCCCTGTTAGGTCCTCGGAACAATATAAATCTCTATAATATATTGCATAAAACAGCTCCATAATAATATACTTTTTGAGTAGTATGTGCCATTGGGTAATCATAAATACAAAATTTCCATTTTAAGAACTAAGGGCTGCCCACTGGGATCCTACTATTCACAGTGCACACACACAAACAAAACAAACCATACACGTTAGGTCACATGAGTCAATTAGCTGATAAAGTTCTGTCTTTTCTTCCTCGCTTCTTACAGTTAGAGCAGCAGTATTTCTGGTGAGGTGATCTCTGAAGCAGCACAGAGAATATCCTAAAATGGGGGCTCAAGAGAAAAGATGTAAAAGGGCAATATTTACTTATACCTGTATATACTTGTATATTTTTGTTTGTTAAGACTCTTCTATTGCTTAAGTATTTGTTTTGGGATATAATGTAGTTTTTCTTAAATGGAAACTCCACATAAACATGAGCTTTTTGAAAAGTAAACATTATTTCAAGTAACTTTGCAATATACACCATTTAAAAAATATGCAGACTTTACATGATTTATAATGGTTTCTGACAGTTCTCTAAGCCTAGCCCCCCGCTCTTCTGCTGATCTTTCTGACTTCTTTGCTGAGCTGGCTGACTACTGTTACTTTGGATCAACAGCCATTTGTCCTCAGCCTGCATCCTTCAATCCCACAATTCGCTGCACATGTGATTTCAATAAGGAAAGGAACATCACAGTGCAATACATTGCATCCCACAGTACAGGGTCAAATATAAATTTTACTAGCACAAATACATTGCTAAAAAGTCACTCTTAGCCAAAGTATTTTTGATTTGCTGTTTCAGCTTTGTTTCTTTGTAGTTTAATGGTACAGTGGATAACAGAGTGTTAGTAGGAATATGCATTATGCAATTACTTAATGTGTGCTGAAGCAAAGGGTAGATTTAAGCTGTACTGTAGTGTATTTGCATGCTGCTGTTTATTAATTTGTTGGCTTGGTTGAAATTCAAAGCATTCAAGCATCTTCACTGGTCACTGAGCAATAAATAAAACACATGCATATTTAATGCCATGCTTTCCTGCAGTCTTTACCACTTAGAGCAGCACCCAGCTTGATTTATGTTTACAGTAAGTACTAAGGATAAGCAACAATATAAAAGCATAAGCAACGATATATTTAAAATAAACCTTAGTCTCCACTGCAGTTCAAGCTTGCTACAAGACAAAATCTGTGCGCTTTCTGCACTGCAAAATCCCCAGTTATACACAAACAAATAGCATCATGCCTGTATGTGAAGGAGGGTGCCTTTACATCCGTTTATTCCCGTAAAATGCATGAAAAAACATAAAGCTGCAAAATGATGCAGACAAGCAGAGTCAGATGGTGGACTATTTCATTTTAAAGGTGAGAAATAAAAGTGCTGGATACTTATTTACTCAGTAATAATAAAAGTTGCAATGTAATATTGCTTCTCCCTAAAAGAAGACTGATAAATTACAGTTATAGATTTTGATATTTTGTGGAATAAAAACAGATACTATAAAATATATTTGTGGTGTCTTACGGGCACATTTTTTTTCTAACACACCAAAATCTTTGGACCCAAGCTGTAATATAGGCATAAAATGTGTGCCTGTAAATGTGTGTAACCCTTTCTTTACCACACTTTTTAGTAGAATCGGACCACATTCTCTTAAACAAGAACTAACCCTTTACAATCCGGGGCCCTGAGCTTTCTTTGGGATTTACAGCACAGTGCCTCCACCTAGTGAGCCCTAAGGATCACACCTCAGGGGAATTCTAGAAGGAAAATAAAACACAAAGTTTGCAGTAAACCAAGAGAAACGTTATATAAAGCATAAAGAAAAGAATTGGTTAAACATTGCAATGCAATCATATTCCTAAACTTGGTTCAGTGTAGTGTCTAGCACAGTCTCTCTCCACTCTGGGTGGACAACACAGTTCAGTTCACATGAAATGTCCCTTTATTCTCCAGGTAGCACTACCTGCCCTAATAGGATATAGGCTGTAGCTCCCACGTTGCAGACTCGCAAACACCTGTCCTCACACCAGGGACACACAAGGGTTGCAATTGGCATCCAACCGCTGAATGGAATGCAGGGCAACCTTTCCTTCTAGGCTGAAACTCAGATCTCTCCAGCTGAGCACAAAACACAATTTCACATAGTACTGCCGCTCTGTCACATACATGCTGCACTCTCCCTGTTGTCTCTCTCAGCTTCTCTCTGGCTGGCTGCTGCAGCAGGGGCTCCTTTTATCAGCTCTGTCCATAACCATTTGCATTTGGCTCCAAAGTCAGACCCTAGCCTGTGTCCTCCCCCTCTACTAGGGATGCACTGGGGTGCTCATCCAATCACATGGCTCTCCAGCCTGCAACCGGGCAGCATGATGTCACAGACAGAGAAAGAGGGGAAATACTTGTCTGATTCCCAATATGTGTAAATAGCACAAAAAGTACATATGTAGGTAGGAAATGGTAGGTCTCTTTTAAGATCTTATATTGCACATGATTTAACATGATTAACCTGGAGAATGGTGTAAATTGCAGGGACCTCTTTCACCCTATGGTACTGCACACTGCCCCTTGCGTCTAAGCTACAAGTATGACTATGAAGATTTTCATTCATCATGGTATATCTAGTATAGGTAAATCTAAAAACAACTGGAATTGCTGAGTAATCAATGAAGACATTTCACTACTCATCCGAGCAGCTTCTTCAGTTCAACTGACTGGTGTGGAAAGTTCTCGGCATATAAACTCTTCCACTAATCCAATCACAATGGCACATTGTAACTCTTCAAAGTAACTACACAGAATCTACACCTCTGTGAATTTCTTCAGATGTCACCTCTTTGGGAGTCAATACATTTCAAATACTATTTTCTACTGTAGGCAGACATTTTATAGAAAGCATCATGGAAATCCATCCTGAAGCGCTTAGGGACCAGTCCTTTGTTGTATTTATTTATTTATAGTCTTTATCATGAAGATATGTGATATGTAAGATATATGTATAACGGCGCCGGCGTCTCGTTTTTGACGCTGGCGCCCGTTTTTGACGCCGGCGCCCATTTTTTTGATGCTGACGCCCATTTTTGATGCCGGCACCCAAATTTTGCCGTAAATTTTCGTGGGCATTTCGCGAATGTATTAGCTGGCGTCGAATTGCACAAATTCACTGCGAATTTGCGCCTGGTGAATAAATTCGCCCATCACTAGTCTTAAGTCTACTAAAAAAATATTGAAACACGAATCAAGCCCAATAAGATTATTTTGCCTTCAATAAGCATTATTCATATTTTAGTTGGGATCAAGGCAATGTACTGTTTTATTATTACAGAGAAAAGGGAAATATTTTTGAAATTTTGGCTTATTTGATTAAAATTAAATCTATGGGAAATGACCTTTCCATAATTCTGAACTTTCTGGATATCAGTTTTCCAGATAATGGATCTAGTCCTGAGCTTGCAGTATCATTTTTCAATTATTTCAAAAATTTTTTTTAGCATTTTCATTTCCGCATTTTATAGCAAATCAAGAGATACAGAAATATAAAGCCATTTGGAACACAGATATTTTATAGTTTATTTTCATTATCCTGTGTGTATTTGCATATGGTAAATATATTGTTAATATGCCCTATAACCTATAAGATTAAGTTTTTGTCAGGACTGCTTGCATGACTTAGAAGTAATCCATTATAAATGGCAGAAATATTCGGACTGCCATTAAAACAGTAAAAGATATGTCTTAAAAAAAGATGCTGTGCATTGGCTTGTGAATAGAACTGACATATTCAGGGACTTACCTTTATATGGTTATACTGTAATTATATCTGAATGAATGTACTTCATGCCAAATAAATCTAATGTGAGGTCCAGAGCACAGTTACAGTCTTGCTTCACCACTGTTCTCTAACTTGTATGTCATGAATTTAGAGTGCAAAACACAGACAACACTGTATCCCTTGAGGAAGTCACAGGTCTCTATGTTCGGAAAAGGAGTGTGCAGACCTGTGGAAAATCATTTAGGCTGGAAGGCAAAGTACAAAGTACAAAATGGTGGATTTCCCTTCCAGTTTGTAAATGAACCCCTAATGTCTTGCACCAAAAAAGTCAAATTGTCTAGTGCCGCTGAAAAATATATTAAGAATGAATACATTGTTAACTCTTAATAATCAATAATGATAATTATGATAATGATAATAATTTAACACATCAGATTGATAATAAATTATGATTTACTGCAGTCTTTTGCAATAGTAACATTTGCTGCCAAATTGCGCCAAGAAAAATCAAGAGTTATAACATAAAATAGTGTTGTGTTGACATAAAATGACACATGCCTTACTCATTACTCATATCTTATGCATGAGTAAATAACACCAGCTATTGCAAAATGAAACAGGTACTTCACACTTTAGTAAACTGCACTGCAATTATTTTCAGGACATAATTATTTGCAGCGTTACTGGAGATTTGGATTTAGATGTTTTAGAAACCATAATCTGCAAAAGGGTAGACAACACATTGGAATTTATTATACATAAAACTAACCAAATTAGAATTAATTTCTGATAAATCATATGGTTTATCAATATCTAAGAAAAATAGGAAACTACTAGTATAATTTATACCTCAAGGATCGACACAAATGCAGCTTTACTGCTCCACCTTTAGTGTTTTATTGATAACACAACATGTTTCGAGTCTTGTATGACTCTTTGTCAAGTGTACAGCAATGTGTAAAAAAGGCATATAAATAGGTAACAGACAGGATAATGACCTCATGAGGTGAATACACACCCCCCACCCACAAAAAAGAAAAATTCAAAGAAAAGTTAACTCTTAAAAAAGTAGCAAATAATTTTGCAAAGGAAGTCCAATTTAACCCCAAAGTCCGTTTTTCAAAGGCAAAGAATTAACGAGTCTGTAGTTCTATCACTCTGTGAAAATAGGATTGCTGGTGTATCACTGTGCTGTAAAACAATTAAAAAACATTTTGGAGAACAATTAAACCAATGGGCTAATCTAGTACTGCCTATACAAGGCCTACATGCCCAATCTGTTCTTAATGCAAAGACAAAAAACTAACTAAGAGTACAAAACAAACCTCGAAGTAGTTCTACATTACAGGTATAGTTTCTATACATTACCATAAACAGGGGGACTCAGTAAATCTCTTAGGGCTTGGAAAAGACAATCAATATCTGGAAAAAGAGGTTAAACAAAGTGTTAGTATATGCAAGGAAGTCACAGAAAACTTTTCACACTCCACGATTCGTTTAACCCTTTTGAATTAACTGTATTAAGTTTCCTAATCCAGTACATCTCTCTTTGTGATAATCTGAGTTTCAAATTGCCACCTCTTGGAGGAATATGCACAACTTCCAAGACAAGCCATTTAAGTTGATTGAGATTGTGGTTCATAGCCGAAAAATGTCTAGCCACGGTAGTATCCGTGTAGGTATCCTTTTTGAAATTTCTAATGTATCCCCGGTGTTCCTTGATACGTGCTTTTACTTTTCTCCCTGTCTGTCCCACATAGGCCATTCCGCATGGGCATTTTAACAAGTACACTACATTACTGGTATCACAGGTGGCGTAGTGGTGCAGGCTTATAGGGTTGCCATAACAAGGGTGGTTAATACTATCCCCCTTTATTATAGACGTGCGGCAAACACAATTAAGGCATGCAAAAGTGCCCTTCTTTGGTTTCCCTATAAATCATTGGGTACTTGTGTTAGGGGGATTGACTTCTGATGGGCAGAGAATATCTCTTAGGTTGTTTCCCCTCTTGTAGCTGAAAAGTGGTGTACTAGGGAAACATTTACCCAATAAATTATCCTGTTGGACGATAGGCCAGTATTTACGGATGGTTTTCTCAATGGCGTTACTATTCCTGCTGTAAGTGGACACAAAGGGTATCAATTTATTCTCTTTCTTTGGTTTGTAGGTAAGTAATTTTTCCCTATCGATTGTTTCAGTTTCTACAATACATTTATTGATAGCTTTACAATTGTACCCTCTATCTAGGAACCTTTTCTTTAATTCCTTTGTGGCATTCTCTAGGTCATTTTTGTTAGGCGAAATTCTACGAGCCCGTAGGAATTGACCTTTAAGAATAGCTTTAATTACATTTGGGGCGTGAAAGCTAGTAGCATGTAAAACATTATTCCTATCAGTGTCCTTCCTATAAAGACTTGTATGCACTTTGCCGTCAGAGATGGTCAGATGTACATCCAGAGAATTCAAAGTGTGGCCCCCAATTTCAGAGGTGAATTTGATGCTGCTATGTGCTTTATTAGCCTCTACCACCATACTTTCAAAATCATTGGTAGTGCCCTTCCAAAAAATGAGGATATCGTCCACATAACGGAAGTACTGGACGATATGGTGTTTAAAATTACTTTCCAAAAAAACTTTCTTCTCCAGATTATGTACAAAAAGGTTGGCAAATGCCGGCGCTACTGCAGCACCCATTGACGTACCCTGGCGTTGCCAGTAGTACTCCCCTGAGAACCTAAAATAATTCTTTTGTAGCACCACTGATAAACAGTCGAGTATAAAATACAATAATTGGGGTGCTAAATTTGTATCCAGTAGTTCCTCTTCTATGACCCTGATGCCCTCCTCCTGTGGGATCGAGGTATAGAGGCTTTGTATGTCTATACTTACCAGTATTACATCTGGGTCTAACTTGTCTAGGGCATTCATTTTGACTAGCAAATCAGTGGTGTCCTTCAAACTTACTGGTATGTTATAAGTTAATGGTTGCAAGTAGCTATCCACAAATTTGGATAAAGGTTCTAAAACAGACCCAATCCCAGAGACTATTGGTCTACCTGGTGGGTTAGCCAAATTTTTGTGGATTTTTGGAAGGAGATATAGGACGGGGGTACGTGGAAACTCAGTTATTAAAAATTCTTTTTCTTGTGTTTGAATAACCCCATTTTCCCATGCTTGTGTGACCATTACGTCAATATTTCTTTTAATCTCCTGTGTAGGGTCACATCCTATTTTCTCGTAATGGTTTGGTGTATTAAGCTGATTAAGAGCTTCAGTTTCGTATTTAACTTTATCCATTACTACTGTTGCACCCCCTTTATCGGCTTTCCGTGTACTGGATTAGGAAACTTAATACAGTTAATCCAAAAGGGTTAAACGAATTGTGGAGTGTGAAAAGTTTTCTGTGACTTTCTTGCATATACTAACACTTTGTTTAACCTCTTTTTCCAGATATTGATTGTCTTTTCCAAGCCCTAAGAGATTTACTGAGTCCCCCTATTTATTTATTCTTTGCCTTTGAAAAACGGACTTTGGGGTTAAATTGGACTTCCTTTGCAAAATTATTTGCTACTTTTTTAAGAGTTAACTTTTCTTTGAATTTTTCTTTTTTGTGGGTGGGGGGTGTGTATTCACCTCATGAGGTCATATCCTGTCTGTTACCTATTTATATGCCTTTTTTACACATTGCTGTACACTTGACAAAGAGTCATACAAGACTCGAAACATGTTGTGTTAAACAATAAAACACTAAAGGTGGAGCAGTAAAGCTGCGTTTGTGTCGATCCTTGTGAATTCCAATTGTTCGTATACTTCATTAGCACACACGGCGGAGGTGCATCACCTGGAACTCGACCATTAATCGAACCTGCATATGGTTAGAGGTAACAGCAATTTATATATATTTGATTATAATTTATACCTATATGAGGGATAAAGTAATTTTTACTGATAATATATTTAGATACAGGTATAGGAAACCCGATAACCAGAAAGCTCCGAATTACGGAATGGCTGTCTCCTATAGACTCAATTTTATCCAAATAATCCAAATTTTTAAAAATGATTTCCTTTTTCTCTGTAATAATAAAACAGTAGCTTGTACTTGATCCCAATTAAGATATAATTAATCCTTATTGGAAGCAAAACCAGCATATTGGGTTTATTTCGTGTTTAAATGAATTTATAGTAGACATAAGGCATGAAGACCCAAATTACGGAAAGATCCGTTATCCGGAAAACCCCAGGTCCCGAGCATTCTGGATAACAGGTCCCATACCTGTATAACCAAAACCTGCAAGCATTAATGGGGCTACAGAAGTGATATGGTTAAGAAGTTCACATATAAATGATACAATAAATCTTAAGACAGTTTTCTGACATTCAACCACCACCTGCCATGGCAATTTACCCCAATATTAGCATCTGTCCCATAATTTTTTCCCTGCCTCTCACAAAAGCTTTTAAGAAACCTGCAGGGATTGAAGATGAGCGCCCCTGGGAATAAACCAAGTGACCTGCTCAAAGAACTAATGACGAACACATTTCTATCCATACATGAAAGGCACCGACCAAGTACTATACTTTGAATCCTCCATAAATGCTCCCATGACCCTTACATATTGATATTGAGCTCTTCTCTATTAGATTACATCAGAATCAAATGCTAAAGTGGTGAATATTTGGCCCTTTTAAAACAAGCTCCATTATGATGCTCATATTTTCATGTTTTCCCTTCAAAGCCATTAAAATGTGAAGGCATAGCTAATTGTATTCAGAAAACACAAGTCATACTGATATTAGCAGGAGATGCAATTTTTATGGCATATACACCATTATCATAGCACCAGGAGTGCTGATGCATTGTGATGTATGTTTATGAATTTCAAAAACATACAGGAAGGTTGACTAGGTTCTGATGAAACTCATTCTAGTATGACAGCGATAGAGACAGGGACAGATTCATGCACAGCATAAACATGTTGCCTCTATATAAATAATGTATTATAATAATGGCAACTTCAAGAAGCAATAAGATAACACTACCTTGTATAGAGATAACATATTGTGTTCAATATATACAAGCTATGCGTTCATAGTTTGCTGTACTAGATGATACTTTGCATAAAAAGCTATATTTTCCCCTTAATTTCTATGTGCCTTTCCTCCGTATAAAAACCTATGTTGTACTCTCTCGAGCAGGAGCAATTGTATGCTATATACTGGTCTTGTATGCTATATACTGGTCATTAACATTTATCTAGGAGAGCAAAGAGAAGAATTTTAGAGAAGGATAGAGGACCTAAGCAAAGACCGAGGGTTGGATATAAGGGAAGCTGAGTGTAGGGAAGAGGAAAAAAAATATTTGAGAGTGGCCCATTGTTGTGCTCTTAGTGGTTCACTATTGCCAACCCTCTAATACAGTTTACCCAGTGGAAAACCTTTGAAATTGGCAGAACCAAGGGGGCAGCAGTCACAATCCTTGTTCCATTTTGTGTAAGTCAACCTAAGATAAAACAAGCAGCTTCCCTGTAAATCTTTCCATTTTGTTGTTGTTGTTGTTATTGCTTTTTTTTTAGCAAGTAAATCACTTCTAATTTGTATATGTAAGTCATATTAGTAGAGCAAATCACAGTACGATATGTGTTTATATATTTTTTGAAAAATGACACAAGTCAATCTTGCTTCTAGTGCAATTAATCACTGAGCGCATAGATAATGAAAATCATTGAAAGGGCTGCTGCAGAGCCAATAATAAAGCATCTGGCTTGTGAGCAGAAAAAAAGAACTGCTGGCAACTGATTGGGCAATTCTGGAAACAATGTTCAATTAATATCAACTTTAATAATATCAGTTACCAAAAAAAGGGAAAAAACATTAATTGAATGTTATATCATAATAGGGGCAGATTTACTAAGGGTCGAATTTCTAAGTTAAAAAAACATCGAAATTAGACCCTCGAATTGAAATCCTTCGACTTCAAATATCGAAGACGAAGGATTTTTCACCGAATTTAGCGTTCGAACGATCAAAGGAAAATCATTCAAACGAACGATTAAATCCTTAGAATCGAACAATTCAAACGATTTTAGCATACGATCGAAGGATTTTCCTTCGATGTACAAAGACTTAGAAAATGGTTGTAGAAGGTCCCCATAGGCTAACATAGCACTTCGGCAGGTTTAATTTGGCGAAGTATTAAAGTCAAAGTTTTTTTTAAAAAGACAGTACTTCGATTATCGAATGGTCGAATATTCGAACGATTTTTACTTCGAAGGTCGTAGTAGCCTATTTGATGGTCAAAGTACCCAAAAAATTACTTCAAAATTCGAACTTCGAAAATTCACTCGAACCTTAGTAAATCTGCCCCATACTGTATGAAGATATAACCATTTCTGGAATGTTCAACAGATGACAATTCTGCAGAGAAAGTAAACAGTTCATGTAATATCATTATCAGGATTCCAGAACACTAATACCTAATTTATATTAGCAATATATAAGCAGCATATAGTTCAGCCTTGAAAATGCTGTTCCTTAGATATTCTGTAGCAGTCTCTGCCAAATGAGCTAAATGCCCCCATTAGGGATGTAGCGAACCGCCGCCGATGTGTTCGCGAACGCCGTTCGCGAACACCGGCAAAATTTGCGAACAGTTCGCGAACTGTTCGCGAACTTCGAACATCCGAAAATCGTTCGATTCGAACGATCGAAGGATTGAAATCGTTCGATCGAACGATTTTCGTTCGAATCGAACGATCGAAGCCATTCGATCGAATGATTTCATTCAATCCAATGGCTTCGATCGTTCGATTCGAACGAAAATCCTTCGATTTTAGCGGCCGAATGGTCGAACGATCGAACGATTTTGACGCGAACGCCTATTGGCGAACGTCGCGCGACGTTCGCGAACTTGCGGCGGACGCGAACAGTCGAAGTTCGCCGGCGAACAGTTCGCTTCATCCCTAGCCCCCATCTTTATGGAGCTGTTCCTGAATTATGTCATCTAGCAATCCTATACACTGGATGGACAGCCCCAGTTTAAGGAAGCCTATTATTGATTGATCAGACAGTGTCCAGTTTGGCTACATATAAAATAGATATTCAAATTAACATTACAAGACTACCTATGAGAACTATGTCACAAGAGACATAAATAGTAACAGTAAGGCTATGATCATGTTACTTTGTGTATGCTCACTGTAAAAGTTTGCCAAGTTGTTGGAAGAATTCAATAAACCAAGTAACCTCTGTTTTGCTTCCGAATTCACATTTATGCATTTTAATAGCTGCATCTGAAGCCAAGGGTATATTTTTTCTAGTCGGATTCATTAAAACCAATACATGAATTGTGTAAGAAACAAACAAATGAATCCAAGAGGGCATATACTTAAACAGAGAGCAAAGAAGAAAGACAGAAATAGGGAAAAAGAACATTACAGACAATACAAAAATTGGTTGCCGAGATGTTCCACTGATAGCAAATGGGAAATAAAGCACATGTTAAAAACTTCCAGAGCTCTGTAATTTCTCAATTAAATTCAAAGGTGCGGGAAAGCAGAGAAGGCGCTCGGAGCTATTAGCAGAGTGGTTAAAGTTACTTAACGTTATATTGGATAAACTGCAGCCAGCATAATAATAGTATCATTTTGTTATGGCTTTCAGATAATATCCTGGAGGTTTTCATACAAGCCTGGGAAGCCTAGTTTAATTTACACCAATTTACAGGAAGCATTTTAATCTTTAGATGTAAATTCTCTTAATTTTTTTTGATACTGCAAAGAAAAGATTTGCCCCCTGTGAACCATTTGAAAAGCTTTAGCAAGATATTTTATCAATGCCATTGAATAGGAGAGAATAGAGAATTCTCTCTACGTTAGAGATCAACCGAGCTTTTAATCCTGTTAAATCTCATACCTGCAGAATAGATCGTATTGATCTCAAGGTTCAGGCACTTTGTGAAACAGCACAAATGCACAATATTGCCTCAGTGTCATAAAACCTAATGTGGTCAGATACAGAGATTCATAAATATAGGTTGGTGTTTTGCAAATGGTATTTATGATGAACGATTGCCATACACACAATATATATATATATATATATATATATATATATATATATATATATATATATATATATATATATATATATATATATGCTCTGGACATTGGTCATTTAATTAGGAACTCCTATGCTAATTGCTGCAATGGTCTGGCCTTAGAGAGCGCTTAAAGGGCAATATTTTAAAGTTAAGTTAAGACATGAAGATGTTTAGGAAATGTTAAGAAATCTTGACGTGAAGGAGAAAGAAAAGCAAATACAAATACTGAAAGCTAAAAGTTATTAACCAGCACAATAGATACCCTGTGAGTCCCACAGGCAGCAGAGGCTGCCAATCACTTCTGTATAATGCAGAGCAGGAAAAGCTAAACATATTCTAGCAGACTGTTGAATCTTACATCTTAAATTAGGGTTTTGTATTGTTACAATATTTCTAGGTTTAGGCAGAAATAAATTGTGATTATATCCCTAAATTTATACACTTTGATTTTAATCCTGTGTCTTTAACTCCAGCAATGTCAGCGTTGCAGGGATCATTGTGTTTAACAATGCAGATATGATTGCTCTTATACGAGGTTCTAATACTCAAAGAGCAAAGATATGCTAGAAAAGAATAGAAAATCTTTATCTCTTTTCCATCTCTGCACTAACAAGAAAGGCTCTGAGGAGAAACGCCCTACTGAATCTCTCCGTCCTTGTCTATAATAGCTGGACATAGCACTCTCTCAGGCAGCTTGTGTATTCCGTGCTTGTTCTCAATATCCTGTACACTGCACAGCCTAGCCTAGAAGGGAGATCATAATTAAGCATCTGCCATAGATACATGAAGAACACTTTATCTACACTTTCCAAGGCATCGGTGCTTCAACAGATCTATCAAAACAATACTACTTATGTGACATGTGCATCCTCCCCCAGTGCTTTAATCAAAATGTGTATCTCGCTGCCTTTGTTTCTCACAGCAGCAAAAAGAAAATAGGTATGTTATGTATTTCCCTCCTCAAGTGCAGGATAAAATCTCCCTGTCCATTAGCTGTTAGGGGGTCACAATTCCCTGCATGCCTCAACAGCTGTGGACTTGACACAGAAGAAAATTTTAAAAATCAATGGAGGGCACTCCAATATTTTACTTGAAGAATACTTAAATTTAGATAAAGATGCAATTAAGCTCAAGAATTCCCCTTGAGAAAGGCTTTTTGCCGAGATTTTGGGGTAATTCTCATTCTGTGGCCAGTATATCTGCTTCTTTTAGCAAGGTTTCTATGTGCAGAAAGATGATGCTATAACAATTCCATGACATCATTATAAACAAAAAAAAATGTAAACAAACCAAAAGTGAAACATAGACCAATGTTTTATTGTAAAAAAAGCTGCAGACACCAGCATATGTCAATACATATTGAGATATATTGCAGTATTTTATCAGAGAAAATAAAGGATGTCTATTCAGCCATTTACAGTACATATTACACAAGAATTTTCTTGCATTAAGCACATTGTATACACTTTCTGTAACACTAAATAAAAAACACCCCGTCATCCTGTAGTTCAAATACTGTACATGCATTAGTGCTATGCTATTCTCCAATAAAAATATATACATCCTGCTGTAAACATTGTAAAGGCCTGCAACACCACATAAATTGGGGGGAGTTGGGGGGTATGCTGCACTGAAGCTATTCAATACAAATGCCACCATTCAAGTACAGGTATGGGACCTGTTATCCAGAATGCTCGGGACCTGGGGTTTTCCAGATAACGGATCTTTCCGTAATTTGGGTCTTCATGCCTTAAGTCTACTAGAAATTCATTTAAACATGAAATAAACCCAATAGGCTGGTTTTCCTTCCAATAAGGATTAATTATATCTTAATTGGGATAAAGTACAAGCTACTGTTTTATTATTACAGAGAAAAAGGAAATAATTTTTAAAAAAAAATTGGATTATTTGGATAAAATGGAGTCTATGGGAGACAGCCATTCCCCAATTCGGAGCTTTCTGGATATTGGGTTTCCGGATAAGGGATCCTATACCTGTACTGCCACTGGGTAAAAAATAACATGTGATCTTAATGGAAAATTATCTTGTCCAGTAAAAGAGAAGGTGCATGATGAAATGGAATAGACAAGGATCAGTGATCAGGGAATTGTAGTGAGAGATCTTTGTGGCACGGCCAAATGTTGAGTATCACATGTTGTAGAAAAAGGTTTTTCATGTGAAAAATCATGAACGGGATTCAATTTGAGATGCAATTCAATTCAGAAAAACACTGTTTGTCACATGAAAACTCGATTGAAGTCTATGGGAAAAATTGGAGAATTGACTCTCGTTCATGAGTTTTCCTGTGATAAATCATGAGAACATTTTTTTACTGGATTAAATCTGGCCCATTATTGGGACCACGGTGTCAAGAAATGCTGGGGCTACTGTATCACTGTATATTGTCATTGTTTCTTGAAAATGTTAAGGTCCTTGTGCCAAAAAAAGCTAACAGTGCAATGAAGCCTCATCCCCAAAAATACCTTTAGGACTGTGTTGAAAGGAGGTGCCAAAACAGTTCAATGACCAGACCATGACCATAACTATAGGTTGTATAATAAAAGCTGCAGGCACTGATATTATCAGTACATATTGAGAAACCTTTACTGGCATACTGCAGCATTTTATCAGAAAAAATATGTCAATTCAGAAATGGATGGGATTATAATATTGTATTAATCCTTTTTAAGTCTAAAAGTAGATGTCCAAAGCTAAACAGACCTTCTATATGTTGATATCAAAATGGATATGCCCACTTTGAATAGGCATCACATTGTCTGATTAACATATAGGCTGATGGAGTATGCATTTTAAAAGCATTGTTGTATATGTAAAATATATATATTTTTACATCTAAGAATGTGGGGAAATCACTGTGATGCTAAGCTGCGTGCAGTCCACCATGCTGCATTGGTATGCAAGGTGACCATGTTTCACTTTAAAAAGACTACATCTGCAAATGCAACAACATTCTCAGCATCAGCCCTGACTTTGATTGTCAATATTGCCTTTATCCCCCAAATAAATAAAAATAAAATAACACACTTTCATTAAATTGTTCAGAGGAACTTAAGGGAATGAATCAAGGCAGATCCACCTGTGTAACTGTGAGGATGCCCTGAAAACATGCAAAGTCAGGTTGTCTGAGGACAGGGCTTAGAAGCACTGTACAACAGAAACAGGAAAACAGATTTCTGTATATTGGTATTATAATTAATTCTTTCATTACAAAACAAAAGATGCCCTTCAGCTTTGTTGATTCATTTTAATATTCATCATATTGCTTTATTTTGTACATGTCTCCCTACAAAAGTGTTTAATAACATTTCACAAAAGACATGGCCATACATATACGATTATGGTTATATCAATAAATAATTCACGAGTTTTATATAATGTAACAGAATAGTATATGATAAAACAAATGTCTGTGACAAATGACTTTTAGGCAAACAACAGATATAAGCAAAAAGCATTTTAGGAAAATTCCATAAATGAAACTTCATATACAAATGAAAAAGGCTAAGGAATAGACAAACAAGCAGTCCCACTCTTTGGCAGGCACAGAACCTGACAAGTTCAGGGTAGAAATAATTGTATATTCCTAGTATACAAAGAATGTAAGGTGGTGGGATTGCACAACAGTAATCCTGTGACAAAAATATACTAAGACAAGCAGAAAGAAATAAAAGGCACATGTAGAAGACTTAAATAATAATATGCTGTTGGTTTTCATGCAGTCAAAAGAACAGTTGACGCTTTGCAAAAAGAATTTGTTTAAAATATATGCCTGTCTGCCTTTGCAGTAAGTAAGTGATCACTCCTTTATTCAGCTTTATCCATGAAAAGAGGAAAATGCAATTTTGCCATTCTTTTTTCAGTACATATGAAGAAGTGGTAAAGAAATAGAATGACCAACAACTGTCTGCTTACCCGGTGTATTTTATGATTTCATAAAATATTACTTTTTTATATTGCAATATGAAAAAATAACATGGGGTACAACAATGACACTTTTTAACTAGAAACTATTTTTTATCTGTAAATCTATATTTTTTAAAATAATCTTATATATATAAGTATATTTTTTTACTGCGGAGTGGCCCACTCAATCATGAGGGGCTGGCACTGGCTCTGCTACCTCAGGGACCCTTGTGAGGTATACTGCAGATTCTATAGATTATGGAGGACACATGCTTAGTACTTTTTTTACATCTAAAATCTGACATTAACATATCCCACAACAATGTTATGGCATTAATTGCATCGCATGCACTCAACACTAAATTAAAACACGCTATGCTGTTCTCCAACAAAAATATTTACATCCTGCTGTTAAAAAAGGATGGGGCTGGATAATATTGCACTGAGGCTATTCAACACAAATGGCACCATTCAAATACTGCCATTGGGTAAAAGAGAAGATGTTATCATAGTGATAAATTCTCTTGTTCAGTAGAAGAGATGGTGCATGGAATGATGCAGACAGAAATAGGTGCTCAGAGAACAGTAGTGAGAGTCAATGTATTACATATTACTGGGACCACGGTGTCACAGTGCTTAAAAAAAATCCTACCTCGATTCACCCAGACCACAATTTCAAGACACCTTTAGCCCTCTATGATATGTTGTGGGTGAAGCAAACCTGGTATGGAACTTTGAAGATATTTACTTGACTTTCTGCTAAAAATACAGTATTTAATAATTATAATCTCACATATATTTTTTTTAATCTAATTAATTATATATATTTCAATACATGTAACTGTATATAGCATTTAGGGCCAGTCAAACATCACTTTGTTACATCTTATAGTATACCATTAATTTGACCAGACAGTTATCGTTAAAGCTGATTGTATATATAAATGCAGTTGCAGCGCACCAAGTTGGCATTAATTAATGGAACAATGGAAACTATTAAGATAATATACTCTATCAATGTCATAAAAATCAATGTATAAGTCCACTGAGAACAGTTAAGAGGAGACTCTGATCTCCTTTAAAGCCAAGACACTTAAGCAAGCTACATTTCTTACGACCTAATGTATAGCTTGTATATATAACTCATCAAAAGCTATAAAAATCACAGACCCAAATAACCACTTAAAAGAGCATTTCCATTTAGTGCTGGAATTGTAACTATGAGGAACATTTAAGTAAGGTTGAGGTCTGGCAATATGGCTGTCCTGATTAAGTCAGAAAAGCTGTAGTGAAAGTCTTAAAGAGTTTATTGGTCTACATATAGGGCCGAACTGATCTCATATAAAGTTACAGGCTCAGATAGCAGCTAGGAACTGAAACGACAAATATAGGCTTTTTAAGTTGGGCGTGTATTGCCTTTAGTTTAGTCTATGTGTAAACAATTTCGACGCTATTTTTTAGGTGCAAATCTGCTGCTATTGAAGTAGCCCACATCAGGGAACCCTAGAATTATCAACATGCTCTGGGTAGCAGTAGCTCTGGAGTTCCCCTGCATCAATAGGTTTACTATAGGCGCGCAATTTATTAGAGACTGGACAGATGAAACTGTGCTTGGAACAAATGCACGCAATCCATAGTTAAAGATAAACCAGTTTACCCCAGGCAGTCTCACTAAATCATTCTACTGTAATAAATGGCTGATGTTTTAAGGAGACAATACTGCAACAAGGGGTAAGTGAGCTCATATTCTAGTTTATAGAAATCCTGGACTGAGATTCAAAATGGAAACTGACATGGGACTCTAACAAAGTCCCTTATACAGTATAGTACCAAAAGTAACAAAAAGTAGCTGTCTATGGCAGCTAGCAAAAGAAATTTAGACATTTGCCAGATTGCCAGTCTGGGCCTACTCCTGGCTATTACCAGGTCAACCCTCTATTGTGTTTTGCTGGAGACTATAACCAATGAACAATGGATCCCCTACACCAAAGCCAGTTGCATTCTATAGGAAATCTCAGAAAATGGCTAGGGTAAATGTCAATGTCATTAAAGGATTGGCTAACGTTATCCAGAAACCCATTATCCAAAAAGCTCTTTCTTTTTCTCTATTATAATAAAACAATGCATGGTACTGGTTCCAAACTAAGATATAACTAATCCTCACTGGGGGAAAAACAATCCTATTAGTAGTGATGGGCAAATAAATTCACCAGGCAGGGATTAACATCGAATTTCTGTGTTTCGCCTCTGTGAATAAATTTGCGAAACTACAGCAAAAATTAGCTGGCAAAAAATCCCCCCCAAAAAACTGACATGCGTCAAAATTATTCGGACGCCCATTAACTTTAATGCATTTGAACAAAATAGTTGTGTGTATAAAAAATGTAGTTTGCGTCAAAATAATTTTGACACCCATTGACTTTAATAGGTTTTTCTCTGTTTCACAATTTTTTCGCTGTTTCACAATTTTTTTTTGATATTCAAACAATTTTAATAGATTCATGGTATAGACATCCAAATTATAGAAAGATCCCATATCGGGAAAAACCCCAGGTCCCATGCATTCTGGATAACATACATTTCTGCTGTAAATAAATGATTTAATTCATTTCAATGGTTTAATACAATTACATATAGGAATAAAGTACACAGTAACACAGAACATGACAAGCAAGCAAACTCTGTTTAAACATTTTTACAGTTATTTTTCAATGTTCATGTTCATGCACATTTCAACCTTTCAGCATTCATGTCTTGCATTTAAAGTAGTAATTTCTTCATCAGCGAAACAAAACTATGCAAACTTTTTATGCCACCCAGCTCTCAATATTATTGACCTTTTTTTTGTGTGGAACTGTAAGGCCGTAAGAAAGGAATATTGTGAAATTAATTACCTATAGTGACAACAAATTTAATTACCATCATTAGTGCTCCAAAAAAGTTTTATTAAATGCCTTGTACAATAACTGTCAATATCAAACATTCTTTAGAAATTTCAGTGACCTGGAGAGCTCATTGTAAAGAATATGGAGGAGGGAATGCTAAATTACTTACTTTTCAAAATCAGTATGAACAGGGTTTTATGGAAATAGTACTAGTTTATAATGAAAACTCTCCAGTACCACTTCCACTACATTTTGGCAGAGTCAAGGGGGATGTAAACCCTGGCAGCTGTAATTAAACGGGGGTCTATAAAACCCTGCTTGTTCTTTAATCCAGTAACATAACTAAATGGGGTGCAAGGGTTCTCTGCTTTACTACAGCTCCTGGACCTAAGCGGACACAGCCACAAATATATTTGGCCAAAAACTCAATCCAACTTGGATTCAGAATATGGATTGAGAGGGGGTAGGGTTAAAAAAATGGATGATGATTGGAGGCCCTGTATCTAATTTGTCAGAGGCTGCAATAGCAGGCATCAGTACATTTAGAATGGACAAAGTAATATACAAATTCATAAACAAACGTTATAGTGCACAAAACAAAAAACCCAGGGACTGACACCTCAAGCGATTGCTACTGGAGGGGATTAAGTTTGGGGAGGGAAAATTACATTTTGGATTTTTGGATCATCAGGATTAGCATAAGAAAGACATAGGCAAACCTATAAATTTTCTGATGGATCTATAACCATTTTCCAGTACTCTGAAGACTGAATTGATTAATCTCTGCAAAGCGCTTCAGAATATGTCAGCACTATATGACTAAAAGTTGAATATCCATGTTCAACATTAAATGGGTGGTTCACCTTCGAGATAACTTTTAGCATGATGTAGAGAGTGATATTCTCAGACGACTTGCAATTTGTTTTCATTTTTTTTCTCCAGTTTGCATCTTGACAAATCTGGTAACTAGGGTCCATATTATCCTAGCAACCATGCAATGATTTGAATAAGAGACTGGAATATGAATAGGAGAGGGCCTGAATAGAAGGCTCATTAATAAAAAGTAACAATAGCAATATATTTGTAACCTTACAGAGCATTTGTTTTTTAGAAGGGAGTCAGCAACGCCCATTTGAAAGCTGCAAAGAGTCAGACAAAAAAGGCAAATAATAATAAAACTATAAAAAATAAATAATCAAAACCAATTGAAAAGTTGCTTAAAATTGGTTGTTCTTTAACATAATACAAGTTACGTTAAAGATGAACCGCCCTTTAAGGGGGTTATTTATTAAAGTCTGTTTTTTCTGATTGTACTTTTAAAGGGGAAAACACAATTTTCTCATGGAAAAAGTACTTTTCGTGATTTATTAAACCCTTAGGGTAATAAAAAAGTGCTCCAACTCAGACCTGTCGAGTTCATGTACAAGTGGCAGATGTCTCGAAGATATCCTTATTTGTGCTGGGTTCCTGGAAAAGTTGTGGTATCTGGGTCTCAAATCAGAATAAGTCGCGGTATTCAGCCGTCAAATAGGAAAAAGTCATTGTATTCACGGTTTTTCTCGCACAAGAAATTTTTGGGAAAATGTATTGATAAATAGGGTAAAAAAATCAGAGAGGATTTGTTAGTAATTTTCAGAAAATTGTAAGAACTTTTCAGATTTTGATAAATAAACCCCTAAGTTTTGTTGAATATGGATATATAAAGATGACATGGGTAAAGAAAATGCAGCTACTCATTATCATGAGTGTACCATGACATCAATGAATCCCAAAGAATTAGTGTGTTAAGGATGCAGTGAGTAGGGCTGCACCTGCTCTTTTCATAACTGAATGAATTCTGTTGCTCTGGAGGAATACATATGTTCGATGATAAAAACATTTCAGTGCAGATAAACACATCAAACATGTGAAATATAGCTTAATATATGAAAATTTAAACTCTTCCTCCCATTTAATTAGAAATCAGTGAGTAATTGTTACAAATGCAGAATTACTGCGCCAGCCTGAGCCCTACACACAGCTAAAAATGAAGCAGAACCAAAACATGTGGCATACAATCAATTCCCCATAGTTATTTGTTGTATGTGATGCCCACAGTTGTTATCCTTCTATTGCTTTATGATTTATACTATACTATACACTATAGGTACACTATAGGTAAAAGAGTACCCTGTAAATTCAATTAATAGTTTGCCATTAAGGAACTAAGTATTGAGTAGGCATGTAACATTCCAAACCAAGGATTGGAATAACAAGTGCAATGGCAAATAGCTTTTCATAATTCTGTGATAAAAAACTGGGCATGCTTGATACAAATATTTACTGTGTTCTGCAATAACAAGGGCTGCCTGCTGTTTATTGCTTAAATTAAAAGGCCCTTAGGGGTGACTTCTTTGTCAAGGGAGAATATGAGTCCTAAATAAATTCTAAAATATATTAAACCGCTGGCAAAAATAACTTTAATTATCCCCTCCAAATGTATTATGCTCCTTCAGTCACATTTTTTTCAAGGATTACCCTGATTACTTTAAAGATGCTAAATAAATTTGCAGCAAAATCAAATAGATAAAATCAGCTGTCTTACTGGTAACCAAGAGTAACCCCTAGAAAATCTATTTAGTTTTAATTCCTACACCATTATGTGTATGTGTGTCATAGGAAGCTCATTAACTACTGCAAGTGCAAGAGCTGTTTTCGCAGTGCTTAAAAAGCCCCCAAATATGATATATATATATATATATATATATATATATATATATATATATATATATATAGTATATATATATATATATATATATATATCTACAGTATATATATATATATATATCTACAGTATATGTGTGTATGTTATAGGAAGAGTTTATAAAGTTCAGTAACTACTCAACTGTGGTTCAGCTGTTTGCAATGCTAAGAAAGCTGCCAAATATGCCACTGCACTTTACATCATAGACGAATGCCAATGAGACCCTTTAGAAATTGCATGCACGCTTGATAATCCTGGAACTACTACCAGCCTAAAACTGAAAGGAATTTCTTGGTTCTTTTGGTATGTTGCACCAATTATCACTCAATTCTACCATGTGGAAAACTAGCCACGAAAAGGTTTGCTGCAACTGATCAAGAATAAGAAACTAATTTGAGCTCATGGTTTCTTCCAAGATTCTGTACCCGAATGGCTAGGATAAATAATTTATTTTGTATTCTGCTTGGTCAGGCAATACAATTTTAGTATTGGCAGTGATGTTTGCAGGGACATACTGTATATTATAACAGTTCTGGTGGTGATGTTTCGGAGGAGTGAGACCCGAGGGATTATGATGGTTGTGAGGTTCAAACCACTGAAACCAGTATCTTGTAATCAATGAATTATATGGTTTCTAAGAGGAACTGAACAATTCATTGATTACAAAGCACAAAGAAGGCCAAGCATTTTAGACATTTGATAAAAGACTTATTGATAGATATGTAAGACAGTCAGTATCTAACGGAAAAAGAAACCAGCAACTATTGCAGAAGTTCTTAAAGAATAAATTCTGTTTAAATAAGGAAATATCTGACAACTGTAAGCAGTTGAACAAGGTTGCCTTTGATTTATAAGCTATAAATTATTTTTAGAGAGACTTCATAGCAGATTTCTGTAGCAAGCTGCTTTTAGGTTTCATTGTTTCCTTTGTTACAAGCCTAGTGGACTAGAAATGTTTTCTCCCATAGAAGAACCTGTCTACACATAGCTGTTGCTAATTCCCATATAGAGTAGAGGCTTATAAAAATAAGTTCCTATGTGACTATAGAAGTTTTAGTACAGGCCAGTGACAAAATCATTGTATGTCAAAACAATTCAGAACTCAATAGTGTTATTATTATAGTAAGAAACTGATAAAATGCCATTTAACCAACACATCGGTTCCCAAGTGGATGACTATCTCTTCGGTTGAGTCCGCATCTGCTATTTTGGACTAAAATGCCATTTAAGGCTCCCTACACACCAATAGAATACAAAATAGTAACCTACAAATCTAACCTGTGGCTACAAAGCAATTTTTGTATACCAGATAACTAAATAATATTAAGACATTGCATTTAAATGTTATTGTACATGGGGGGTTTAATTTCACAGAATCGGTGGGACATGTTCAATTGGCCTTGAATGGCCTTGAACTTTTACGTTTATGCAAAAGAACCATTGTGCAAAGTTTACATGACTGCTTACTATATGGAACAAAGCAGTGTCAGTCTGCATTGGTAAAGACTAGCAAGGCTGATGGAGGAATTGGTTTTGCTTTGTTTGATTGTACCCATTACCCATACCACTCTATATAATATATTGTACATAAATACATCAGTTAAAAGTGTAAATATTTAACTTTTGAAATCTACGTTGCAGGTCACAGTGTATTATTTACAATGGTTTGTCACTGGGGGGATTCTGTATTAGTACTTGTGTGACAAACACACTAAATACACTCAGATGATCATCAGATAATCTGTAGCCAACAAGCTCAAATTCAAATTCTCCTGACATCATGGCATGTTGTGTGTTAGTGTGCAAGTTTTGAATTTGTAGCTCCTTTGAGAAAAAGAATGGCCTAATGTGTTTGGCCTGAGCCTGTTGGAGCTCTTACTAATAGGCTATTAGTAAATGTCCCACTAGGCACAAAACTCATAAGGCCATTCTTTTTTTGTCCTAATAAATGACGTTATACTTTTAATATACTTTGCTTTTTTGAATTTTTGGAAAAACCCACCATACATCTTTTTTCTCAATTGTGTTTTACACCCTTTGGTGGATTTTGGGATTTTCCCTTGATTTCTACTTAAAAATAAATTGTTGAACATACATGGTGTGATGCCCTACATTTATTTTATGTTGTTATTGACTCATATGTACCGTTGGTTTGTTTTCCTATCAATAGCTCCTTCATCAGGTCCTTAATTAATAGGTAAAATAAGTCAGGAAACCTACATTCAAAGTGGGATCATTTCTAGCAAAACTGCTGCAGTATTCCTTTATTCAGTATTCAATTTCAACAATATACTTTTTTAAATGTGATATAAGCCAAATGACCCGTTTCCAAAAAAAAGCTAATTAAAAGGAAAAGGCAGTTTGCTGAAGGGGTTGCTTATAGTAAAATTAAATTTTAGTATGATGTAGAGAGCAATATTCTGATATAATTTGCAATTGGTTATCATTTTTTTTTTTATTTGTTGTTTATTCAGCTTTTTATTCAGTAGCTCTCCAATTTGTGATGTCAGCAGTCTGGTTGCTATGGTCCAAATTACCTTAACAACCATGCACTGATTTGAATAGGAGAGGACCTGAAAGCTGTGTAATAAAACGTAGCAATAATGATAAAAGTGTAGTATTCCAAGGCATTTGTTTTTAAATGGGGTCAGTGACCCCCCATTTAAAAGCTGAAAAGAGTCAGAAGAAAAATGCAAATCATTAAAAAACTATAAAAAATAAGTAATGAAGACCAATTGAAAAGTTCCTCAGAACTAGCCATTTTATAACATGCTAAGGTTAACTTAAAGGTGAAGCATCCCTTTACCCAAGTTTTAGTGTGTGACTGTGAAACCACGGTGTAAGTGAAAAAAGTCCTGCTGTTGGCACACCAATACCAGGAAAACTTCAAGTCCCAAAATGAATGACATGTCTGCTGACAAAAATTACACCATGAGGATTCATGTTCCATTGAAAGTAGGAGGACGCAGCACTGGTCGAAAACAATTGTACTGCATTTCTAGATATTGGCTAATATCTCCATTACTACATGGTGGAATTCCTTTACTACAATTAAAAAACAAAACAAAACAGGACCATTTTTACATTGATGTTTAATTAACTCATGCAAAAAAGACCTAAGTCTATGTTGCATCTTTTAAAAAAAAAAATAGAACCACGTGCCCTATGAACCATAGAAGTTGTGACAACATTGTTTTTAATTTTAATGGAAACCATAAGGTCAGAACTATGATATAATATTAATACAATCATCAGAACATTTTCAATTTCCTGAACTAATAATTCAGTGGTGCTCCATTCTAATCCTACTTAGACTGTAGTAACAAGGTCAGATGTAAATGATCATTGACACAGGTGCACCTTTGTCACTGTTGCTGTTCTCTGTTAATTTCCATAAACTGCAAATTAAAATTAGATGTTATCTGACACTCAAGAGGAATTGCCAGCTGTCTCTCAATTATATGTAAATGCATCACATACAAAATTATTTTTTTAACATCTATTAACCTATCTAGGTATTAACTTTTTAATATCCATTGAAGAATGTTAAGGCATGCCTTTGTTTTCCACTCTGCTGCCAGTTGAGTGAATGTATGGTGTTTTTTTAGTGTTTGACAAGGAATATTAAATCACAAGATAATAAAAATATACAGTAGTTATAGATATGGAACATGTTATCCAGAATGCTCAGGACCTGGGTTTTTTCCTGGGTAACGGATATTTCTGTAATTTGGATCTTCATCCATTAAGTCGAATACAAGATCATATAAACATTAAATAATATTTAATATGCTGATTTTGATTTAATTAAATCTCAGTTTGGATCAAGCACAAGGTACTGTTTTATTATTACAGAGAAAAAGGTAATCATGTTTTTTGGATTATTTGAATAAAATGGAGTCTATGGGAGACAGCCTTTCTATAATTTGGAGCTTTATGGAGTATGGGTTTCTGGGTAATGGATCCCATACCTGTAGTATCACATACATTTCTAAATATTAATATGTGATCCTGTCATTCATTAATTAAAGGAGAAGGAAAGGCTTCGTACACTTAGGGGTGCCAAATGTTAGGCACCCCCAAGTAATTTTTTTGAATTACTTACCTGAAACCCCAGGCTGGTGCTCCTATCAGCAGTACATTTCCTAAAGTGGGCTGTAAATTCATGGTTTACAGCACTGTTATGAATAAAAGGGATGTGAGTTGCTAAAAATCACAGAATAAATTGGGCATTGCTTAAAAAATATTAGTCATATATTAGTATTCATAGCCCTCAAGACACAAAGAAAAGAGAGAAGTACAACACCACACCACCACTAACAGGGGTCTAGGGATATTTCAGACATGCAAAAGCAGTACACACATTTAAAAAAAAATACTACATGCAAAAAAATACAATTACTAAAAACACATGGAGACCTCTAGGGATTGGCGAAAGACTAAAATGCTCATCAGTAAAACAAATGGCTAATTACAAATGACAGTAGTAAACACTAACACTATCTTTACTCTAGAGGGAACATTGTACAAAAAAAGTTACTTGGATTGTCAACAGATACAGGTAGTTATATGTCCCAGTTACACCGTACAGTTAGTTATTTGGCCCAGTATGTTAATTTTTGACTAATCTGCTACCTTCGAACCAATCTAACCTCTTCTGCGGGTTATGGGTGAGTTCAGTTACAAACCAGTTGCTTGATTTTCTGAGAAAACATCAAAAGAATAGCTTGATTTCTTAATGTCATTATGCTTGGCACTGCAATCAAAGATAAATCAGTAAGGTTAATGAAAAATTAAATCGAACTGCAGGAACCTCCAGGTGGGATTAATATTTCCATATAACCTTAACCTGACATCCTGACATCTATTGAGGTATTCCATCATTTTCCCTTATTTCCGCTCTTTTGCTTTGTGCTCAGATTATTTGCATGTTGTCAAAACACACAGAACTGAGCTTCTCTGACAAATTTGTTTGTTTCAATTGGAAAGCCAGTAGTATTTACATTAGTTAATAGTCATAATATACATTGGCATGGTGTGTGGGCACACCCAGTACTCAATTGACCACATATAAATACGATCATGCTGAAAATGATTTTACCACCAATTGGACAGGGTATAGAAGCTATCTTATACTAGGTCTTGTTCTTTTAAGCTGCAGGTTACTATATTTTGTCATTCACAATTTGGATCCAACTCTTAGCCCCTTGGCAGTCTAGTTGTGAAGCTAGATTATAATTACAGTGACACTAAATATTTCCATCATTCATTCAACCAAATACCATGCTTCTAGGATTAATAAGCAAATAAAAAAAGAATAAAGAACATACTATAGTTACTGTCTCCCTTTATATAAATGTCAAATCCATACAATGTCAGTGACACAGTTCTCCCTGTGATCCCTATGGGGATATATACTTAATAGTGTTTCTTTGTCTTGCCTGGGAAGGCAATTCGTCTCAGAGTACATATGTCTTAACACATCCTTAGGCTTCAAATGTTCTGATAAACACCTTTTCCCATGTGAAATTTTTCAGAAAAAAAAATCTATACAGGCAGTTACTTCTTCAATTTTTTTTTAAGCATAACATATTGTCCGATGAAATGTCAGAGCTTCTTTCTCTATATAACAGATACCACAATGCCACAATTACATGCAAGTCCAGCTTGAAAAGGGTTATAGGTTGGAAAGATTCAACTGACATATGCATTATTTCAGATCTTTTTTTTTAGTTCACTTCACACTGGTATCTTGAACCATCATGCCTGCCAATCAAACAACGATAAAACATGGATCACATAAGGTCTCTGTATTGTGCTCATTCCAATTCATAATAAAGAGAGAAGGGATTGATCACTTGCACGTCCTCTAGGGTCTGATAAAGGTCAGAAATAGACTCAGGTCTGTATTTTTCTAGACCGACTTCCCTTGCCATCTCTTTGTTCTCTCTCTGAACTCATCTAGCTTCATTGTATAAATATTTACTGAAGATGCCAGCAGCAGCTTAGCAGGGGTGCAGATTTCTTGTTGTACCTGCTCTTGCACTGAAGTATCATTTCCTACTGTGCAGACAAGAAGCAATGTGGGTTCACAGTTTATTGTGTTTAAATAATAGAGCTCAACACATTAAGCATGGGCAAAGAGAGAAGTATAGGCTAGCCAAATGAGCCAATGAGATTAATGTTGATAACCAGCACTTAATATTAATTGTTACATTGCCTCATTGTCTACTGATAAAGGCTAATTGAGTCAAAATGCTCTAGTTTACAATCTATAAAAAACTGTTCAATTTCCTAATGGGAGCATATCTGATCATAGTTGTAATTGTATATAATTGTTTCTGTTATATGCCATTAAGGGTATTTAAACAGAAAAAAGTGTACTCTATAATAAAAACACTTACAATGTACAGTACAACTGCACACAGTATATCATAACTCCAAACTCTCCCGTTTTTGAGCGAGACAGTCCCGTTTTTGACAGCTCAACCCACAGTTCTGGCTTGTTACTGAAATGTCCCGACTTTCTCTTTCATCTCCTGCACTGAACAGCCAGAATAAGATACAAAGTTTATAACTTAATTGGCTTTTGGCAGGGAGTCCAGAACAGCCACTGGGTGCACAAGATACTTTTGTAACTATTTTGAGATAAGCAAATAAGTAATTGTAGCAATTAAGATAAAGATGTCTCTTGGGAAAAGTTAGACTCACAGCTTAAAGGGCAATTCACCTTCATTAGCAAAACTGTAATAACTGGAAAAAAACACAGAAATGTGTTTCATAACTTTCATAACCTGCCAAATTTTGTAAAATGAATATGGTATTAGAGGGTGTGGCTTTAAAAATGGCATGGTCCAAAAAATACACGCGCCAACTCATTTTGTCCCTATTTTTATTTCCAAAATGTTGGGAGTTATGGTATATTAGGGGTAAGTGTCCCCTACTGTTAAATATAAGGATAGTAAGAGCGTTCAGTGACCATATAAAAGCACAACAAGTTTTCCAAGAGATGATTATTCCAAATGTAGTAGAGACCAAGGCCAGGATGGTAAATGAATAACTGAAAATGGGTTATCTCCTTATATATCTCCTTATCTTCTTCTCCTCTATGGACAGTGCCTGAAAAGCTACTTGTAATACCTTTCTTTACACAAATATATGGGCATATTTCATGAAATTCCATGACTGTCTATTTATTTGTATGAGATTTCAGGGGCATACTTAAGAAACTAAACTCTCATTTTCACTGTTTAATCAATATAAGACCATAAAAACACATTTCATTAGTTTCAGTTTATTATAAAACGTAAATGCCCCTAACTTTTTACTTACCCATTGGTGCAGATTCAGGCATCAGCGTCCACAGGTGCCATCTTCAGCTGTTTTGGTAATCTTAGAAATGAGACCAGTGCTCCGGCAATTATCGTGAGGTCGGCACATGCGCAGTAGTCTCGACACAGAAAATTGCTCCAACTGCGGGTAGGGGCTACACATTTACAACTACATTGCCTGTAAATTTGCAGTACTGGCCTTAGCAGGTGTTTTACTGGCTAGGGAGGAAAAATACTGTTCAGGTGGCAGCCCAAGGTCCTTTTAAACAACACTTTTTTAGGATAACTTGCGCTCAAGATTTTAAAATTAATGATGCCACACTTAAATTGCACTTCTGATGAAAGTTCTGCGTTTAGATTTATGGAACACAAAAGCACTGTTTGCAATGATATTTACAGACGTTTTCATTTTATAATTGTACTTCTAAATGAAAAAAATACTAGTAGATTGTGCATTGATTTTTTTTTTGTTCAGCATTAAAGTTTAGAGCACTCACTTAACAACATGGAACAAGGTCTATAATGCAGAAAACACAGGTCACAATGCATAAAAGTAGAGTGGCAGAATATAATCATCTACAGCTGTAAAGGCAACTTTAGATATTTACTGTACTCGTAGGAAAGAGGAAACACCAGGAGCCAGAAATGGGGTAAAATGGCCACAACATTTATTGACATTTTATCAGAAAAGTAGGACCTTGCCAGCCTCACCCCAAGGCTATATTCTAAAGCCAGAATTCCAGAAGAGATCGCTACTATGCTCTGCTGTTCCTCAGTGAAGACTTGAGATTAGCACTGTCATTATATCCACCACTGACTCACTGAGTATTAGGCTGCTCTACTGACAGAGAGGATGTCCCCCAAACCTGCTAACAGCAGGAGCTGCATCTCCTACCATGAGAGAAGTTCAGCAGCCCTGCTGTCGCTCCTGAATCTGCAGTGCGTTGATGATAGGAAATCCAAGCAGGCTCACACCTAGCATAAGCAGTAGTAGCGTCTGCATCAATCAACCCACTGTGCAGTCACAGGAGAGAACCTCCTTTCTCCCTCTTCTAAATTTTCCTGTGGAGTACGCTGACAAGGTCCTACCGCTACAACGAACCTAACTGAAAACCTTCAGATGGGTTTGTCCCCACCATAACTTTGAAACTATTGGTTATTAGTGAATAAAACATAGAAAAATTTCAATTAAATATTCACATATTTCCTGTGTATCAAATATTTTGTATCACAGGATGAAATAAAATTGGCCATTAGTTCTGGGAATATATGAATACTTCACTGGAGTGAACGTGCCCCCATGCCATGCTGGACACCCTGCTGCATTGTGCTAAGGTGGGCAAGGTTAAACCAAACCATGTGGCAAGCATTCTCCTGATGAATGAAAATTAAATATTGACAACATTTACAAACTTTTACTTTGGATCACACATTCTGAACCACAGGATGGAATAAAATTGGCCATTAGTTCTAGGAAAGCTTGCCTACGCCACTGAAGTGAATGGGCCCCCTGTAATGTTGGCCACCCAGCTGCTCTGTGCTAAGGTGGGCAAGTGAATGCATAAGTAGGCCTCACTTTGAACTCACACCTCCCAGGAATATTACCAAAACCATAAATATCAGGGTCACTAGCCTCTTCCCTCTTTGGCAAGCATTCTCCCCTTATGTTATAATTCTTTGTAATCTCTTGGCAGATATTTGCTATAAGAATAGTGTTTTTATAAGCAGAATTTTCATTCTGTTCAATTGCAGTTATATGGATACTTTCATTACAATTGGTTGGGTACAGACCTACACTATCCACACACTAGAAATCACAAATAAATGTAAAACAAGCAGACTTTATATGACCAGCTGCTGAGTTTCAGAATCCAATTGAAGTCTATAGATATTCGGCTGGCCTGCCAGCTCACTCCAGGTAATTAGAGAGTAATTAGAGAGTAACTCAAAATGCTGGCCCAGGTCCAGTCTATTTCCATTTATTCTGTTGGCCAGAGGAACCACTTTGATTGAACAACCCCCTGTGCACAGCAAACAAAAGAGATGGGAGATAAAAGTAACAGCATTCACTAACTCCCTTTTCTTGTCCACTGGCTCAGTGCAGAAATAAACATATTTACAACTCCCCAGGGAATTGGGCTGGTGAAAACAAAATTTGCTCATTATATGAAGTATAGACAGGTTAAAAAGAAACCTTGTTTTTTTTGTATTGGATACAATTTTAAAAATGTTTTTTAAATTAGAAAAAAATATGAAAATAAATATATAACAAAGAACAGAATGTGGTCTGATTAAGACAATACTAAACACAAGGAATGCAGTTTTTTTTTTGTAGGTGCTAAAACATAAAATTAAATTTAATCAACAAAACTGTAAAATGTTCATAACATAATGTAACCTTAAAAAGCAGAGGGGTTAGTGACTTTGGACAGGTCAGCACTGCATATCTGGAGGAGGCCGGTGACAGGTGTGGAAGCGCGGGTGACATCATAGGGGTAGGTGAAGATAGGGGGAATGTCTGGGGAATATTTGAAGTCAGGTGCCATCTTGACAGGGCCCGGAGCAGTGTCCCTCTCATGGATGATGGTTGTTAGTTCAGGATGGAGTCTTGTAAGGCGTGGTTATTGCATCACAGCTGGCAGTGCAATGCTTGCCTTGGGGGGGTGCTGTGGCCAGTGTTTAATAAATGCGTGTTTTTACTTCATTGTCTGCGCTGATTGCAAGCAGATGCACACATTTACACATGGTAACCTTATTTTAACATTCTTGTAGTACAGCCTAGTATACATTTGGAAAAAAGCTTCCTTGACCATTGTGGTGATTGTCTCAGAACTGTAGTACAAGAGCTAAATATGACAGGCATGCTTTCCATCTTTAAAGTGGATCTAAACCCCCCTTGTAATAAAAGCCCCCATTAACTTCCTGCCATCGCCCCTTCCCGTCTCCACACTGTGCCTTAGGTAAAAGGAAGCCCCAAAGCAGCGCAGTAGAGTTATTCTGCCATTTGCGTTTTTTTCAGGTCTGAGCGCCGATGGACACATGCACAGTTGAAGCTGATTCCTGCCTAGGACCAACTGTGCATGGGTCTCACCGTAAAGACCAAAAGATTCATCAATACATGTTGTATGAAGGAGGCCACAAAGCATCCGCAGCACTGTGTATTTTGGAATAAAAGTTTTGCAGCACAGTACTGCGGATGCTTTGTGGCCTCCTTCATACAACGTGTATTGATGAACATGAACTATGTTATGGACGTTTACATCCCTGGTAATATGGCTTTTCAAAGGGCAGAATATTTATTGGGGAGCGACGAGGTGGACTCAGAGTAGGTGCAGTGATAGTTGTTATTATCTCTTCATGGCAAGCATTGGCAAAAGAATGGAGATCAATTGTCTAAATAAAATAAAGAATTAAAATATTAGTGTTACAAAACAAAAGAGAAAATTGATGGACTTTACTTTTCCTGTGCTAATTTCATTGATGGATCATTGTTTGTGTTGTTTAATTGCTTATTTAACAATGTAGATGTTTTGTTTTACATTTGTGCATACTTGAGCTAAACAGAAAAAAAGAGTTCAATGCTCGAAGCACAAAGGCATTCCTGCCTGTCCTGACAGATGTGTATACTGGCTTTAGGCTGCAATTAAACACCTAAACTGAGGTTAGCGGCTCTCACATGAAAATCCAGGAGACTTTAATAAATAAAGTTTTGTGCAGTGTTTGTAACATGACTGCATTTCAATTAGTAGAGTCAGTGCAGACATTTAGTCTGGATTCTCAATAACTGTCCCCAGTTTTGCAAATGATCTGATAACCTAAATGTAAAGTTTTCCAACACTTTGGCCTATATTATGTATTGATTTGTATGTGTCTGGTTTTGCTGTTGCTCGCTTTTCCTTCTTTATCTCTTTTCTGGCACAAACCACTCAAAATCTTAAAAAGGGTAAAATCCACATCCCGCTGGCTCACCACAAGACACAGGAAAGTCCGCTAGCTTACTATCAGGAGAAGTGCAAGGACATAGCTAACAAGCAATGGCTTTTATCTACTTCAGCTTTTGAATTCTCCCTTGCACTAAGGAGGCATTTGCATTTCAGTAGGAGCTTTTTGTTGCATGCGGTATCTGACGGAAGTGTCCCTGGACATGTCCAACATTATTAAGTGTTTAACCACTTCAACTCTAACAACACCACAATTTAAGGGTCTTTATATATTGTGTTTGATGAAGTGACCTTATGATGTGTGTTTGAATGGTTTTGTCTGCTTAAAGCTAGAACAGTATATTGCCTATAAAAACTCTTGGTTGGGGATATCTTAACGGCAGTATTCTTGTTGCTGAACTACCAATCACCTTTAACCAGTCATCACTAGTCGATCATAGTTTAGAGATATCTGATCTAGGTATTAAAATATCTGCTAGTATTGACCTGTAAGATGTAAAGCCTGTCACAGGGCAATGGATTTGATAATGTACCAACATTGCAACAAATTTAATGCAATTATACAGTGACCATGCTTTATATAGGTTCAGCAATAGAGTTTATACACAAAGAAGGTTGCAGCGAGTCCTAAAACTGTCCCAATAGTGCTCCGTCAGGGCACCCAATAAACAATTATAATTCGAATAAGGAACAGAAGGACAGAATCGCAGGTTTAACTGCTAAAGTGCATTTTTAATCGTCCACACGACATGTTTCGGGCACATCTGCCCTTTTTCAAGTGTGAAACAAAAGTGAGATACAAAGTATAAATAACCACACTGAGGTATGTAGACACAACCCCCACATCCTAGATAGCAAGTAACACTTAAATAGTAACAGGTGTTCAGTTTGAATACATTGTTGCCGAGGTTCAACGTAGTAAATGTAATATGCAGGATAAACAGTGAAAATCCCAATAGATATCCAGGGATATTAAAATACTAAATATGAATATTAAAAAATTGGATATTCACAGATAAATAGGGATTGCACATAGCTTAAAAACACTAGAAAAAGATTAAGTGTGAAGACTGCCCAACTGGGCCTATTCACACTATAGCATATGTTACACGTCACATTTGAGATTTTAAGCTAGCCCTGCTAAATGTATAATAAATACAACTTAATGTAGCTAGAAAGAATTTGTGCGTCTTACCCTTAGTAGAGACTAACGATTAAAGTAGTATTCAAAATCTGCAATAGAAAAAATGAGGATCATAAAAATGAGGGTCAAAAAGGACATATCTATTACAGGAACGGCGTTAAACTCCAGTGGTCATTCAAACCCATGGGGAGCATAGTATTTACTTTTTTAATCCATATTGCTTCATGCTATAAAAGCAGTTTCTGTATATTACCTCCTCTTCTTGGTAATTTCACATTTTCCAATACCAAGCACCTCTCTTCGGAGGTCCCCAAAACCTCATTTGTTCGTTTCGCTGGGTAATATCTGAGGGGCAAAGAATATCTTTAAGGCTGCGTCCCCTAGTGTAGCTAAAGATGGGGGTTTGCTTAAAGAGTGAACCATATCTAGTATATAGTTGCAAAATGGGCCAATATTTTTGACAATAATGCTTTATATAGGTTATATATAGGTTATATAAATCTAATATAATTTACCTTTTTGACATTGGGTAACTTCTCATTTACCATGACTATAGAGATTTGAGTACAGATCATGAGGTGATCTATTTTACAGAATGTTTTGGGACCTAGGGGCTTTATATAATAAAAGGAACATCATGCCTCCAGGCTGCTAAATTATTTAAAAAATGTTATTAGTAGTCTATGTTTTGCCATAGCTAACATCAAGTACAAGGCCCTGTTGTACTATTACAGGAAAAATTCAATGGCAATATATATATATATATCTAATTGGATGACATTTGTCTGGAAATGTATCAAGTTTTCTATATTGCTGACATTTTCACAACATTTAAACAGTTAATTAACTATGCTGTATTTAGGGCAATAGTAAATATATGCCATTTTAAATGACAAAAAAGAAAGCAGGAAAACTATATGGTAAATTTAGTGAAACTTAAATGAAAATGTGTGAAATTACATTACCTACATTTCTTATTTTACTCATCACTTTGTAAATAACAGGATCGCTAAATAGAGCGATGCATCGCTAAATAGAGAAATTTGATGGTTAATGAATGTATTTCTGTACTCAAGCATCAAACACTATAACCTAGTAGTTTTGCAACCTATAGTACACACACAGAGCAGACAAAGATTCATTACCATAGGTTAGCCATCTATAAGAGAGTCACATATACTGTTCTCTACATAAATTTTTTGTCAAGATGGTCTAGCAGCATGTCAGAAATATTCTTGCCAGGAAAAACATCCATTATTCCATCATTTATGTTACTGGAACTGTGCAAAATGTGAATTAGATATGATACAAAAATAACATTGCAAGCTGGGCTTTGCTTTAATGAGCACCAAGACCACCTGTGAATAGTATGTTATTCATTTCCTCAAATGGTTTAACAAGGGATATTTATGCAAGTGACGTTGATGGGTAAAAAAAATAGTGTACACTTAACCCTAGGTCCCTACATGGTTGGAAGAGTACTTAAAATGATTTCAGTTACTTTGCTTGGCCATGTTCCAGAGACCCCACTTCCAAGAAGCAATAGCTGTGGTAACATCAAATGACTACACTGCTTAGCAGGCACACAATTTACTGTATATCTAAATGTTCAAGATCAAAGGATTCTGATATCAGATACTGCACTTATAATCAAAATAAAAAACATGTTAGCTGATTAATTCCAATATTCTTAGTTGTCAGAAAATTCTGTCATTGTATACAACCACTGCTCTCACTGTTAAACTGTAAGCATTAGAATTTTACAATGGTAAGGCCTGATATTGGAGCACAAGCAGGTAGATTGTGAGTACAGAATAGCATTGGTATTAAGTTATATTTCTATTATTTTCTCATTTTACTTTCTTCCTTCTTTTGTTTTTTTCTATTGCAGAAAGACTCAATTTTATCCAAATAATCAAAATTTTTAAAAATGTTCATTTTTTTCTGCAATAATAAAACAGTAATTCTACTTGATCCAAACTAACATATAGTTAAATCTTATTTGAAGCAAAACCAGCCTATTGGGTTTCTTAGGGGCCGATTCACTAACTTCGAGTGAAGGATTCGAAGGTAAATAACTTCGAATTTCAAAGTTTTTTTTGGGCTACTTCGACCATCGAATGGGCTACTTCGACCTTCAACTACGACTATGACTTTGAATCGAAGGATTCGAAGTAAAAATCGTTCGACTATTCGACCATTCGATAGACGAAGTACTGTCTCTTTAAAAAAAAACTTCGACCCCCTACGTTGCCATCTAAAAGCTACCGAAGTCAATATTAGCCTATGGGGAAGGTCCCCATAGGCTTGGCTAACTTTTTATGATCGAAGGATATTCCTTTGATCGTTGGATTAAAATCCTTCGAATCGTTCAATCGAAGGAACTATCTGCGCTAAAGGATTTTAATTCCTAGTCGAATATCGAGGGTTAATTAACCCTCGATATTCGACCCTTAGTGAATCGGCCCCTTAATGTTTAAATTATTTTCTAGTAGACAAAGTATGAAGGTCCAAATTATGTAAAGATCCATTATCTGGAAAGGACCAGGTCCTCTGGATAACAGGTCCCATACCTGTAGTTGCTTTTTCTTTTCCAGCTGTTTCTCTCTCATTCCATGTAATTGAATATACAGTTAATTCTTCCCTTTCTTTTCATTCCCTTATACTTGTATCAATAACCATTTACCCAACTCATGTAATATTTATAACAGATTTTTCCATTTTACTTACTCAAAAAAGTAATTTTTGGACCAAAAAGGACACCACCTTCAAGGACACCTTAAAAGTATGCTATGCCCAATCAAAATTTGCATTGCAATAACTGTCTACTGAAGCATATTACATTGAGAAATGCAAATTTGTATTCTTATTTGTGCAATGTTTTTCCTAATAACTTTTATTATTATTTTCCCCCTATATATTATAAAATCATTGTAGGTAATTTCAGGTAGAAACATACTGCAGGGTGTTGCAGAGGAGAGCACACTTCTTACTGGTTATCTGCTCATTTTCATTCAATTCAATGCCAAACTTTTCAGGCCCTTTCCTGTTCCCTGTTTTTCTCACTGGGCATAAAGATAACTGAGGACCGACCTTTGCCCACTGATGAGGGTCCTGAAACCACACCAAAGCTATGTCTTAAGAGTTCCATTCTATAATGTTAACCTGAGTACCAGTTACAACAAAGTGTACAGACCCTTAGGGTTAAGTGTTTGTCTCAACCAGTTTCTCCCTGGTATTTGGACACCTAAGTGGTCCTTTGATTCACCCAAGCAGCTATTGTCCTTTTCCAGGGTCCATTGTAATCTGATCTGGTTCTTAGTTTGCCATGTAGGTGGCAGTGTTTAAAATGGAGATCAGCACGGGCTATGGGCTTTTTTCCTGGATCACACCTTGATGGAAGGTGGGTACAGGACTAGGTCTGAGCAGGTTATAGGCCCTGGTTAGGGAAAGTTAATCTAGTGGTCGAAGTTTGTGTAATAGTCACTCTAGGAGCAAAAGTTAGTGGCAGTTTAGTTAGTGAACAGCTTTCTGGCTCCAACAAGAAGAGTAGTTGGGGTTAGCAGACTTGCGGTGATCAAGCCATCAGACAGGGACATGAGTGTGTGAGCTCAAGAGCAGGGAAGGTGCCAAGGAACAAGATACCCCATGAGATCCCTAGTGCTGGAGAAAATCACCAAGATGGGTTACACTACACCCTGCTGGGAGTTGCCCACAGCACAAGGGTGTCTGGAAAACACCAGCAGCAAGATACACTATAATCTCCTTTTATCTCAGGCCCACCACCTACAAATGACTGCTTTCTAAACTAAGGTCTGTTGAGCTTAATGAAGTCTTTTGAACATGGATAGGAAACTGGCTACAGGATCGGGTACAGACCTAAATTTATAAAGAATTACGGTCTTTTCAGCTTATTATAATGGTATAAGGAGTTAAATGAGAAGGAGAATGCCGTATTCACTATTTTTGTACATGCCAGTTTCTACATCAGTAACCTATAGCCAAGCTGCAAGATTTAGTTGCCCATCTTCAGAAGCTACAGTCTCTCATCTTAACAAACTAAGGGGAATGGTTAGAAGTCTGTTCTGTTACCAGGAATGATTGAAAATCAGATACTCAAGAGTCACAAACAAACTTCTGTTCTTTCTGGCTGCACACAAATATAAAACACAAATCTCTGACATAGCATTCTAGGCACAACCACAGAAGTTTAACAGTCTACAGAAAGAACTTTCCCAGAATTTTTTTTAATCACTCCTCGTTAAAGTCATACCGCAAAACATTCTGTGAGTTTAAAAGATTCTAAAACTCAAGAATTTCAAGAATTCTGTTTTTAATGCAAAAAAAAAAAAAAAATACAAAGCTTTTCTTATCAACATATCATCGTAAATGATGGCACCTAGGTCAGGCAGTTAAGGAATAAATGAAGCCCCAGAAATATTACCCGCTCGCAGCGCTGACAGACTTATCTATGGGAGGCCAAAGTGTTGGTATCAAATAGCGGCTTTATTAAAACAGTACACGGTGGTAAAGCAGTGAACTTCCTCAGAGTTCAAATGTGAGTGACAAGCAAATGCATTTAAATACGCCTACAAACGTGCATCATTAATTAATTAACTAACTTTACAGGTGTAGCATGGGATTAAATAGTTAAATGTGTAGATATATCAAATTAAAAATATATAAATACATCAATTTAAAGTGCTCTAAATCATTATATTTATCAATATATTTATATATTTTTAATTTGATATTTAATCAAATGCTACACCTGTAAAGTTAGTTAATTAATTAATTAATTAATTAATTAATTAATGATGCACGTTTGTAGGTGTATTTAAATGCATTTGCTTGTCACTCACATTTGAACTCTGAGGAAGTGCCCGGTTTTTGGGGCACGAAACGCGTTAGTTTGCTGCACACCCACCACTGCTTTACCACTGTGTACTGTTTTAATAAAACCGTTATTTAATACCAACATTTTGGTCTCCTGTGGATAAGTCTGTCAGCGCTCTGAGCGGGTAATATTTCTGGGTATTCAAATCATCGGACGAAGCAACCGAGATCCGGCAATAGCTGCTACGGACGAGGTGAGGCACTGTGTGCGGGTGAGCTCCGCCATCAACTCTTCTCTAATACATTCTGGCATAAATGAAGCCCCACTGATAAACTGTAATGATCAAATATGATGTAACTGGAGGCCATGTTTATGAATAATATATTGCACAAGTTCAAGTTCTAGGCCCTGTTATTACTAAATTATATATATTGTAAATTATTTTTTGTTCTTTTGCTCTGACATCAGAGGTTACACTAATGTCCAGACTTTAGTTCTTATCTACTGCAGAGCTAAATCACCCAAAATCCTATGAAAGCCAAAGTTATAATTGTAACACATAAGTTTGTGAGGAATACTGAGCCACTAGCTAAATTTCCAGCCTGAGGTCCTTCAGCTGTCATTGAACCTCAACATCTAGTATCTTCTGACAGGTATGAGCTTGATGTTAAGGTCAACTAAAGCTACAGGGTTGTGGATTAAAAAGCCGTCATCTAATATGTAGCATCAATAGCCCACAACCTTTAAAAGAGCATAAGTGTGCATGCAAACATCTTACCTAATGTTGAACACAGATTTGCATTACCTATAAATATTCCTGCCAAAGAGAACAAAATACATTTTAATGAAGGAGCTAATGAAGGTCCTCTTCCATAAAATCTGAAGGCAGAACCATGATATTGTTAGTCGATTAAAGCAAGGTTTGTTGTATATAATGATGATGATAATTATGACACTGTTCAGTCCATCTGGTCTGCCAATTGAATATATTCTAATTTAATTTAGGTCCTATCTCTCTCTTTTTCTCTTATTCTATTCTTGCTTAAATATTACTTTACCAGATTAGTCCCCACCACTTCTGCAGAAAGGCTATTATATTTACTGACAACCCTTTATCTAAATATATTTTCTTTAAGAAGCCTTTCGGTTTTTATCCCTTCAACTTCAAGTTGTGTCACTTGGTTTTAGCCATCAGCACCTGACAGGAATGCTCTTTGCCCACACTGATTCCCCTTTAAACTTTCCATTTGACACTGAGAAGGTTTCTAAGTAAGGAAAGTCTTTATGAAATTGATCAAGGGTTTCTTCAAACCATTATGTTTATTGAGATTCTATAGCGTATGTATAAAGCTATTTGATACGCAGGAAATGGTTTGTTAACTGATATGTGAGCAATAAGTGGACCTACAGGCAGTGGTGTAACTAGCTGAGACGGAGCCCGGGTGCAAGATATGCACCAGGGCCCCCCACTCTCCAAACCTGTGGGTGCTGTACACACCGCTGAAAAAATCCCCAGCCCTGGATATCCTTACAACAGCTCTGGCGAGCCCCAAGGGGATATGGGTCCTGGTTTGATCTCTCCCAATGCACCCCTGGTAGTTACACCACTATCATCCAAAGAAACATCCAATTGTGTAATTGCTGTTATTTAGTCATATGCCATAAGCCTTATTTGGTACTTTTTTATATACAGTATGTATTATTTTCCATGGCAGCAATGTGGCATACCCTCATTTATAATAGGCCCAAACTAGCACCTGAAAATAATCGAATGAAAATGAATAATGAAAATAGAAGCCAATGCAAGAAAAGGGAGAAACATGCAAGTTAGAAGCAGAATTCTGGGTTGTAATGTGAGGCCATACTATATATCCAGCTTGTGAAGGCTGAAAAAGAACTAAATTTAGCGGAGTCGGTAAAAAGGGGGATAAAACTATTTTTAAATATATGAGTGTGAGGATAACATCAAGGGGAGGGTTAGTAATGTAAAGCAGATGGAAGGAGACACTGCCGCACTTACTATTTCTGTTCTGTTTTTAAAGGGAAACTATACCCTTTCCAAGCAATATTTATGGTTCAGGTTCTCAGGCCACCCATTTGTATCCAGGCACATGTCTGGAATGAATAGCTCCTACATTGGAGCCAGCAAGAGGCAATATACAGAAAGTGACTTACTGCAGCAGAGATGAAAGCAAAATACCTTTTCACTATAATGAAGAAACACCACCTTGTTGTATTTGCCTGCACCTCCACCCAGTAAAATGTAAAAGTACTATTTGACATCATGCAGAAAATTCAGGAACTGGCAGCACCTAGAGATAAGACACTATTTCTGTAGAAATCCCTTATGTGCATTTAAACGCCAATACCTGCTGCAAGTACAGGTATGGCAGCCTTCTGGCTGGATCCTGGAACCCCATTGGACAGAAGTTGAAATGGCTCTGCCTCTACACAGCTGCCAGTCAGGGTGGCAGGGGGTACAGCACGGAACACGCCAAAACTATTCTCGTAGACGAGTACGCCGGTAACGTTACATGCAGCACAACGCAGGGAACCCGGAAATCCAATCAACTAACTACTGTCCCGGGATGCGGGCCCCATCGGGGTGCAGGGACACTGCCCCTGGTACAGCTGCACCCTTTGCACCCTTGGTAGTTCCACTAGTGTCTACAGGGATATTAACAAGGGGATTAGGGGGAGTGATTACACAAAGCAGGTTACAGGGAACCACACCAACTGCTTTGTCCCTCTTTTTATTTCCAAAATGTTGGGAGGTATGACTTACCTGAAACCGGAGCTCCTATCAGGAGAAAACTGCACCGGCCCGGGGTTCTTCCAGCTAGCACCACGGATCGATCCTCTTCGGTTTCTCCTTTCTTCTCACGGCTGTGCATGCGAAGTAGAGTGGAAAGCCGAACTTTAACTAAAAAGTCAGCTATTTCCTTCAACTGCACATGCATCTGTCCCGGGAAATTTGAAGAAAGGAAAAGAATCGCTCTATGGTGCTCACTGGAATAACCCCGAGCCAGTGCAGTTTTCTGCTGATAGGAGCAGTGGCCCAGGGTTTCAGGTAAGTATATACCATCACTTGGGGTTGCCTAACATTTGGCACCCCCAAGTGGAAGAAGACTTTCCTTCTTCTTTAAATGTATTCTTAGTACTGATATTTGTCTGAAGAAAAAAATTACATGACAATATCCCCTTCTAAAATAGCCCCTGACTTAGTACTCAATATTAGAATTTAGGTTCTAAAAGACCTTTCTAACATAAAAAGAAATCATTATACAGATATAGGACCTGCTGCTCGGGACCTGGGGCTTTTCACATAATGGATCTTTCTGTAATTTGGATCTTCACACCTTAAGTCTACTAGAAAATCATGTAAACATTAAATAAACTCAATAGGCTGGTTTTGCTTAAAGTAAGGATTAATTATATTATTTGGCTAAAATGGAGTCTGCAGGAGATGGCTTTTTTGTAATTCAGAACTTTCTCGATAACCAGTTTCTGTATAATGGATCCCTTAGACCCATAGTTCGGGTTTTTTTCTGAGAAGAAAATGAACAGTATAAGGAATAGTGAGTGTACCCTGTTTTGCATTTTAGCGGTTTTAGGACTTCTTCGAACATTGATTTTTTTTATAGTTTATTCATCACTTTGGTGTATTATAATAGTGTTTGAAGGTCCAGTATCACCAAATAAAATTAAGGGATTACACACATTTAAACATAATAACCTTTTACCAGGCACTGAACAAAATGTATATTTCTTCAGAAGCACTACTAAAGTTTATTTAAATAAACTGCTATTTAACTGCTGAGGCACCATTAGTTGAGGTAGAAATTGGGCAGAAGTACAATTTAGAATTTACAATACACATTTTTGTAGATTTGTATAGATTGTAGAGAAAACACAATCTGATACCTGTTGTTAAAACCCATTGTACAGAATGTGACATCAATGGCATCAACCTGTCATTGTATACAGCACACAGGGCAGAAAAAGATGGTGTCCGTTTTATGGCCAAAATCTGAATCATGTGTAGAGAGACAGGCTAATGTCATTCATTACTACATACCTAGGATGGCATTGGCTGGTATCAGTGTCTTCTTTGACAGTGTTTGTCCACCATAGTGTGACATTATCTTCTGGTGAAGTCAAGTTTTACAAATGATTTTATTTTGGTTCCCTCTCTGTTGTTTACTAGTAGCAGCTCAGTAAGATAGATAGCTGACTTTCAAATATTGAAGTATGATATATTATTTAATAAACTTTCAGCAGCAGGAGATTCAGCTCCTAAGGAGTATGCTTACTTAGCTATACTAAGATTTGTAGTAACTGTTGCACTTGATTAGTTGTCATTTAGCTGGTGAGATATCAACTAGTGTATCAGATTTTAACAGTTGGTGACCTAGTTTACAGAGCTTACATGATTGAAGGAAAACAAAATACCATTTTAGTAAACTGGTAGAATTTTTTTTTTTAGAAAGCTATTGTTTGTGTTATACTATCTGAAAGTAATTAATTTTGTGTAGGTAAACTTCCCCTTTAACATGGCTCTTTAAGAAGAAGTCTTTTTGTTTTAAACAATTCCAGCTATTGTGCAGGGCACAAAATGTTTTTCAAATTTTCTTTTTAAACACGAAAAACTATCATTCTTTCTCATTTTGGAAACACACCTAGTTAATTTGCCATTGAATGAATGTATTGCTCATTCGGAAAATCGAATTTAGAAGAAGACACTTACGATAACAAATCATTTGTAAATTACCCCACCAGTGAGCACTTGAGTGGAATGGATAGATGAGGAGAGCAAATTAAGATTGTGGTGGCACAGTGCAGTAGTCTTATACTGTTGTATACGATGCAAGTGTTTCGAAAAAAATACTCATCATTATTGCAGTTACCAATATTACTTATTCTCCCTACAGACTTCTCACATGTAGTAGCTGGACTAGACTCACAGGGCTTATAGTATATTGAAATCTTTCCTACGCTGGTACCCACTGTGCCTGTACAATTTTATGTACTGTATATCACTATGTTTTATAAGCAGCACAAAACAAATAAACTAATAAAAATGACTTGTTTTCCAGCATTGTGGTTAATATGAACAATGGCTTTGGATGACTAAAGTGGTGGAACCCATAACAAAAGGGGCTAATTTATATATATTTTCAGCTGCCTGGGAGGTCTAAAAAAACAATACATGTATGAATTCTAAACATATAATGGCATTGATTTTTCTGTTCTTACCAATACATACATAGTAACATAGTAACATAGTAAGTAAGGTTGAAAAAAGACACATGTCCATTGAGTTCAACCTTTTTTTTTTTTTTATTAACTACCTATCTGCCAGTTGATCCAGAGGAAGGCAAAAAACCCATCTGAAGCCTCTCCAATTTGCCTTAGAGGGGGAAAAATTCCTTCCTGACACCAAAATGGCAATCGGACTAGTCCCTGGATCAACTTGTACTATGAGCTATTTCCCATAACCCTGTATTCCCTTACTTGCTAAAAAGCCATCCAACCCCTTCTTAAAGCTATCTAATGTATCAGCCTGTACAACTGATTCAGGGAGAGAATTCCACATCTTCACAGCTTTCACTGTAAAAAACCCCTTCCGAATATTTAGGCGGAACCTCTTTTCTTCTAATCGGAATGGGTGACCTCGTGCCAGCTGGAAAGACCTACTGGTAAATAAAGCATTAGAGAGATTATTATATGATCCCCTTATATATTTATACATAGTCATCATATCACCCCTTAAGCGCCTCTTCTCCAGCGTGAACATCCCCAGTTTGGCCAGTCTTTCCTCATAGCTACGATTTTCAATACCTTTTACCAGCTTCGTTGCCCTTCTCTGTACCCTCTCTAATACAATAATGTCCTGTTTGAGTGATGGAGACCAAAACTGTACGGCATATTCTAGATGGGGCCTTACAAGTGCTCTATACAGTGGAAGAATGACCCCCTCCTCCCTTGACTCTATGCCCCTTTTAATACAGCTCAAGAACTTATTTGCCCTTGATGCTGCTGACTGGCATTGCTTGCTACAGCCAAGTTTATCATCTACAAGGACTCCAAGGTCCTTTTCCATAATGGATTTGCCTAGTGCAGTCCCATTAAGGGTATAAGTGGCTTGGATATTTTTACATCCTAGGTGCATGACTTTACATTTATCAATATTGAATCTCATTTGCCACTTGGCTGCCCAGATTGCCAGTTTGTCAAGATCATGTTGCAAGGATGCCACATCCTGGATGGAATTAATTGGGCTGGATAATTTTGTGTCATCTGCAAACACTGATACATTACTTACAACACCCTCCCCTAAGTCATTAATGAACAAGTTAAATAAAAGTGGACCCAATACTGAGCCCTGGGGGACCCCACTAAGAACCTTACTCCAAGTAGAGAATGTCCCATTAACAACTACCCTCTGTACCCGATCCTGTAGCCAGTTTCCTATCCATGTGCAAACGACTTCATTAAGCCCAACAGACCTTAGTTTAGAAAGCAGTCGTTTGTGGGGCACAGTATCAAACGCTTTGGCGAAATCCAAATAGATCACATCTACTGCCCCCCACTATCCAGAATCTTACTTACCACATCATAAAATGCAATCAAATTAGTCTGACATGACTTATCCTTCATAAAGCCATGCTGATTGTTGCTCATAATGCCATTCATTAGGACAAAATTTTGAATGTGATCCCTTAACAAGCCTTCAAATAATTTGCCCACCACAGATGTCAAGCTTACTGGCCTATAATTGCCAGGCTGAGATCGTAATCCCTTTTTAAATATTGGAATAACATCAGCTTTTCTCCAATCCATAGGCACCATACCAGATGACAGTGAATCTGAGAAAATCAGAAATAAGGACTGGTCTAAAACTGAACTAAGCTATCTTAGAACCCGGGGGTGTATGCCATCAGGCCCTGGAGCCTTGTTTACATTAATTTGTATTAAAGCTTTTTGAATCATATCCTGAGTCAGCCACTGACTAGATTGAGCAGAACCATTCGTGCAGTTATTAAGTGAGCCTGTGAACCCAGACTCCTCTATTGTATACACTGAAGAAAAGAACTGATTTAACACATTTGCCTTATCTGTATCTGTTACAACCATACTGGTACCATTATTTAATGGAGCAACACTCTCAACCTGCATCTTTTTACTATTAATATATTTAAAAAACTTTTTAGGGTTAGTTTTCACCTCCACCGCAATTAACTCTTCATTTCTTTTCTTAGCCTTCCAGATTGCTGATTTACAACATTTATTACAGTGTTTATATTCATTAAATGCAGCTTCTGTCCCTACAGATTTGTAGTTTTTAAATGCCTTTCTCTTCTGTCCCATTAACTTCTTTACTTCTGTATTAAGCCACACATGATGATTCTTAGAGCTTCTACGTTTAGTCCTTAAGGGAATAAATTGAGAACAGTAATGATTTAATATCATTTTAAAGGACAACCATTTCTGTTCTGTGTTTTTAGCTGAAAACCTAATGCCCCAATCAATGCTCTGTAGGGCAGCCCTCAAGGCACTAAAATTAGCTTTTGCAAAATTCATGGTTTTTGTTGTGACAGTGAAATTTGATGTCTGGAACGGTCTAAATCCTAAGACGGACGAATGGCTAGTGTCAGAGGGTTGATATTTGTCACCCCCGCCCTCTATGACGCCATAACGCTATAGGGCCTAAGGCAGGATGGACTAAAAAGGGATTAAATGGTCAACTGTGGACAATGGTCACTCATATAACTTATACTAGGCCATATAAATAAATGATCTCCACTCTGTTACTTAAATTCCAGAGTGTCAGCATAGTGTCAGCATGTCTCGTTTGCCCTTTTGCAGAAGTGTTGCTCAATAGCTGTCTGAACCCCAATGGCTATGTTTAGCCAACAGATGTCTACAAGGCTGTGGACAGTTGGAACCAGAAATCTCTTATGTTGCAAAACTGCACATCTTCCAGGAATGTACAAATATATATGCCAGTAAGTCTCCTCGCCAGACCATGTATGGTATTTCCGTGAACCCCTTGTCACAATTACTGTAAATGCCTTCTGAAAGCTATATAATGCCTAGACCAAGAGGAGGGTCTTTGGTAAGTCCTTGGCTGACATTCTGTGTGTTACTCCAACAGCTTACCCAGACAAAACTGTTATGTTGTATTATGTAAGAATAAATTGCCTGACTATTACTAAAGGTTTTCCTTTACTGAGTTTTGTCTTACACGAGGTCAAAATGGTATTACTAAAAATACCATCTGTTGCCCCAGTATATTTTTGTTTTTTGCACCAGACATTAAAAGATATAACCTTATGGTCACTATTACCCAGGGGTTCAATGACTTGCACATTTGCTTTAAGTTCTGGTCATTTGAGATCACTAAATCAAGAATAGCATTTTTTCTGGTAGGCTCCTCAACAACCTGTGCTAAAAAATTGTCGTGCAATAAGTTTATAAACTTGTTCCCATTAACTGATCTAGCAGTACCGTTGCTCCAGTCAATATCTGGGTAATTAAAATCCCCCATTATCATTACTTTACCTAAACTAGTAGCCTTTTCTATTTGCATTGGGAGCTTTGTCTCTTCCTCCTCACTTACATTAGGGGGTCTATAGCATACGCCTACAATTAATTTGCTGGATTCTTTACAATTGGTGAAGAACTCCACCCATACGACATAACAATGATATGTTCTGGTTCAGAGCCACCAGCCCTAACTTAAAACTAACCATGCACCATTTCAAATTCCCTGTGGCTTAGGCTTTATAACTTTTGGAGCAGCACAATGTTAATAAGTTTGGGAAGCAATTTACAAAACAGCTTGGTTCTCTCATTCCCAGTACACATATCAAAAGAGCCAAAGCTTATTGATGCTTTACTGTATTTTAAAAGAAAACTATAAATGTCAACATCAGTTCAGACTCTCACAGTAATACTTCTCGCAGGGCTAGCAATTAATATCTGCTTTCACATTGTGCTTTCATGGCTGCCAAACTGCCTACTTCCTTCTCGGTTACATTTTGGGGTTCCCATGTGTCTTCGACAAAAATGTATTTATTTAAAATTTTGGACAAATTCTACCAAGATTTTAAATTAGACAGTCAGAATTTATCCTTCCTTATACTTATACATAGCTATTCCTTTTCATACACAAACATTTTAATCCACACATCTATCTATCATCTATCTAAAAATAATATATTTAAGATGAATATTGTTTTCCATAAATAAGACCCTGATAAAGTAGACAGACAGCAAATGACTTGCATTTACATCCCAACAGGATTTGTGCAACGTCTTTACAGTAATTGCTGCTGGGGTGACAATGCACAACATCAAACTTGCTAGCAGCCGAGATCTGTGCGAAATCTGAGTAACTTATTTCATCTCAGTAGAGTCCCAAAATCACAACAGTAGGCTGTGCAGCTCGGAATACAGTTTGTGTAATTGCACGTTTAATCAAGAGCTATTATTAGCTTCTGAAGGGTAATTAAAGCATGATACTGCTGTAAGTTCCCTGTGTGATTGTAGAAGTGGGTTGGAGAGCCCTGCATTGGCACAAGTTACACAATAATTGAAAAGCTGAAAAGGAAACATAATAAATAAAATGTTACTATGAAAATTTTCATTCATCCAGATCATGATATATCTAGTATAGGTAAATCTAAAAACAACTGGATTTGCTGAGTAATCAATGATCGGTTACCTACAACAACTTGAAAAGGAGAAATCCATTGATTGAGTTTTATATCACTCCCTGTACCCCAGAGAAGCCACACCATGCTTATAGGAGAAGGAAAGCCCCAGGGCGCAAAACCCCTCCCCCCTCCCCTCCGTTGCCCCCCCTCCCTCCTCCCCCCTGGCCTACCTGTCCCCCTGGTCAAATGCCCCTAACTTGTTACTCACCCCTCTGCGCAGGTCCTGTCCACGGAGTTCGCAGTCACCATCTTCTCCCACGCGCGTCTTCTTCCTGCGATGACCAGCGTTTTCTGTCGCATGCGCAGTAGGAACAGTTACCGGTACGGCTCTACTGCACATACGCTGAATGTCACAAAGTTTTCCGATTTCACTTCGTGACATTCGGCGCATGCGCAGTAGAGCCGTACCGGTAACTGTTCCTACTGCGCATGCGCCCGAAAACGCCGGTCATCGCAGGAAGAAGACGCGCGTGGAAGAAGATGGCGACTGCGAACTCCGTGGACAGGACCTGCGCAGAGGGGTGAGTAACAAGTTAGGGGCATTTGCCCAGGGGGACAGGTAGGCCAGGGGGGAGGAGGGAGGGGGGGCAACGGAGGGGAGGGGGGAGGGGTTTTGCGCCCTGGGGCTTTCCTTCTCCTTTATAAGGACTCCCCAAGATACACAAAGAAGGAGCCCCACTAAGACCCATTGTCAGCAGCATAAATTCAGTGACATACAGCATTGCATAATTCTTGGCCTGGTCGGTAGGCAATACCGTGCATCATATCCAGAATGCCAAAGAGTTTGTAACCAAGATTCACAGCGTTACACTTGAGGCAGAAGAAACAATGGTATCATATGATGTCACTTAATTGTTCACATGTATACCTACTACAGAGGCAATTGAGACTGTAAGATATCGACTGCAACATGATAACACCCTCAGCAGCAGAACAAAGCTCAATCCCAACCAAGTATGTGTGTTGCTAGATTTCTGCCTTAACACCACATACTTCAAGTATAAGAACCTTTTTTTATAGACAGAGACATGGCTGTGCAATGGGTTCTCCAGTCTCGCCCATTGTAGCAAACTTGTACATGGAGGAAGTGGAAAGGAAGGCCTTAATTACTTTCCAGGGAACTACACCGAGTCACTGGTTCAGGTATGTGGATGACATGTGGGTTAAAATCAGATCCAATGAAGTGGCGGCCTTTACAGAACACATTAACTCTGTGGACAATAACATCAATTTCACAAGGAAAGATGTCCAACAAACTTGCCTTTTTGGACTGTTTGATATGCATCCAAGAGGGAAGTAACTTGAAAACGGAAGTATACAGGAAACCCACTCATACGGATCAATAACTGTTGTTCGATTCCCACCATCCACTGAAACACAAACTGGGTGTCATTAGAACTCTGCACCATAGGGCTGAATGTGTGGCAACTGATACAGAGTCCAAAGACAAAGAGCAAAAACATCTTAGAGGAGATTTGAAAGTGTGTGGCTACCCAGGCTGGGCCTTTGTCAAAACAGCAGCAACCAAGCCCAACAGGAACATCAATAGAAATAACCGCCTGTAGACACATGGTAGGCAAAACATAGTCATCCCATATGTAGCTGGAGTGTCAGAGAAACTCAGGAGGAGCCTTCAACACCACCTGTCTGCTACATACAATGCTGTTCTAACATCTGTACCCCGGCGTTTTCAGAACAATTCACACACCCATTCATGCAACTCTCACAAGTAATACCTGTTTCTAGGAGTTGAATGACACATTGGATAATCCTATCACAGTAACTACACAGAATCAACACCTCTGTGAATTTCTTCAGATGTCACCTCTCTGCAGAGTTACAATGTGCCATTGTGATTGGATTAGTGGAAGAGTTTATATGCAGAGAACTTCCCACACCAGTCAGTTGAACTGAAGAAGCTGCTCGGATGAATAGTGAAACGTCTTCATTGATTACTCAGCAGTTTTAGATTTACCTATACTAGATAAATAAATAAATAAAATGACAAGCTTGAAAAAAAACAAACAAACAAACAAACTACTACTAAAATTTACTACATTTTACTAGGTTAATTCTAGTTCTGGGTTAGGTTAGCATTTTATGTAAGACAGTCTGGTGATTTATGGAGCAGGGATAGTTATTTGGGTTTAGACATCTAGGGGCCGATTCATCAATGGTCGAATATCGAGGGTTAATTAACCCTCGATATTCGACTAGGAATTGAAATCCTTCGAATTCGAATATCGAATTTGAAGGATTTAGCGCAGGAAATTCGATCGATCGATCGAAGGATTATTCATTCGATTGAATGATTAAATCCTTCGAATCGAACGATTCGAAGGATTTTAATTCAACGATCGAAGGAATATCCTTCGATGAAAAAAACTTAGGCAAGCCTATGGGGACCTTCCCCATAGGCTAACATTGAGTTCGGTAGCTTTTAGCTGCCGAACTAGGGGGTCGAATTTTTTTTTAAAGAGACAGTACTTCGACTATCGAATGGTCGAATAGTCGAACAATTTTTAGTTCGAATCGTTCGATAGTCGTAGTCGAAGGTCGAAGTAGCCCATTTGATGGTCGAAGTAGCCCAAAAAACACTTCGAAATTCGAAGTTTTTCTAATTCGAATCCTTCACTCGAATTCACTAGAATTTAGTGAATCGGCCCCCTAGACATTAGCAATTTATCCCAGCACATGACTGACCAAACTGAGTAAATATGTGTTTATTTTGGTGACCTTGATGACAAAAAATACAGAGTGCCATGGTTGCCATATAAATTAGACTACTCTGTATATATAAAATCAACATAAAACCCTGCTTATTCCAAGCTTAGTAAAAAAAATTACGTTTTATGTCAGTTTTTCAATTCCAGGGTATATGTTATATGAACTGCTTCATATCAGTCCTAGGAAGATAATAATAAAGTGAGACTGGACACCTAGAGAACAATCATGACATAAACAAGAGCCGTTTGTTGGACATTGCTGCTGGTGCAATGGTATTGCACATTATTTTCTACCTCAAATCCAAACATTTATCTAACATTTTATATTTTGCACAGAGGTGAAAGAAAATGTTGTTGATAAATATAATCTATGAAGCTGTCATTTAGAGGAATAGGAGCCACACACAGAAAGTGCAGCAAGATTGCTTAGCCCATTTAATGAATGCAATGGAGTGTGACCAAAGTGATTCTGATGAAGAGATTCTGCTGAAAGGGAGGCTTGTTCCCTTAAACATTAATAGCTTCGGTCATGCTCAATGGCATTCAATAGGTGGGCTAAGCACTTGCTACTTTTATATTGCTGGTGACCTGCCAGGTGTCTGGAGAGAAAAGCTACACTTAAAACTATACTCTGAATTTTTCATTGCTGGAATGTTTTTGTCATATGCCTTGAGCTCTATGAATCAACTTGGATCAATGTAATCAACTAGATACCAAACTGAATTGCCAGTTTCTTTGGGGTATTGCAGGAGTATCACTTGCAAGCACAGATTGATTTGAGTTGCAGATCTCACAGGTGGCTATGGCTTTGCATCCTGATACTTATATATATTCATCTTATCCTCTCTCCAGCTTAGGGTCAGTTCATCCGCTAATGATATCCAGGTTTTCAATATAAACATTATTAATCATTATAATAATACTTCAATAACGGCAACAATTATTTGAGTGAATGCGTAAAAGGTTCAGACTGTAAATGCAGAGTTCAACCAAAACATAACACAAAAAAGTGTACAATATTTGCTCACCTGCACAGCTTGCCTCAATAAATTTGGCAAATGCACTTGAAATTTGCTGGGAATTGTACAAAATAGGAAGCAATATCTAAGCCTACACTAAAACATAATGTCAAAAATACAGCAGAATAGATTTTTCTAGTATAGAAATTGCGGGGTGTGGGAACGATTGAACATTCCTAGTAATTCAATAAAACAGGCAATGCTGCAGCAGTCTATTATGTTAGACTACAGCCTGTAGAGGGCTGCTATAAATGCATAGGGACTGTTCTGTATGGCATTGGACTTATTATTCAGAATGCTTGGGACTAGTGATGGGCGAATTTGCAGCGTTTCGCCGAAAAATTTGTGAATTTCACGTGAAATTTGTTAAACGGCATTTTTGACGCCGGCGTCCGCTTTTTCGGAAAAAATTTTTTGACGCCGGCAAATTTTTTCCACGAATTTTCAAGGGCGTTTCGCAAATTTATTTGCTGGCAGCGAATCACGCAAAATAGCCGCAAATTTGCGCCTGGCTAATAAGTTCGCCCATCACTACTTGGGACCCGGGGCTTTCTGGATAACAGGGCTTTCCTTAATTTGGATCTTCATACTTTGTCTACTACTAAATCATGTAAACATTAAATAAACTAATACTCTGGATTAATTATATATTGGTTTTGATTAAATGCAAGAATCTGTTTTATTATTGCAGAGAAAAAGGCATTCGTTTTTTAAACTTTTGATTATTTAATTATAATGGAGTCTATGGCGGCTGGCCTTTCTTTAATTTGTAGCTTTCTGGAAAATGGGTTTTCCGGATCACAGATCCCATACCTGTACTACGCACAAATCAGCAGGAGATGTTTAGTGTATCGGTGCAGCGGTTCCCATACAACCTAAGCATATAAAGTAGTAACAGTAACTCCTTTTCAGAAAAAAAGCCTGGAGAAACAGTATTTGTTAACAAATGCTGCCCGTCGTCATTATTTTGTTCCCAGGGATCCGTTGTGTTGGCTTGGTTTGTGAATGTGTAGAATGCTAAAATCAGAAAATGTTACTATAATGCGCATGTCAACAACCAAGCCTTCACAAGGGATCTATGGGAGAGTAGGGTGACAGTGTGATGGCTTTTATACTATTTTTTTCCTAGAGGCGACGGGATGACAGCTTTGCCCAAACGTCATGCTAAGGTGCATTAAGAAATGTTTAGTGCACTTGACATTTCCAAAACTCATAGATGTCTTTAAAAAGTTATGGCAAACCTGTGAAAAGCTGCAGATTTAAAGATCACTCATACTGTCTGAATTAAAATCATGATAAAATAGATAACGCTTTTTAAACTATTGCAAAGTGTATTAAAAAAGTTGTCTAATTGAAACATTCAATTGTAAATCATCACATTTTTTAACTTTGTTTCCCCCCTTGCTAATGTGAATGTGTTTCTTCTTTTAAGGCGTAAAAGATCGCACACTCCGGCCATAGCAGCGAGCATAGACCAAACTAAGGGGGAAGGAGAGGCTATTATCCAATAGATCCTTACCATAGTAGGGAAACCAGACGAGACTGTGACAATCTACTGATTTATAAAGAAGTTACATATATTAACGTAAACTGTATCATTGATGGAGGAGTCTATATAACTAATTCCTATAATACAAAATCACAGGATTTGCATAAGGAGATGAAAAACGTAAAAATTGTGAATAAAACACTAGGTTTATTAAGCTGAAGTTTCAGTTCAATACAGGAACTATATACTGTATATATATATATATATATATAGTGTACATATATTAAAGTCCCAAACTCTACCCCCATCTTTGCAAGACCAAGACTACGCACATGCTCAGTGTGGTCTGGGCTGCTTAGGGATCATCGTAAAGTATCAAAACAGCACGAGTCAAATAATATCTGCCAGAAGCTGATACAGCAAGACTGATAAATAATCAGAATAGGCAGACTGCACTGGGGCCTGTGTTGTCATGTAATCTAATGTGGATTTTATAGTTTTTGTATTGTTTAATACAAACTTTCTCCAACTCTGCAGAACCAGTGGCTGCAGCAAAATAATCCTCCAAATAGAATCCCAGTTTATCTGTTTGAAACTGGCTCCATGATCTTTGTCAATGCAGCTGGAGTTGGAAACATTAAAGGGCATGTAAAGGCTAAAATAAAATCCATTACAAATCTCTACACAGTCGCCGACTTCTCTACAGGGAAACAAACAAAGCTGCTTGAGTTCTGCATGGCTGGGAAGTAAGGCAAGGGCTCCCCCTGCTGTTCATAAGTATGATTGTTTCCCTGCAGAGTAGTTAGGGGCCGTCTGACAATTCCTATCCACAGCAGTAAATGAAGGGAGAATTTCACTGCATACAGTCAGGTTTCTTGTAAAAACTGTACAATATACAAGTATATTGGAGATAGGCTTCTTTTTCATTAAAGAAAGTAAAAATGGGATTTTATTTTTTTGCCTTTACATGCCCTTTAACAATTAGCAAATCACTCTGACATGCACAAATACTCGTGAACTATGATCCCTTGACAAGAAACAGCACAAGAGACTGTCTCTTACAAATAAAAAATCAGCACTGCATGCCTGATGTAATCCACTTCAAACAGATTTGCATTTACTTTTTTGTTATTGTAACTGTAGCTGATTAAAATTAAAAACTTGGTTGCTATGAGTTACTGCATTTCAGCACTTCTACTTCTTTTTCCCACCTCTAATCATCCATAGTAACTGGACAAGTAGCAAACTTGAGAATGTTTATTATATTAACATATTGGTTCATGAAGTGTATCACAAGCTTATTTATAATATTCCATCATCAATTCTTTGGGCAGAGGGTGGTCTTCATATTTACTCCATGTTTTTTTCTTTTTAATTGCATTAAGAGGGGTTGGCCTGAATATAAGGCACATAGTTACTATTTTTTCCTTATTGCTAACTGGTAGACCGGGACAATTTTAAAGCTGTGGTAATTGATTTTCATTGTACCACTGCAATTTTGTATACTTTTTACTTATTACCATGAACTGCACGAGTAATCAGCTCATGTTCTTAGAAAGGGTAAGCTGCAGAGTAGTATGATTGTTGTTTATACTTCAGGGGTAGAGAAGAATTGTGCATCTAGAACAGATAATTTTCATGTACTAGTGTGTGGATCCGTAGTAGCTTTTGAAAGGAGTCATACTATAGTTTCTAAAACCAACCCTTTACATATTCACCATAAAATCGCCTTTGATCTAAAATATGTGATGTTTAATAATTTATTGATAGTTAATATTTGTCCTCTCATTTCTTTACATCGTAATATCAACCCACCAATCAAGAATATAAATTAAAAATTTAGGATGAGGGGAGAATCCCACAAATGCTGCCTACTAATACTGAGGACTTGAGTCTAGAACCTTAAAGGTATTCCTGAGATACTACCTGGGCAACAATGCAATGATACAACTTGAGTGTAACTTATTGTTATACAGAAAACACCATGGCATTTATGTTTATTGATTACCAGCCAGTGATACTTGACAGTGCAATTTATCCCATGGCATCAACAGTGACAAACCTAGAACTGGTTGACTAGCTTGCTATAGAATGCGTAGGCCTTCACCAAAATAAAATAAAAAACTGTATCTGATAGGGCTCTAATGTGAATTCTACTTTTTTGTGATAATCTATTCTGAACCAAAAAAAAACTATATCAGTACAGCCAGAAGGTAATGAATTATATAATTTAGTGGATTGCAATCATAATGTACCCTTGCAAAGGCTAATAACAAGCTCTAGTTGTTCAGCATTTGGTTGGGGTTACAAATGTATGAAAAGTGTATAACAGTAACTCTCCTACAGTTCCAATAAGAATATTCGTGTAGTAAAAATAAATAGTCAGTATTTTTAAGGTTTGGTTTACCTAGGGGGTCAAGCCCACAGTATGTGTGTCACTTCTTGAAAAACCAACTATTGCAATAGAAAGAGACACAGGCACAGTGCATTTTTATGCCCAAGTATGAAAAGTTTCCATATATTTATCATTACCCCACTAATGCTAAATATATGCCAGTGTAATAAAACACCCACTACTATCTGGTACAACTAGAAAATTATATTACCGTGTAAGGTAGTAAAACTTAACTAATCAGGCATGCATTAACGCTTAATGACTATATCAAGATTTGGGAGCTGAGCAATAATGGCACAGCAGACACCATAGAAACCAAACCTATATTTGCTCTGTTGAATTTTATGAGTCTTGTTATGCTTCAGAAATAATTTCAAAATGGTGCTTATTCCTCTGAAATAGCCAAGTTGACTATCATCAGAAGAAATGCAAGAAAAACTACAGTTATCTGTTAGTGACCATTCGAATGTTTACAGCCAGATTTCATGTGCATGTTCAAAGCTTTTTAGCTACACAATCTGCCCTCCTAGAAAATGTAGGTCCTTTATAAACAAACAATCATAACATATTTGACAGGTCAAGCAAAAGTGGTGGTTTAGTCATAATATAAATTGTGCAATACCTAAAAGAAGAAGATCTTCTGAGAAGAGCCCTACCAACTATCACATGTTGGGGCATATTAATAAGTTCTAGGACCACAGATTTCCAATTCCCTATTAATAACAGAGACCTAGGGGCACTAAAGGGTGAAGTGGCTAACACTAGCGACTTTTCACCAGCGTTGGCATCTACAGGGACATCGGTGCCAATTCTCTAGCGAACGGGACCGTCGCTAGCGTTCATTCACACTCTATTGCCAGATGACTTTGCCACCTCAGACCAGGTGAAGTGCTAAAAAGAAGCTAGATCTTCCTTAAAGGGATCCTGTCATCGGAAAACATGTTTTTTTTAAAACACATCAGTTAATAGTGCTACTCCAGCAGAATTCTACTCTGAAATTAATTTCTCAAAAGAGCAAACAGATTTTTTTATACTCAGTTTTGAAATCTTACATGGGGCTAGACATTTTGTCAATTTCCAAGCTGCCCCTGGTCATGTGACTTGTGCCTGCACTTTAGGAGAGAAATGCTTTCTGGCAGGCTGCTGATTTTCCTTCTCAGTGTAACTGAATGTGTCTCAGTGAGACATGGGTTTTTACTATTGAGTGTTGTTAGATCTACCAGGCAGCTGTTATCTTGTGTTAGGGAGCTGTTTTCTGGTTACCTTCCCATTGTTCTTTTGTTTGACTGCTTGGGGGGAAAAGGGAGGGGGGTGATATCACTCCAACTTGCAGTACAGCAGTAAAGAGTGATTGAAGTTTATCAGAGCACAAGTCACATGACTTGGGGCAGCTGGGAAATTGACAATATGTCTAATATGTCAAATTGACCTAAGTGCAAAATCACTATTGAATTTTCGCTAGACACAAACAAACACTAGCGCATCTTCGCTATGAAATGCGTGCACTGCCAAAGTAAAAGTCGCCAGCGTTCGCTCCAAGGGTGCTAGTTCGCATATTAGTGAATTAGTGTAGTGGTAGCGAATTTTCACCTGGCAAAAACGTGCGAAGTGGTCGCTGCCGACAATTCGCCCTTTAGTAAATCTACCCCAATGTTGGATTTAAAAACTTTTTGGAAGAGTAGTTTCCAAACCAAAAAATGGTTATAGAGAAAGGAAAATGTAGCACTTTCTATATTATGGTCTGTTCTTTCAAAACAAAAAGTTATCACAAAGTTAGCCCATGTATAGCCTCTCCTATACAAACAGAACAATGGATAAAGTGCATGCTCATTTCTAATTCCCCACTCTCATCTTAATGAGATGCTTGCCTCTAAAGCTGGCCATAGACGCAAAGATCTGATCGTACGAATCGAGGATTCGTACGATTTTCGGACCGTGTGTGGAGAGTCCCGACATTTTTCGTCCGGCGGAGATTGGTCGTTTGGTCAATCGGACAGGTTAGAAAATTTCTGTCGGCTGCCGATAATATCTCTGCGTGTATTGCCGATCGTACGATTTTCAGTGGGAGACTGTCACTAGCTTTGGTTGGACATAGATATCGTACGATTGCTGTCAGGGGCAGAACATTGCTGATCTGTTCTTTAACTAATCTGACTGGTAAGACTTTGATCTGAATGGTTAGTGGCAGGTCGGGAGATGGGAAAGTCCGATCGTACGATGATTCATACGATCGGATCTTTCCATCTATGGCCAGCTTTATGGCAGATGTTTATTAGCAAACATAATTAGGATACACTCCACATAGGGGCAAATTATCATTATATCATGCGTGAAATACAAATACACAAGACTGACTCCTGAAAATCATGGCTTAAAATGCACTTATAAATGCTGTGTATAAAAAGGGGATTGCCATTACCTCACATAACGTTAATGGATTATGTGTAAAACAAGGACAACAATAAACTCACTAGTACTTTTAATGGATTATTGAGATGGAATGCAAAGCAAATAATCACAAGAAAGGAGACTGACATATCTTTAAAAATAGAACATTAATTTACACCATTTAGTTTTTTCTTCCCTAAATCTTTTTATACATCTTGATATATATCCCCGTATAGTTTCTAGCAAAAATGATTATAGTAATATATAATTGTAAAGTTTTCAAATTTTGCAAAAGTGTAATTAAAATATAAAATAAGAATCTATAACTTGTCAGTTACTGCAAAAATAATAATCTAATAATAATCTAAAAATATATATATAATATACCAACACACTGCTGTTTTTTTTTCAGTAAGGCAGCACATTTAATATGGCCTTTTGGGGTCTATAGACGCCACCCGTAGACTTCAACATTATTGAAAATGCAAACATCACTGTTAACACTTATGCTGGACATATACAAGGTGTTTGATTCTCTTTCTTGGTCATATCTATTTCAAATACTCCCAAAATACAATATCACAGGCCATTTTCTAGATCCCCTCCAATGAATATGCAGACAGCCAAAAGCCTCCTTAAAAATTCTAGAGAGACAGTCCTTAGCCATCCCTATTGCAAGGGGCACGCACCAGGGATGCCCTTTGTCGCCACTTCTTTTCTCCCTAGTCATCGAGCCTTTTGCCATGCTAATCCAACAAGACAGGCTATGTCAAATCACACCAAACCTACAAAATGAGCATGTATTCCAATGACATTAGCCTCACAATAACCAAGCCTTTGACCAGCCTCCCTAGCCTATTCAATTCCCTGGATAAGTTTCATAAGCTTTTGGGCCTATATCTCCAAAATGGAAGCGCTCTATTGTAATATCCCTTCCATTGGTGAATGCATTCAGTGGACTGCCTTGGTGTCAAAACCACAAAATCCTTTCACTCCTTCTACAAAGCAAACTCCCCCCCTCTCATAAATACACTGCACAGGTTTTTGGAAAACTGGTCCAAATACTCTATTTTTTGACTGGGACGCATTGCTGCAAGTCAGATGATGCTACTCCCCAAACTCTTATATGCCTTTCAGACCATACCCATACCAGTCAATAGCCCAGACCTCACCTGATTACAGAGAAAAGTCTAGTACTTTATTTGGAACAACAAATCACATAGGATTAACAAAAATGTATTAAAGTCTCATAGCCAGAGATGCTTGAAGGTTCCTCATTTAATGCACTATTTTAAATGACACAATGTCACCTACCATCAGGTCACTCCAAATGGGTGGACTTTGAAAATGCCTTGATGGGTTCCTCTCTTTTATGGGCCAGTACAGATGTGATTCAGAAATATAAGATTATAAACCCTGTAATTAAGTTTCATCTACAGTTAGGGAAAACCCTGAAGCAAAAATGTATGCCACACACCTCCCAAAGTCATATGCAGCCATTTGTGGGCAACCAAGACTTTCTCCCTGGGCTAATTCACTCAGCTTTCCAAAGGTAGACAACCAATAAACTTCATACTCTATACATTCATGCAAGGATTGAAATCATTTCCCAATTGTGTGATATGCATGCTATCCCAGATACAATACAATCAGCTCTCCCACTTTAATGATTCTCAAGCCCCCCATCGAGCAAAGCTAGAGGGCTTGCTGTATGAATTCTGTTGCCATAACCCACTTGGAACCAAAAACTTAATCGTATTTACTCCCAACTAATAGAAGCCTCCTCTCTTATCTTACATAAGTACATGGCAGCATGGGAGATGGATTTCACAGCCTCTATTCATCTTGAAACGTGGACCAAAATATGGAGGTCTATCAGGAAATGTTCTCCTAATGTAGGGGTCAAGGAAACAGCATACAAGGTGATGTATTGCTGGTATCTTACACCCAAACGCAAACATGCCATTGACCCAAACTTCCTAGCCACTTGCTTTAGAGGCCGCACAACAGGGGGAGATTATCTTCATGCCTGTGCCATTGTCTCAGTGTTATGGACTGAAGTGTACAAGATAGCTTCTCAGATAATAGGGGTAACTATTGAACCAACCATGGAGTCAGCATTGCTTTCCTTGCCCTACCCTAAGCTAGCTCTATACCCACACAAATTACTATCCCAAATACTAGCAGCCACATGCTGGGTCATAGCCATACATTGGCTGGCTCCCTACCTTCCTATCCTACTTGTTATTAACAGACTTATCCAGTCTATGCATTATTTATCAGCCCTCTTGGACCATCTGGTCACGTGGGAGAAATTTTGTTCCGATATGCCATAGGAATGATAACATTCTTAATGTAACTGTGATCGAACTACAAACTGATTTGAGTATATTTTGTTTATATTATTTATTGTACCTTCCATTTATTTCCTTATTTACCTTTTATGATTCCTGTTCACTAGTTGGTATATGCTTATAATTACCATAATTACCATAATTACCAAGGCACCATGGGCATTTATTGCCATAAACAAAATTTCTTTTGCATTTAAACCTTTTCATTTAATTTCAAAAACTGTTTGAACACAACCCAATAGAACATGTGTATTTTAATAACACAGCATTAACACTATTATTTGTTTTGTGCATATAGACAAAGAACCGAAAATGCTAATGTGAAACTATCCAACATAAAATATTAGTGTCCAAAAACTTAATATCATCAAACTAGACACCACAGCAAAAGCATCACAGAATATTGCAATCGTTCTTATGCACATCACATGCACAAAGTAAGCAACTAAATTCAGAGATCCAATCTATTTTTTTTTTTTTTGGAGCTGGGGGCAACCTTGCATTTTAAAACGGTACCATTGACTTAGGGATAGATTAATTAAGGTTTGAATGGTAAATTCAAATTATTTTTGATCAAAACTCGCAAATTCTAAACCACCAACTCGAATTTGAATGTGAGATTTATGACATCTTGACCCTGGACACAGTTCTAATTCGCAAATTTGCCACCTAAAACCTGCTGAGTCCATGTAGAAGTCAATGGCAGAGATCCGTTGCATTTGAAGATATTAATTGACTTCCTGACATACGTTTTTTTTTCAGAGGAAAACTCAATTCAGTCTTTTGTGTCGTTCATATTCGATTGAAGTTTTTTCATAAATAAACTCCCATTTGAGTTGTGAGTAAACTCAAATTTATTAGAGTTAAAAAAAATTCACATAACTGAAATTCAACCTCTGATAAATCTGCCCCTTAAAGTGTTCATCAGGAAAGCTAGAAATCTTCACTTCCTACCCAGTAGAATGCAAGAAGAAACTGTGTGAACAACCACACTTGGATTTTATTTCAAATTGAGATGCAGGTTAAGCTTCTCAGTATAACTTCACTGATTGCAATCTTTAAATCTATTAGATACACTCTTTTCCTGCTGTTCCACTATTATTGTGTATTTTTAATCTCAAAGCACTTCTAAAAGCATTTCTCTCCTCTTTGCCTAATAACTTGTCAGCTAATGCTAAAAAAAACTAAACACCCCTGCTATACACAGCAGCTTTTCAAAGCATAGATTTTTACAAATTCTCAAAGGCAGAAAAGGATGGGATGGAGGAGGATGCGAGATGAGTTGCTTTAAAGAACTCCCCCTCCGCGTTTTGCAGATGTGCCTACCACTGTTTCTCCCCGATCAGATATATTGTTAATTTAATTCTGAAGAGATTGAGAGATGAGGGACATGAAATTTGATCAGTGAATGTCAAAATGTCTAGGATAAACAGCATTAACCATCAGTAGATAGAGCTCTGTAACTCTTCACCTCTATCTTTTCTTTTATGATTTTGACTGAAATTCTACGAGTTATCAATTATTTATCTTGGCACATCAGCATTTCTAAAATTTAATTTGGCAGTCATACTGAACTGCCACGACCGTTTCGTTTACTCTCATTTCACACTGTTCTTACTGTCCTCTTGTGAACTTGGCCTGATGTGTGAAACAGCATTTATCTGTTCAGTGGTCTGGGAGAATGCAGTTCAGTGTGTGTTTTCAAGTGTTTCTCAATAAAGAGCAACACAACTTATCAATACTATCTGATGAGTCTTCACAAGGCACCAGGGCTCCAGAACTTGCTCTGGAGTGTAAAGAAGGAATTGGCCCCTGGTGGTGGCGGCTTTGCATTGCATTGAATGTATGACATAACGCCTGCTTTCTTTTAACCATTAGAATATAAAACATCATATGTGTAATGCATAAAAGCACTTAGTGATGGACGCATTGAACAGGGTAACATTGCATTATACAGGATTTCATTCTCCTTTAACATATATTTATAAAAATAAATGTATTTTCCCTAAATTACCTAAAATGAGTGACTAGATAAGTCACACAATGTTAATCACAGAACAGGGAAAAGGATTATGGGAATCTGTGTCTTGGCTGACTGCTGGTATATTATTTCAATGGTTTAGGTAAAGTTTCATGTATTATGACATATATTTTTTTTATCTGGGTGAAGTTAAAGTAAATCTAATCCTATGATCCCACTACTCTTCCTAAGCAATATCATGGATAAATATGCATACATTCGAAACTGAGCTGTTTGGCAAGGTTTTTTTGATGGTATTGCTAATGAGTAAATCTGCTTTTTACCATTACTACTTTTATAGATGCTTTATAGCTCTTGTAACAGGTTGTTCCATAGCATTTGTGTTGCGAACACTTTTGTTCTGGTGTATATAGTATTTTTTTTTTTTGTTAGATTTATAGTTTATTTTAGATCTTACTCCTTAGAGAAGTATATGAAGATACAATGTATGTATATGTTGGAAAAACACAATAAATAAAAAGAAAAGAAAAAAACCCAAGGACTTAGCTTGCTTATAATGATACAATGTGTTTTTTTTCAATTACAACAACGTATTCAACTGCCAGTATTGGATCAATTACCTAGAATGTTTGGGACTTGGAATTTTCCAGATAAGGCATCTTTCTGTAATTTGCATCACCATACATTGAATAAACCTGTACCTGAGCAAATTCCTGACATTGATATCTCAATAACAGACCAATATATACACACAAAATTTCTAAACAGGGTTTACCTAGCCCCCACCTAGCCTAGCCCACCGGGGCTGCTTCCTCAGGGCCCACTCTGCCACACACGTCAGGGCAAGAAGGGAAGAAGAGGTGCAGGGTGCATATCTGGGCCGGTGGGCCCACATGAAACAGGGCCCACCAGGTTTGTTCCCGGTATCCTGCCAGCCCAGTCTGACCCTGCCTAACCCCCACAGAGGTTGGCACAAATATATCCTGGGTATCCAGGCTTCTGTGTAAAATGTAACCTAGAGCAGGGCACCTATTTACACATCGTCTGGGGTTGTCCCAAAATCCATTCTGGATTGAGATTCTCACTTTTATAGACAACTCCCTGGGTTTGCCAAGCATCCGGACTTGTGAATTCTGCCTGCTGGGACAGGCTGAGGGGCTTACATTTAGGGATGTAGCGAACGTCGGGAAAAAAGTTCGCGAACATATTCGCGAACTTGCGTCAAAAATGCGAACGGTTCGCGAACGTCGCGAACCCCATAGACTTCAATGGGAAGGCGAATTTTAAAAGCTAGAAAAGACATTTCTGGCCAGAAAAATGATTTTAAAGTTGTTTAACGGGTGCAACGACCTGGACAGTGCCATGCCAGAGGGGGATCAAGGGCAAAAATGTTTCTAAAAAATCCATTGTTGACACAGCGCTGCGTTTTGTGCTGTAAAGGGCAGAAATCACACTACATTTCTAAACCTGTGTAATAAAATGCTTTAAAACGTCCGGCGTCTACATGCCAATCAAGTCGTGTAAAGGTTACAGCCTGTTCACACGCAAAGACGAAACGCGGTGCTTACTGCAACGCAAAAAGACGCAAAGAGCTTTAATGAATGATACCGTCAAGTGAGCAAATAATAGTTTTTAATTACTAGTTGAGCTTGTCACCTCCAGGATGTTCGTCCTGTTGGTGGCAATATTTCTGTAGTGGTGTATTTAGCAGTCACCATGCTTGTGCGCACGTGCACGGTCAGGCAGAGGTAATTCAATGTACAGTGAAGTGAACCAAAAAACACTGATTCTGCAGTGTGGGCCCAGTTTTGGTCTACTTTATTGATCACCTGCGGTGACCATAAAAGATGCGATTTTGCCACTGTTGCAGAACCCTGAAAAATTAGGCATGTGTACTTTCCTGAAAAATTATCTTTTTTTTGTCAGATACAGTGGATACGGAATATATTATTGCTGCCTGAAAAACGTCACTCGGTTGGTGTTTCTAGAGACGGTACTATTATTGATATTTAGACAGAATGTGAACAAGCTCACACAGCTAGATGGTTGTTGTTTGAAAATGAAGAACACACTGAGCAAATAATGCCTACAAGGTTAACGTATACACTACTACAGCAGTGGATACGGAATATATTATTGCTGCCTGAAAAACGTCACTCGGGTGGTGTTTCTAGAGACGGTATTATTATTGATATTTAGACAGAATGTGAACAAGCTCACACAGCTAGATGGTTGTTGTTTGAAAATGAAGAACACACTGAGCAAATAATGCCTGCAAGGTTAATGTATACACTACTACAGCAGTGGGTACGGAATATATTATTGCTGCCTGAAAAACGTCACTCGGGTGGTGTTTCTAGAGACGGTATTATTATTGATATTTAGACAGAATGTGAACAAGCTCACACAGCTAGATGGAAGTTGTTTGAAAATGAAGAAGAAGAACACACTGGGCAAACAAGGCCTACAAGGTCAACGTATACACTACTACAGCAGTGGATACGGAATATATTATTGCTGCCTGAAAAACGTCACTCGGGTGGTGTTTCTAGAGACGGTACTATTATTGATATTTAGACAGAATGTGAACAAGCTCACACAGCTAGATGGTTGTTGTTTGAAAATGAAGAACACAATGAGCAAATAATGCCTACAAGGTTAACGTATACACTACTACAGCAGTGGATACGGAATATATTATTGCTGCCTGAAAAACGTCACTCGGGTGGTGTTTCTAGAGACGGTATTATTATTGATATTTAGACAGAATGTGAACAAGCTCACACAGCTAGATGGTTGTTGTTTGAAAATGAAGAACACACTGAGCAAATAATGCCTGCAACAGCACTGTACACGTTAAAGAACAGTAAGATAAGTAAAAGAAAAAAAATATATATGTATATTAAAAAAAATATTTTTCTCGGGTTGGTGCTGCTGAACTACTAGGAGCAGTACAGTAGCACACCAGTCCCACTCCCCAACACTGCTAGACTAATAGCACTGGGCTTATAGTAGCAACTAGCAAAGTAAAAAAACAAAAAAGAAAATAAAAGCAGTCCTTACAAGGACTATTGGGTTATTACAGCAGTCAGCAGATGAGATCAGAAGAGATCAGTGCCCACAGCAGGCAGCTACATACAGAGCACTGCAGTAGAAGGTAGATTACTAGCCAGCAAAGCTACCCTAAAATGTCCCTCAAATCCCTGCAGACTTCTGTCCCTCCAATACAGAGCAGTATCAAGTAGATTACTAGCCAGCAAACTTACTATCAACTGTCCCTCAAAGAAATCAGTGAAATCAGTAACAGCTCTCTCCCTACACTAGCTCTTGCAAGCACACACAGGCAGAATGAAAAAACACTGCAGGGCTTCAGTTTATATATGGAAGGGGAGTGGTCCAGGGGGTGTGGGGGTGGTCCAGGAGGGAGAGCTTCCTGATTGGCTGCCATGTATCTGCTGGTCTGGGGTGAGAGGTCAAAAAAAAGTGCCAGGTAAGGCGAACCCAAAATGGCGAACGTCGCGCGACATTCGCGAACTTGCGGCGGACGCGAACAGCCGATGTTCGCGCGAACAAGTTCGCCGGCGAACAGTCCGCGACATCCCTACTTACATTAACTGCTAGTGAAAGGCTCTGCATGCAGCAGCTTCTGCACTACAGTATGTCAAAAAAGCAATACTTATGTCTTCGAAAGCTTTGGAGCCCCTACCTTAACCTTTTTGGACCAAACTAGTTCACTAGTCAGCCAAATTCCAGAAAATAGGGGAACCACAATCGAGAAATGTTGAACTTCAGTGTACAAGGGATGCCAAATATAAAATGTTGATTATGCAGAGACCCCACTGGCTTACTATATATACTTATTAATTTTGCTGCCAAATGGAACCTTAGTGCCCATCCATACAGTACCTCTCCTCTCCTATCCTCTCCTCTCTACTTTTACTTCCAACCGCCTCTATTCTTAACCTCACTCTTGCTTTATGTTTAAAAAATAATAAAGAAAACCTTAAAAAAGCATTTAATAAACCCAGTAGCATTGTTTTGCCATCAATAGGGATCACACAGCTTAGTTAGGATCAAGCACAAGGTACTGTTTTATACAAAGAAAACATGTTTACTAAACACTGAATCCATGGAGATGGTTTTCCTGTAATAAGAATTTCCACAGGTTTCCATAAGGCAACCTTTGGAAAGTCCGCTTATGTATTTATAGAGTAAAATCTGTAAGTCGTAGCAGGAGATAAGATGCCAAGTTGGAGAGGCAGCCATGTTGACACTATAAAAACACTTTGTAGGTATTTCAGCCCAAGAACATGTTCAGTTGTGCTTCTATCCTCTAAGACCTTCTGCTGGTCCAGCAATGTATACAAATGGTTACAGAAGTGAGGAGAGCATACCAGATACAGAATTGCTGCTGCAAGGTACTTTATTAGTGTGTTTGTAGTCAGTAATAAAGCACCTTGCAGCAGCAATTCTGCACCTGGTATGCTCTCCTCAATTTTGTAACCATTTTTGTTCAAGAAACTGTTTTTATTTTTTAAAGGCACATTTTTAGTGGCATTTTGTGCAACCCAGGAAGTTCAAGGGGCATTAATTATCTTTATACTGTGACTATGACTAGTTCTGCACAATAATATAATGAACAGCAGTCCAAGAACTGCAAGTGAATCACAAGACACAAGGTTACAAAGGAGAGTTGAATCGTCCACCCACTTCACATTTGCATTCAGACTCGAGAAGCACAGACCTCAGCACAGTTTTACCATAATGGTGACTGAAGCATTTTATAACGAGAAACCTTAGTGAATGGCCAACAATGCTCAATTATTCTAAACAAAAATGTCCTATACTTTCCCTTTAACATAGAATTTGTTTAACACATGCTCTGGTCTATTTGCTAAAAATTATATTACCTTGTCAACACAATCCACCCTGTATATCAAGGACATCATGGGGTACTGGTTGATTGTTTACCATCTATGCCACATATGGATTTTTAAGAGATTGTACTCCATTGCAATGGCTGAATCACTACTGACTAAGTTAATGTGTAGGTTAGTGGTCTACAGTAATCACATTTTATATAGATAGATAGATAGATAGATAGATAGATAGATAGATAGATAGATAGATAGATAGATAGATAGATAGATAGATAGATAGATAGATAGATAGATAGATAGATAGATAGATAGCGATATGCCTTGAAATACAAAAGCCAAACACACACGTGGCATTTTCAAGAAAACAGAACCAGTGGATATGTTATTGTGGTAGGGATGAAGAGAGATGAGATGCAGCATTAGAGCGAGCTGGAATCTTAGAGCAAGGGAGAAAGATGCACAAATATAATGTAACAGTTTAACATTGCATATAATATGTTAATCTATTAATATTCCTTTATCAACCAAGCTCAGCACACAGCATTTGTAAGGCTAAGGGATTTTAGCCGTGGGCATAAGTTAAACTACTCTGTGCTCACTGTTGATTTACCCTGAAAGAAAAAGGAATGTTATTTAATCTGCAACATGCTACTTCTAAGGCTGGAAGCTGGAAAGAAAAAAGAATCCCAGATAGGTGTAGCAATTTACTTGTCCCTTCTTACTCTATAAGGCTACACAATTTGATTGTAGATTTAGAAAAGCTTGTAAGCTAAAGGGCAGAGCAGAATAAGAGCTTCCTGTTCTAAAATATGCAGTAAGCTTACAAACAAAAAGAAAATGTTGTAGGTCCGTTACTGTATGTACCCATTACAATAATCTTGTGTCATTTGTTGTCGGTTTAAACATTCAGAGCCAAACACAAAACCGCTTTCTGTTCTCTTGTATCTTTACATTGAATGTAACCCTTCCTTTCCCATGTTATACTTGATACAACATGCTTAAAGCATGAAACTTGACTATATGGACCACAAGCTTCAAATGCACAAATGGTAGAATATGCTGCCAGCATACACATGTCCTTATTATCTTTAACTCTGACATATTCCACCATGCTTTACAGAGCTGGTAAATGGATTTGCATCAGACCCTGCCACAGTGGCATGCAATACAGCAAATGTATTAACAGTAAACACTAAGTTTACATTCCTACTGTATATGCTTTTATAATGGAGAAGGAAAATCACCCGCGCACAAGAATAGCATACAAACTTTAGTATTTGCACTCATTCTTTCAACAATATTGTGTTGTCTAAATACTCTGACCCCAGGGGTATTGCCTTTGCTTCTTCAGAATGTAAGTCCTACAACAAAACCATCAGTTATATTGTAGTAAACGTCTTATTGCTTTACAATCCAAGGCTCCCATATATTAACTAGTGGTGCTTGGGCTGGCCTGGATCCATGGATTTACCTATGGGTTGGGTGGGTATTGGCTGGCTCAGCCCCCCCCCCTTACTGTTCCATTGTTCCCTCCTTCTACCCAATCATCGCTGACAAACTTTCCCAGTTAATTCACACTACTGCATTTACTTTCTATACTGGTTCCAACCACACCTCGCCTGCTTTTGGTCACATTCGAGATGGGCAGGTTTGATGCAGGTAGATGAGTAACTGCAGCATGATGGTTTAGACTGGTTTCAGGTTGAAAGAGGATGGGGTAGTGTCAGCACATCTGACAATTTGTTAACCTCTCTCTATTACAAATATTCTACCTTGCACTTTTACATTTTACACTATCTATAATACTGTACTCAAGTTCATGTTAAAACCATTTTATTTCTTGCCACTTGTCTCATTGTTCTCAGTTTCCAAAGTAAAAAAAAAAAGGCTTAATCATGTTTATTGAATAAAGACTTATAAGGGGCAACTATGCAAGAATGCCATTCTGAAGGAAGGTGAGAAACTAGTTACATATTAGTAAGCTGGACCTAAATGCATTCTGAATTCATACACAATACCCAGGGAATCTCATCAAATAACTGGTAAGCCACCATACTCTGTTATGCGCATCAGCTTTCAAACATGATAAATGAAATGCTTCACTAACAATCCATTTATGTATCTTTATAAACCTTTCATTGCTTCTCTTTTATTCCCGTATTTCTGTTCTTTCACTATGAGCACACCAAAGCATTTTGAAATTGCTATAAATTTGATCACATATGGTTTGCAATTGAAATCATCAAAATTGCATACACCTAGAAGTATGTAATATATGATTATTTCGTTTAGGACTTATGACTTGTTAAGGTAGAAATTGTTGCCATATTTCTGCCTCTAAGAACTGAACGGTGTGACTGTTGCAAAACGAGCACATTTTACACGGCCATTTAGTCAATATAAAGCTTTGGCTATACATATTTAAATGGAAATTATATTCACACTCCAACAACAACAGGCGTATTAAGCATAAAAAACAGAAACTTTAGAACTGCTCCAAGTAACAAATGAGTTAAGAATACAGCTTCAAACAGCCATGATTACTCTAGGACAAGTAATTTTAGTCTTCTTGAGCTTCAAAGTAGTAGAATTTTTTTTTCTGGATGTACGAACAAGACTGCTGTGATATATCGCTATGGTTTCCATAACAGTCACTATACATTCTGACATGTCATGCAAGAAATAATAATCATTAAAGGAGAACTAAAACTTAACTAAAGAAATAGGCTACACAATGCTGTGCATTATGTTTGAGATTCTATACCAGCCCAAGGCAACCACAGCCCTTTAGCAGGGAAGATCTGTGCCTCCAAAGATGCCCCAGTTGTTCCTCATCTTCTTTTCTAGCCATATTTATTATTAGACTCCTTTAAACTTAAGAATTGCAGTTTTTCACATGAGTTACTCTCTTTTGGACCCCATCTCATTAAATTCAATATGTGTCTGTGCAGTATGCATTCAGTGGCTTCAGAAGAGTGTGCGCAATTCAATAGTCATAAATTGTTGAAATTCAAGCATATAGAAAGAACCTATGGCAGTTTATATGGCCTTTAAATATATAAGGCTGACACTACTTACTTCAACAGCCTGAACAAAAGAATATAAATAAAGACAAATGAATAACCATATAAAAGGTTACCAAAGAGAAGTAAGTTTACATTGCAGACACATACTGCAGACACATATCTACAAATATTTTGTTTTGCAGGTATTCAGTAAGCATAGCAACAGCATCCTTATTTCTCCCAGTCCCTTCCTATTAAACAAAGAATACAGAAACTCACTAGAATATGTCAATTATTATCTCAGTGTGAAGTACCAAGGGGGGGGGTTTGATTAAAGTCTTGTGGTTCTGCAGGAGGTGATGAGAAGATGCCACACATCATCACAATAACTTAGCAATTCTTTGCAGTAGGTAAAGTTTAATTATTGCCCACTGGGGAGCTTGAAAAAATAAATAAAGCGTGCATCCCAGCTAAAATGTGCAAAAGTATTGTCCCTGTCTTAAAATATTCATCAACTACTGACTGTTGCTACTACTACATAGAAGTAAGTGCTACTGAGTGATTTTCCTATCTATAAATAGGTTTGAAAACTATAAATACAGATGAAGCCAGCAAGAACTATATGTCTGGCACACACAGCCATGTGAAATGAATGGTGTGTTGTTGACCAAATACAAACATTTTGGTGGCACCATCTGTTGATGTACTGATCTGGTCCAGTTGCTTTTACACACAATGGTTCTTTCTATAATTACCAGGTTGTGCATTAGCCATGTCACCAGTCTTGCATAAAATTGCGGAAGACTCCTGAAAAATGAAGGATGGTTTAAATCTCTGCACCACCAGAGCAAGTACAATGTACTGACTTATTATCACAGAGGAAAACGTAAATCAATTAAGAATGTTTGTCCAAATAGAATTCTATGGTACATTGCATTGCCATATATTGGTGCTTTATTGATTACAAGTTTACAGATAACAGATCCCATATCACAACAAGTTTGGGTTATGTAAAATTCATATCAATGAGCTGCCAATATAATGTACAATGGAGACTCACCAGGCCCTGCCAATAACAGGTTAATCCAATAGCAAACTCATCACCATAGGACTCCTCACCTCCATCCTTAATGTGTCTTTCCAGTCCAGGAAATCACATTTCATTTATGAGTTGTTTTAAAGACTCTGCACGCAGGGAGCATTTTCTCCAATCACTTAGACGCAAGCTGTGATGATGTTTTTTTTTTTTTACCCATGCCTTCTGATTCGAAAAGGATGAACAAATAAATAAATAAATCAACAGCAAGTAAATTAAATTTTCCACTGGGATCATTAATCTCTTATTAAAATTCTGTATTTGTTTAAGAAAACAAGAGGCCCAAACAAAGCAGAATATTCGTCAAACATTTTACAGGCAGTTTCCCCCGTTAATGAAATTGTCTTCGGGATGAGATAGTTTGAGGCATTTTATTCTTCTCTGCGAGATTATGCATTCTGGATGCAAGCTGCCACCAAGCTAAGTCATTTCTTTCAGACACTCGTATAGTAAAGGTCATACAGAAACAAACAACAAATATATAACAGTGGGTCTTAACACACAGCTACTTAAAATTAGCAGCCTCTCTGCCACTTAAGTAGTTAAACACAAATGAAATACTTGTTTCTAGGATAATGATCAATTCCTGTGACTAAAGACGCTCATGAAAAACATGAGATCTATGTCTTAACTAAACCATTTATAAGTAATTGTCAAGTAGGCTGTGTTTTTTGTCCATAGTTGTTCATATAGAAACAACATTTCAATTCAATATCAGAATGTAATATGAGAATGAAGCATTTTTTAAGGTCCCATTTTGATTACTTGATTGAAACTGTAAATCTCCTGAGTGATGTGAACCTATATCTAGAAGAAGTTGGTTTGCTTGTGTGTTTTCTTGTAGGTATATGTGATATATGGGATTTTTCACAAAACCTAATCCTAGATTTTGTTTATCCCTAAAAGGAAAACCCATGTGCTGCACAGTAAATCTGTCAAGTTAAATCAGTAAAATAGAATCCATAAAACAACAAAAGAAGTAGAAAGGGATAAGGACATTTAGAAAGTAGTAGAAAATAGGAAAATACAATTGCAGGTATGGGGCCTATTATCCAGAATGCTCGGGATTTGGGATTTTCTGGATAATAGATTTTTCCATAATTTGGATCTTCATACCTTAAGTTTACTAGAAAATCATGTAAACAATAGTGATGGGTGAATAAATTCGCCAGACACAAATTCACGGCGAATGTCCATGTTTTGCCGCAATCAAATTAATTTGTGAAACTGTGGCGACAATTTGACAGAGAGAAATCCGGCACGTCCAAAATAAATTGACGCACGTAAAAATTTATTTGGACGCCCATTGACTTTAATGCATTTGGACCAAATAGTCCCTTTTTAAAAAATTGTGGCTCGCGTCAAAATTATTTTGATGCCCATGGGCTTTTTTCACCATTACGCAAATTTCCCGGTAAATTCGCAAATTTTTCTGCACAGATTCACCCATCACTAGTAAAAATACATAAACCAAATAAGATGGGTTTGCTTCTAATAAGGATTAATTATATCTCAGTTTGAATAGAGTACAAGGCACTATTTTATTATTACAGAGAAAAGGGGAATCAAAAAAAACTTGGATTATTTGGATAAAATGGAGCCTATGGGAGATGGCTTTTCCGTAATTCAGAGCTTTCTGGATAACTGGTTTCCAGCTAACGGGTCCCATATCTGTAAAAGCAAAAGACAAAGGAAAAATATAGCAAGAGGTCATTAGAATACATAAACTGGCAGAAAATCAGGCTCTACATAGCAGTAAGGCAGGATCGGCTGGGCTGTTATCAGAAGCAGGCCAGTTGTATTAATACTCCCTGTAAGAATGGCTTACTAGCTGAAAGTGAAGCCTTGCTGATGGTGGGGTGGAACTATGAAGAACTGATGGACTTGCCATGGCTTCCCTAGAGAATAAATGACTTAGGACCTGATCTGAGAAAATGCTAGTCAAATCTTTATTGTAAGTGCACACAATATAACTGAGATACACAGTGTAGTACTGTACATGCTAATATTTGTCTCTCTCCTGATATCAACCTTACAGCTCCAAGAGACGCCGTCTGGCAGTTTTACAATATACTATTCTGTAAACCATGTTTATGAACTGATAATCCCCTTTGTTGTGCGTTAAAAGAATGTTCAATAATATAGTGCGACATGTATCGTAATCATCACATGCTAAAACATGATGATTTCACCTTTTCATAGTGCGTAATGTGGTGCATTTCAGCATGCAGCTGAATTACAGTATGTACAAAGTAATGCAGTTCAAGACAAGCTTATTGTCCAAAAGACAGAAGGATGAAGTGTACCAATTCAGTTTAACAGAAACAGATTAAGAAAACAAGGCAGCTTATTCCCCTGTAATAATTCTAAAAATACATATTTTTGAGAACACATTGAAACCCTCAAAGTAAGTATTTACTTAGTAACTTTCACATTTTTCCTGGGGGAGGTTTGCGCAACATCAAAAGACCAGATAACACGCTGAGCAATCATTGCGCTGGTAGCTAAGGCGGAACACAAGTCCAGCCATTAATGTTTTGAAGTTATTTTTTATTCCCATGGCCAACTTCAGTGTGATGCTGATGCCTGTGACAGCACGATTGTATGCTTAGATCTGAACATGAAATAACAGTGTTTTCTTTTGCTTTCAAAAAGAACTTTTAAGGTAACGAGGGAAAATTCTGGCTCTTAACAAAACATGAACAATAAATCCAAGATGTAAAGTATGGGAGATTTTAAATATCTCCTGTATTTAATTTAGTGTTTCTGGTGCTTAAAATGCCATGCATTAGGCCTGTCTGTGATATTAAATGATGGATTGTGGGTGAGGATAATGTTCTCTTAGAAGCAGCACCTTTCACAGTAAGAAGATAAGTGCCTCAGATAAACGTATGCAGGGATGTAACCATGCTTCTTATACACACTATTAAGGGTGGATCTGTCAGGCTCTATGCTGTAATGAAAGTTAAATCAGACTAACATTGGGTAATTCAGTTGAAAGGTGATTTGTACCTTTCCCTACCTAGTCAAAAGAAAAACAACCTCAAAACAGTGACAGATATATGTATGGAAATATGATGCATGGAGTGATTTATGGCTTCTAGAAATGAGGTAATATGGACAACTGTGATGGATGGAGTCTATGATCTCATCGATGAGTGTTTCTCTTTTTCTTTGTCTAATGAAAATTACGTCTTCATAAAAATAGCACAGCTTTTGTTTGGACTAATACAAGTCTCGGAGGCAGTGACTGCTATGGTCACACTCTGGCCAAGGGATAAGTATATTCACTTCTCAGTCAATTAGCATGACTTGTGTCTTTGCACAGACCTTTGCTGCTCTGGAGACTGTTACAGATTTTCTATTAAATTGCAAGTCACATCTTTGTGATTAGGTTTTAGATTTGTAATGCTATTGAGATAAAGATAACCCCCTTACCTTTACTTGCCTAATACTAATTATTTATTTAGCAGTGGTGTTTGCTTTAATAAATATTGCCTTGCTAAAAATGGAATCCAGTAGTGACCTACTGTAACTAGAACTTACTGGACTCCAGCAAAAATCAATTTAGGAACCACCTAAACTGTAAGAATCGGATATTCTTCATAAATATATACAGACTTTTTTTGCAGCTTTATAAATTTAAAAAAATGCAAATAAGAGTATCATCTGTCATTGTATTTGCTGCTGTTGGGTGTTAAAGGAGAACTGAACCCCCAAACTAATGAAAACTCCTACCCCTACCCTCCATAGTCCCCCCTCCCTGTTCCCCCCGCACAGATGTCAATACCTGTAAATGCCCCAAAGTTTTTAATTACCCTTCAATGCAGAGTCAGTGCAGCAGGAGGTCACGGGCGCCATCTTCACCGCTTCAGAAATCTTCAGGTCCCTTCGGCAATTTCCGTGGCTGTTGACGCATGCACAGTTGTTCGGGACCGGAAAATTGCTACAACTGCGCATGCACCGATACGCTGCTTACTTACTGAAAACTCCCAATGCAGTGAATACTATCAAGGGTAGGGGGTAGGGATTTTCATTAGTTTGGGGGTTTAGTTCTCCTCTAAACCCGCTACTTAATTGTAACACCTATTTAGGCCACCCGGGGTTAATTCACCAGCTAGAACACTAGAGCATGGGTTACACGCGACTTACACCCAGGGCAGGGCCTTCGTAAAGTGGAAGTGTTCAATCTATGGTGTAGTGCAACTACATCCCCCCAGGCTATTGTGCACACAAAAACAACTTGGGCGCCAGGAGGTTCTTAACAATCAGGAACGGTTTATTATGCCAAAAAGGGCAAATGACCACAGGTTTCAGTACTCACGCAGGAGCTTGAGGAAAACAGCATATTGAGAGTTCACACAGATCAAAGGCAGGCTCACACACAGAGTACACAGGCAAATGCAGTACAACCCTTTCCCTCCTGGAAGTTGTCAGGAAAGCAGCTTCTACCCTACAGTCCCTCTTCACTGAGGTCCCTGACTGGAGGCAACACACAGAGCCTCTGGGAAGCTACTCCCTTTCTGCAAATCCTTGTTGGAGCTTCAGCTGCTCTTTCTCTCTATCCTATCTGCCTTTCTCTCCTAGAGAGACTATGACAAGTCTGCCCTAGTGTAACTATTCCTCATTCACAGAGTTTTCTGGTCCTCGACTTGGACACATGCCTTCTTCTGGGCCTATTGCACTCAGTCCCCCTGAGCACATCCAGCTGGAATCACATCCAGAGGCAAAAGAGGAAGAGGCCACTCCCTGCACACACTATATAGGAGTGTGTCAGAGCAGTGTCATCAAATCTCTCAGCCTATCAATATATATATATATATATCAATATATATCAATATCAGCCTATAACAATATTCAGGGCTGTCTAATAATTTGATAACAACCATTTTGTGAAACATACCTGGTTTTGGCCATTCCTTAATGAGTGTGTGTAGTTTATCCATAAGAAGTAAATGTAAAGCAAATGGAGACTAGCCGTGTCAAATGAACTGTTTGCATAAACTATTATTTGGCTAAAAAAACTTGTTACAGCAATAGATGAAGCAAATATATTGTTTTCAAGCAGCCCTGTCATTACAGTTAACATATTCCTTCCCCCGCCACATTTCTGCTGCTTGCATTACAGTAGCTTTCTCTTTAAGGCTGCAGAGCTGACAGGATGCTGCAGTCTATTTCCCTTCGAGTTGAAAATAAATTGCTCTTAGATACTGCCAGATCTTCTGTCACTCTAACACCTTTGGGAGAATCACAGCTGAATTGCAGCATGATTAAAAGTGACACAACAAACCATTTCACCTCCATCTTACAGCTCTCTGAACAGACAAAGAAGCCTGTATTTTAAAGTTGGTTGGGTACAGAAATCTGTAGGTGTAACGGTTGGCAGGGCGAGGAAGGGAAACAGAGAAAATGAAGGGATACAGCTACACTTTTATGGAGAATTGACATAAAACTACTGCTGTGATTTTTTTCCTTTATGTAAACAATGTTTCTTTTGGCATCTTTAGGGGCTGATTTATTACGCTTTTTTGTGGCAAAACTCACAAATTCGAATTTAGAGACACCAACTCGTATGTAAATTTGAAAGTGAGATGTATCACACCTCGACCATGAAAACAGTTCTAATTTGAATATTTCCCACCTAAAACCTGGCGAGTTCATTTACAAGTCAATGGCAGAGGTCCGTTGACCCATTTGAAGATGTTCGTAGCCTTACTAACATTTGAGTTTTTTTAGAGAAAAGCAAGAATTGAGTTTCATTTGAATTCAATTTGAATTCGCTTTGATTTTTCAGGTCAGTAACATTTGTTTGAATTTTAGACGTTTGAGTTTTTTCTTAAATAAGATAACATTCACATTTTGAGTACATTTGAATTTATAAGAGTATAAAAGAATTCACATAAATACGAAATTCAACCTTTGACAAATCTGACCCTTAATATACTGTTTGTGAACTTACAAAACTGTTTGGAGCCCAATCCACCAGTGGAAAAAAATTATTTTAACCACTAAAACTTCTTACTGAAAAATTAATTATTTTTACTCCTTTTCCACGCCTTCAACCAGGGCTTAAAAATTATAATGATATTTGTCAATTGAATAATATTATGCTGCAAAATTATTGGTAACAAGTACAAAAATACTTCTAACCACATCATTGTGTAAAGATTATATTGTTACATTCAAGGGATATTTGATTTATCCATCTAGAAAAGTTTATAACCTAACAAAATATACAAATTTTCACTTTTCAGCTTGATTAGTGGTAGGGTTTAGCTGTCCTAAACAGAGGCAGAAGGATCACAAACTGTGTTCAGCCAGGACTCTAGGCCATAAACATTTGAGGAAACATTAAACCTACTATGAATAAACAGAAAAACAATATTAAATAGCAAAGATGCTTTTCATTTTTCTTTCTGGGTATTTTCTACTAAATAAAGGATATATAGGAATATACAGTCCATCAAACTTATTTGTCCATTCTAAAGCTATTACTTGAAAATTCACCATCTAAATTCAGCAGGTGAAATGTATTGTATATTCCTTAAAACCACAGCACTGAATAGCATTAGATAAATATGAATATCTGAAATGGCACAAAGATTTCCCAGATATGTGTCAATGGTGGTTTACAGTGAATAAGTGTGGTCCCTAGTTGAGAGCTGAACCAAATGTTCATCCTACTATTACCTCCTACTCACAATCTGTGTCTGAGCTAAAACAGGTCCATTATTGAATGTAATAAAAGAGCAAAACAATATGCACAAATAAGAATAAAAATTAGCATGTTGCAATGTAATATTCTTCCTTAAACCTTTGTAAATGTTAACAGCGCATTGTCCAATTTTAAGACATACTTGAAGGTGTCATAATCTTCTGGATCAAACATAACACGTTTTCAGTAAACTGTTTACTGCTCACTGCCACAAACTATCGAATTTGCAAACCTTCTTCCAATGTCGGAAGAGGTCGCTAAGAAGTTTCCAGTTTTCTAAAAGCTATATGTTGTGCAAAGGAAAATTTGTTTGCCTAAAGGCATAACTTTTCAGATTGTGCATATTTATTACATTCCCCCATTAGTGATTTAAAAGAGAAAAAGTACCCCACTAGCTTCAAATTCGCTCAGCAGTCTCTAGTAATTAACAGTACCTAATTAAGGTCTCAGTTGTATGTAATTTTACAATTTACTTAATATAAATCCCAAAAAGTGCTTGTGCTAAAATAAAACTGGTTAAATCCAGCGATTATAAATTCATTAGTAATTGTGATACAGTTCATCTAATTATATATATAGGGGTTAAAAAGATGGGTACGCATATACCATTAGCTGTAATCAATTCTTATTCCACGATAGTGTATATCCTTTTACTACAGGATATATAATAGTTAATAGTAACACCCACCAATCACTTTAAGTTAAAAAACTTTAAAGTGCAAGTGCTTATTAATTAATGAAAAACTGACCAAAAATTCATAAATTGAAAGTGCTCAATAGTGCTTAGCAATAAATTAATTAAAAAGAGACCGCAATAAATAGGATAAATATTAAAAAACACACAATGCTCTGGTTCAGAAAATAAGTCAGAAAATGGAAAAGAGGAGGAGGTGGAGTTGTCCCAAATCTACTACCTAATTATTTCTATCCCTGGGACACCACAAAGTCAAGGAAGGCAGAGTACCCGGGACTGTGGTCTCAGTAAGCACAAAAATAGGGGGTGCTTTCCCTGTGGTGACTGCAATATGTGCATTAAGATGCGAAAAATTATTAACTTTGAGGATCGATTTGGTAATAATCATGAAGTAAATAATTATATAAATTGTCGAACTCAAGGTGTAATATATTGTATTGAATGTCCCTGTAATAAGAGGTATATAGGGATGACTACACAAATGTTAAAAACAAGAATGCAACAGCATTGCAGCACGATTAGAACAGCAGGAAATGAGAATAAGAATGATAAAACAATTTCCACGGTAGCTCAACATTTTAAAAAATCACATAATAAAGATCCCTCCACAATGAAATTCTGGGCATTGGAAAAAGTGGAATTAGGAATACGCAGAGGAAATTTGGAACAAGCCCTGTTGAAACGAGAGAGCTATTGGATTTTTAGAATGAACACAGTGTCCCCGAAGGGAATAAATGAGAATAATTTATTTACATCCTTTATTTAAAAATCAATTTATTCACCTTAGTATTGAAACTGAGAAAAGAAACGTGATCTATTTTTTAGTGCATTTTAAATATGATTAAAGTATAAATAAATTAAAATATAAAACATATTTTTAAATTCATGTTTTAATAAATAATTAATAAATATGTTTTTTTTAATTAATTATATATATATACAGTATAAATTTGTTGATGGTTAAATTAATCGATCAATTTCATGTAGAAAGCTCCCCAACTGTTTAAGCATTATGACCGTATTAACAAAACGTATGGAGAAGTGTCAGAACGGAGTTATACTGCCATAGATTTCTCGTGCCGGATAATAGCGTGAAGCTGCCTGGTTGCCAGGACGACGCGCATAAACTATGACATATGTGGGCGAGGATAGGCAAAGTTTCGCGATAACTCTCCAAAGTCTCGCGATAACTCCCCATAGTGACGCACCATACGGAAGTGTTTTAAACCCGACGGCAGGGGAGCTCTCTCATTACGCCTTGACAAAGCCAGTATTGCGAAACGCGCGTCGGCGTTCCGAGTCCTTTTTAAACCTTAAAATTATTTAAAGTCAATTGGGTTTTCTAAGTAGTGGAGGGGGTGGGGAGGTTGCAAAACCTCAACCAGTGCTCGGTTCCCTGCTTAATCTTTCTGATACTAAACTCACAAGGGCCCGTGGATTTGTGGTTTTTTAGGCCTACTTAGATCTCTTCCAGTCTAGGACTAGATTAAAAATTTGAGACCACAGTCCCGGGTACTCTGCCTTCCTTGACTTTGTGGTGTCCCAGGGATAGAAATAATTAGGTAGTAGATTTGGGACAACTCCACCTCCTCCTCTTTTCCATTTTCTGACTTATTTTCTGAACCAGAGCATTGTGTGTTTTTTAATATTTATCCTATTTATTGCGGTCTCTTTTTAATTAATTTATTGCTAAGCACTATTGAGCACTTTCAATTTATGAATTTTTGGTCAGTTTTTCATTAATTAATAAGCACTTGCACTTTAAAGTTTTTTAACTTAAAGTGATTGGTGGGTGTTACTATTAACTATTATATATCCTGTAGTAAAAGGATATACACTATCGTGGAATAAGAATTGATTACAGCTAATGGTATATGCGTACCCATCTTTTTAACCCCTATATATATAATTAGATGAACTGTATCACAATTACTAATGAATTTATAATCGCTGGATTTAACCAGTTTTATTTTAGCACAAGCACTTTTTGGGATTTATATTAAGTAAATTGTAAAATTACATACAACTGAGACCTTAATTAGGTACTGTTAATTACTAGAGACTGCTGAGCGAATTTGAAGCTAGTGGGGTACTTTTTCTCTTTTAAATCATTAACTTGTACTGACTTAGGTCAGACCTCAGCTTCTACCGCAGGATAAATTTATTTAACAAGGGATCACTTTTTTGTTTGATTCCCCCATTAGTGTTTTGATACCTATGTGGTTTCACCAGCCCCCTAAGTGGAGTTACAATTTTCAGGGGCTTTAAATACCTCTCTTATAATTTTATTAAAATGGACATCACTTCATCATCAACATACCTGAGTTAAAAGTCAATCACTGTACATGTGATTTTGCTCCCCAGTGCCACTGTATTGAAATAGTTTAATTTGTATCCATATAAAAAATAGCAAGTACATTTTAATTTAAACCCTTGACAATCTTTATGGGCTGGTTAATTGACCTTGACAACCATAATCATTAACATGTACTGAAGTTGGACACATGCCACTGACAAGAACACTGCATTAAAACAAAAAGATGTTTACAGGATATATGCCACAATTACAATGTATTATTTTCCTGACTATCGTCAATGGCTCTCTATCTTGCATGAATAGAAATGACAGAAATCAGCAGACACAAGAAAAATGTATTCCAGGTGGCTGATTATAAAACGTACATTTGCATACAGCTTTGGAAATTCAAATGGCTGCACAGTAGTGAAAGTGATATCGTTTTGAAAAACATGAAAGCCGATGAGAGAGAAAAAGAGATGAGTCATCATAAAAACATACAGAAGACAGAGCAATGCATGAAATAAAGGAGCGCATAAAATAAGAAAAAATATATCTTGCTATGATGAACAGCTTAGCTGAAATGAAGACACTAAAATGCAAAGCTTGCATTGCAATATGTGTGCATGAATTAAGTCAGGTTAGGGTAGTTCTTTTGCAAAGAGTGGATGGGGTGCTGCTGGGACCCATCAAAAGATCTTTTCCCTAGGTCCAGTATACCTTGCTTGCATACTACTTTACAAGTTTATATGGTCATCATTCAAAGAGTGCACTCCAACTCCAAAACCACCAGCCTCATAATTATCTATTAAACTATACCGTGCAGCCTGGCAGTCTGAAGGTAGAAGCAGTGCAACCAGAAGCATAATCTATGTGAAGCACATTGTTTTGTCCAAGTCACTCTGTCTCCTCTTCAACTCAGGATGAAGCTCCTGCCTTCAAGCCCAGCCTGTTCACATAGATATCCTCCAGGAAGAGCAAAGCAATGCCTATGTCCTGGAATTGTGTGTAACTCAGACAATGCGTGTATGTGTGTGCTAGGTAGTGTATGTGTGTATCTTTCAGTGTGCTTGCATATGTGTGTTGGGCAGCGTGAGTAATTGATTCATAATGTGTGCGTGTGTCAGTTCTTGAGCGTATGTGTATGTCTCATTGTGGGTGTTTCAGGTAGTGGATGGTGGCTTGCCTGCTACTTATCATTACTGGACCATTATAGACAAAAATTCCATTGCACATTGCAAATTCAAAAGCTTTAAAATGGTTTGATCAAGCAAGTCTTGAAACTTCCCAAAATGTTTCACTTTTATGTACTGCTCCTTAATGGACTGTCCGGAGTTTCAGAATCCAATTACAGATATGAGAGACTCATTATTCATAAACCAGTTATCAAGAAAGCTCCAAATTACAAGACGGCTATCTACCATATACTACCCAAACTGATTAAATTGAGCTTTAACAATAATACATAAGATCAAATCATGGATTCTAGTTAGGTTGGACTTTTTTTATTTAACAAAATCAAAAAAAAATTGATAAATAAATAACACATGGAGGCCATTCTGAATGTTTTCAAACAAATGACATTGGCATCAAGCTGTTTTCATTTTTCAGATGGTACCATAAATACTGGTATATAATTCTTTTCAGCAGCCATTTCACCCAATTTTGCTCTTCTTGCCAGATTATGTGTCACACTGACTCCAGCTTTAACCACCTTTTAAAGGTTGGTCTCACATTAATGATCCCATAATCTCTCACTGTCATGACATTGTGCAGAGCATCAGGTTGGGCAAACACCATTACAATCAATGAAGAAGATATTTGCCATTTACCTCAATATTATATTTTGAAATATTCAAAAGTGAGTAAAATAACAAACTGCTGGGAATCCAGATAATCAGCATGTATATTTTGTTTTTCAAAGCTGCAGCGTCTCATCTGCCACTGGGATATATATATATATATATATATCTATATATATATATATATATATATATATATATATATATATATATGTGTGTGTGTGTGTGTGTGTGTCTTTGAATATTCTCTAAAAATACAGACTGCTGGCCTACCAAACTGCTTGTTGCCTTCGCATACATATAATAATGTACTCATTAATGTGCTCATCCATCTCAACCTGTAATCATTTAATATCCTTTTTCTCTAATATCTAATATCATTTTCTCTATAGACAGACCATGTGGTCACTGCCCGGATGTTCTCCGAATTCTTCTGCCCATCAACAAATGCATTTCAAGGCCTTTAAATGTTCCAATCCCCTGTGCCATGGTGGTTTTCATCATTCAAGATAGGTTTCACACCATTTGCTATCACTGCTTTCAGTTGCTTATCTATGTAAGAATATTTACATATACTTCCTTCAAGAGCTGTCAAATAATATATTTAAAATCATACTGCATATTCTATCCATGGGAAAAAAAACTCTTGACATTTCATGCATAAATGGCAATGCTCCTCTGCTACAGCAAATCTTTTTATACTGTATTAAACTTTAGGTTTCTAAGTACTCCATTTTATATAGAGCTCTCTAGGTTAGGGACCTGAATCTGTTTTTTAGTAACTGCACCCAGTTAGCTAGAATACTAGTTATTTCATACACTGCTGTAATTTAACAGGGATATTCAAGGAATCGTTGCTATGTATTAATAATTAGTATAATATTATGGTTGCAAGTAGGGATGTCGCGGACTGTTCGCCGGCGAACTTGTTCACGCGAACATCGGCTGTTCGCGTCCGCCGCAAGTTCGCGAACGTCGCGCGACGTTCGCCAATAGGCGTTCGCGTCAAAATCGTTCGACCATTCGACCATTCGATCGCTAATATCGAAGGATTTTCGTTCGAATCGAACGATCGAAGCCATTGGATTGAATGAAATCATTCGATCCAATGGCTTTGATCGTTCGATTCGAACGAAAATCCTTCGATCGAACGATTAAAATCCTTCGATCGTTCGAATCGAACGATTTTCGGATGTTCGAAGTTCGCGAACTGTTCGCAAATTTTGCCGGTGTTCGCGAACGGCGTTCGCGAACACATTGGCGGCGGTTCGCTACATCCCTAGTTGCAAGTGTCTCTTTATACAGGTATGAGATCCATTATCCAGAAACTCATTATCCAGAAAGCTCCAAATTACGGATTGGCCACTCTCCATTTTATCCAAATTATCCAAAATTTTAAAAATGATTTTTCTTTGTAATAATAAAATAGTAGATTATTCTTGATCAAAACTAAGCTATAATTAATCCATATTGGAGGCAGAACCAGCCCTTTGTTTTTTTTTTTTAATGTTTATATGATTTTCTTTAGGTATGATGATTCAAATTACAGAAAGATCTGTTATAAGGAAAACCCCAAGTTCCAAGCATTCTGGATAACAGGTACCATACCTGTACAATGTAAATGGCTAAATGTGAATGCAGTCAATGAACAAAACAGAATGCTAAATTATACACGAATACATGAACAATATGTAAATCTAAATCTCCCTATAATATATACCAGCCAATGTAGCAAAGTATCTCTTGTGCCCTGAGCAACATATTAGACATTCAGTGGTAATGCCAGACAGCTGGAGATACTATTTTGATGTATGTAAAGCTACTGCAAAAATAAATTACACAAGTAAATATAAAGCACATTTGAAAATGAAAGGTTAAAGTAATATATTCAACATGAATGAAGGGCACAAAAGGAAAGGAGAGAAAGGCTGAAACTAAGAAGAAAGACACATGGGGAGATTAAAACATTAGTACTCATAGCAATCTTTCAATGACAGATGGAGACCTAGATTTATCAAGCAGTGATAAATTTCTTCTGATCTACCATTACATCCAGAAACCAATGGCCATTTTCTTTGACACAGAGCTATTTTGCTTCAGTTATTTTCACTTTAGCCATGACCCTTATGTTATAAAGGGGACCCGTCACCCCAGAAACGTATTCAAATCCTATTTTTATCACATTAGTCAAGCAAAATTAACTTTAATTACAATTTATAAATTATTTGTATCTTGTTTCTTTCAGTCAGGGAATTCATAATTATAGCAAGTAGGCAGGAGCCATTTTGTGCACACTGTTATTAAGGCAAGCCTTGCATCATTTTCAGAATCCCCACCAGAATGGGGTTCCTGATGTCCGTCCCCATGCCCTGGCTACACAATTAAATGGTGAAGAGAACTGGGGGAATGTGGGGAGAGCAGTGACGTCTAGGAAGTGCTGAATGGAAAGTGAAACTAATTGTCTGCCCCACCTCTATGCCTAACGCATAGAGGAGGGGTAGACAAGATTTGATTGACAGCTGAGATTTTTAACAACAGCTTTATGAATGCTTTAATAAAAAACAGAAATTGGATTTCACGTTTAATTTGAAAAGGACTTTTATTATACAGATTTTTTGTCTGGGTGACAGGTCCACTTTAAGAATAGTGTAATAATCTCCAACCACATAAGACTAATTTACTAGAACCATGATGCTATAATGTTGGCCAGGGCTGCCATTAGAAATTACGGGGCCCCGTACAACATTTTTGGGGGCACTGGGCCCTGCCCACCCAGGCCCTAACCCAGATCCTGCCGACTCCACACCACAGTTAAAAGACCACACAGACATCAGCGCTTAAAAGTTAACTCCCCCACACACAAGTTATAAAAAGCGATTGATGGTCAGGGCCCCCTTATAAGTAAAAAAAAAAAAAACTGTGGTGCCAGGGCCCCCATAAAAAATTTTTTAAAAAAAATTGGTGGTCAGGCCCCCCCTACAAGTTAAAAAAAATAATTGGTGACCAGGGCCCCCCTATAAGTTAAAAAAAACAAACATTGGCGCCAGGTCCCCCAAAGAATATTGGTGTCAGTAGAATTGAACTCATGGCTTCAGGACTTCAATTATAGCTGTTTTCATGAGTTTGGGTCTTTTCGCCTCTTCAGGACTTCAGTGTCAGCTCCTTTCGTGACTTTGTCTTTTCGGCACTTCCGCATTTGGCTGTTCGGGACTTCGATCAGGCGGCACGGCTTCAGAGATGCCTGGCTCTTCGAAAAGTGCAGCACTGCCAGGCCCCCCTTCAGGCCCGGGACTGGGACACTTGTCCCCCCTGATGGCGGCCCTAATGTTGGCTACAATCAAGAATTAATTTCAGACCATTATGTTTAACACAGATGTAAATAGAAGTACCTACTGTAATCTTATATATTGTTTATCTGAATTACCTCTTGCATTTGTGGCCTTTCTATTAACCCTACATTGTTGAACTATAATCGGAAAATAAAGATGGGTCCAAAGTTGTTATTCCATGTGGTGAAGTAAATACAAAACAACACAATGTATGTAAACTAAATGCTGTAGTTCGGAAATGACTACTCACAGTCAGTTGTAAACATACATACAGTATAGTTTATATCTCCCCAATGCAGAAACATCTGTTTGTTGATGCAATAGTAATACAGCATGCTTGTATCTAGGGTAATGTGCAGTTTATGCCTGGTTTACAAAGATGGCAATCCATGAATAAAGAACAGAATGGAATCCATTAGGACTATGAGCCCATGACTAAGCACCCTGAGGGGTGCGAAACGCTTAGGGTGGATGGAGATGCAGCTATATTTTTAACTTTTCTACCAATAAATTTATTTTTAACTGAATATCTCTGGTCTTGTGGATCCGTTCCATTGCCGGTGGTCAGCTCTGCTTCCTTATCTTCAGCATGAGAGTTTTACCAACATGAACATTTTTGTAAAAAGATGTATATTCCCATCCAACTTGACTTTTCACAAATTGAGAAATTCTTAAATTGATTTAGGAAAAAGTAGACCTGCCCATGACACAAACGTATTGGTTTTGGCAGGGTCTGCCTCAAGAAATCTTCTAAACAATTCATTGAGCAGGAAAGGAGAACGTGAAACATGCAGTCCAAGCAAACAGACAATTATTTTCGACATCATTTATTACTCTCTTAAACTTTGTCTTCTATCTGTAATAATTTGAAATAACAATGGTAGTATTGATAAAGAGGAACACTAGATTAAATATAGATGATTTTATTTTCTCAAATAAAGCAATTATTGTCCATTGCAAAGCCCTCTACGAAAGGTCATTTTCTAAGTATTATTGTGCAATAAATACAGAGTTTCTGACATTCAGTATCTTTTAAAAAGTCATATCCCCTGGCAAATGTCAACCAATTTGTTAATTATATACTATATATGAGATTGTATACATTTGCCTATAATGCCTAACAACCCCTTAGAATCTTCCCTATATACACTGCATGTGTGATGGAAACTCATGAGAGCGTCAAGTTTGAACATTAGTGCATTATTGCTATTATCAACATGTTTAATTGAAACAAAATTATACAAACCACAACAGATGGCTGTGATCTACCTAGAAATAACTGATTAGATGTGCAGTGACCTTAGTTATTTCATTCACAGCACCTTATGTCCAGTTTTATTTAAACAGATAATGTTGTCAGTTAACAAGCTTGTGTTTGTTGCTAACAATGTACAGTACAAAAAGTAAATGTCACACACACACACATATATATAATAATATTGTTTTTTTAATGGTTTTACTTTATTTCTCAGCTTCCTTTAGGTTTTCATCCTTCACCTTTCTGGTATTGACTTATGAATATGGTTTTGTAATGCTGTTTGTTTGCAAAGGCACTTGCTCTAAAAGAACTGATAAAGAAACTGTTCCAGATCCAACTATATTATTGCACCATGCACTACTCAAGTTGTATCTCAACGGAGGACAGATTTAATTCCTCAGAACTCCCTTTCCTGGAGTACTTACCTTGTCTGGCAGCCTTCCTAGAACCAGAAACAAGTCCCAGGAGATTAGGAATAATTATGTTTTATAGAAACTCATTGCAAAATCACTGAACTTGAAATAGGCTCAGAGTCACTGTTGTTTAAGTACAGCACTCTAGCATGGAGAGTCCTTTACAGAATTATTTCAAGAGTGAGAAATCTTAATAACAAAGGTCATAAATATAGACAGTTCAAAATACTCATAATGGTATAAAAACAGGGCTATTGGGTAACTAAAATACTAAAACACTGCTTACACTATTGTAAAGAGCAAATAGATACATACAGTAATACATGGACATTACTCAGGGATGGTGCAGATGCATGAAAGGCTTAAATTTCTGCTGAATGTTCTATCCACATGGACCCAAGAGACTGATAGTGGGTAATTTACTAATTTTCTTAAATTTTTCTCACTATTCAAAAAAAATTTGACCAAACTCCCAAACCTGAATCCACTTTATCAATAATATTTTCTGGAAAAAATCTGTGTAAAAAACCTTTGCAAGCATCAATTGGAATTGTGCAACTGTTCCTAATTGACGCTCCCAAAACTCGACTTTTTCAAGCTATCGTATGAAAAACTCTGATAGTTTAACAAAAACAGTACAAACAGCCCAAAAGTTTAGAGCTCCACGAAAGCATAAAATGTGTTCCAAAGGTAAAAGGGACCATCTGCCATTGACTTTTACCTGAGTTTGACAGATTTTAACTGGAGCATTTTCAGATTTGAATTGTTACCAGCTTTGGGGTATAATAAATCTTGAGTTTTTCCCCTTTAAAACTATGAGTAGAAAAATTTGAGCTTTACTAAATAACCCCCAGGAATAATTGTAGCTGGCTCTGCACTGATTGTTATAGTTGAAGTCTAGTTTCTTGGTATATCAAAAGATGTTCTGAAGATTTCTAATAGTTTGCTACATAATTTTTTATTATTATTGCTTCGTTGAAAGTCTTTCAGGGGACTGTAATTAAAGTCGCAAAGAGCAAAACAATTCGCACCAATAAGACTAAAAATCCACATCTCACAATGCAATATTGTTCCTTAAATTGTTATTGCATTGCGAATTTTAATTGCGGATTTTAATTGCGCACTCTTAAGAAGTGCTTGAAGGTGTTGTAATCTTTTGGAGCAAACATAACGACTTTTTCAGCTAGAAGTTTTATTACATTGACTGCGCATTGGCGCAAACTATAAAATTCAGAAACGGTCTTCCACTGTCGGAAGTGGTCGCTAAACAGTTTCCGGGTTCGCAAAAGCTATATTAAATTGGAACAAAGCAAAATTTGTTCGAGCAAAGGCATAACTTTTCGCATTGTGAAAAAGTTTTTCCGTTACCGACTTTTATTTCATTCTCCCGTTTATTTTCCTAACAATGCCACCCCTATGTATTCACCAGGACTGTGCTAAAAAGGAAGCATTGTAGCAACTTGTACCGTGCACACAGTCTCCTACACATTATCACTAAGGCACACTGGGGTGGTCCTGTACTAACAGGTGTGTGCAAAGAGAGAGAGAGAGAGAGAGGGCCAGAATCCCACTTAAACAGTTTTATGGTAATCTCCATTACATTTTCTGTTTTAGTTCTATATTTTTTGTTATCTTCTTTTTCAGCTGCTAATTAAGCAGAAGAGAGACTAAGGTGTTCTATGTCTAAGGCTGACAGTGCCAAAACCTTGTACCTCATCTTCATTAATTCTCTTCATACTGTCTGCACTCAAGAATGCTGAGATTGCTAATGAAGGCACATCACCAGCATTATAGAAACCCTTGGGCTCTTAATATGGATATGATGTGTTCAGAATACTTTCAAGGGGGGGTATTTAAAAGCATATGGGATATCATAGGTCCATTCTAATGTATTTTACATGATTTCAACGGGTTTTAACTGGAGTATTTTCAGATTTGAATTGTTACTAGCTTCGGGGTATAATAAATCTTGAAAAATGTGGGTTTTATTTTTCTAAAAATTATATTTGTTTTCCCCTTTAAAACTATGACTAGAACAATTCTAGAAAATTGCCATTATCCTGCCCTACTATACCTACTGGTCCACACTCTTCTTACCTGCAAACTATATGTACAGAGCAGTTACCCAGAGACAGTAGCAAAATCACAGCAAATCCATTTAAGTGATTTCAGAATGCAGAGGAGGATACTGTCTCTGTCTGCTGCCAAGAGGTAAGTGATGAATTGCACTACAGTTCACTTTAGACCCCTATAGCAGCAGATGGGTTAAGTACAGGATAATTGAAGAATCAAAAACAAACGAGAAACGTACTCAAACTTTCAATCACATTATCCAGGAAAACAGATTCAATTCATCATTATGACATGAAGACAAACAATTGAATATAGAAGGACAAATTTAATTCAGAGAGACCAGTTTTAGGACACTAGAAAGCATCTAATGACATGACAAACCAGTTACAAAACCAGACGAGACCATGCAGCTGAAACAAATTGTCAGAACTCAAGTCGGACTATAAACTCAGCCAGAAAATGTATCCCTAATAATGTACTTAACTGAAGGCAAATTACAGATTTATGCACAAGCTTTGAACGTATGTATTATCTATTTTTGATATGCCTAAGCCCCAATAGACACAGCAGAGAAAGGACCTACATTGGATCTGTCTAATAAAAAACCTCTGCAAATTATAAGGTGTCAGCTAAAGTATTTACATATATACGGAAAACGACAATGACGTCTGTACTGGAGAGATATCTAGTGGACACATGTTAGAGGTTTCTTCATTATGGATACAGTATTTGTAATAGGGGAAGAGGTAGAAGACAGGGAAAAAAATAAAAATATTGTACAGGGGTACTATATACAATTAAAAAAGGAGTCTTCTAGACAAATATTCGGTTCAAGTACTTTCAAGCGTAATGTACACATGAGTAACACGGCTAGAAAATGAAAAATACAACTCTGATAAATTAACTGAGTTTGTATTGCAATGTTTGCTTTAATTATGCCATCTGTCATGGGCAACTGCCAAGTTATGCTATCCTATTGGGCAGGTTATCATTACAGCAAGTGTGTTGGGACAAATTTGTTCTGATTCAGTCCCAGATTATAATAAAACTCCTTCCTTTCTCGCCAGATATTTAGTGCTGTACAACTGTAAAATGCTGAAAACCACAGTATTTACATTACCTATTCATCTCAAGGCTAGACCATTGAATTCACATCTAAGCTGTTAAATATCTTTGTTTTCTTGTACAGTATAAGTATAATGTTATGTCTAAGGTTCAATATGATTATGTTTCCTGTCAAATGTCAAGTCATTTCAGAAATTTACATTATTTGTCATTTGATACATAAAGTTAAACAAGAGACAAATAGTGTGCCTTTATATAAAGATTATCAGTGAATTGATATCATTATATATATAATTATATAACCAATATAATTGGTTAAAGATTATCAGTAATTGTTTAATTAGTGATGTTCTGTTAGATAACCAGACTAGGAGATTCTTCTGTCTTTAAATTTGTCTTAATCAATCAACTGTCGGCCCTCACCCATGTGACCCCCTTGTTGTATATCAGGACATTCACTCTAGGGGAAGCATGGCAGGGGTGAGCATGGCAGGAGAGCTATGGCAGATTTAACAACTTAAAGTCTAGCAAGTTAAAGTACAGACATTTTAAGTACAACATTTTGGGGCAGATTTATCAAGGGTCGAATTTCGAATTGTAAAAAAATTCGAAATTCGACTAGGGAATAAAATGGAATAAAATTGAATAGCCAATTCGATCAAATTAACGTTCTATCGAATATTCGAATTGGCGAATATTCGATAGTCGAATAGGCGCTCGATCGAACGTTCGATCGAAGGATTTTATTTTCGATCGAACGTTCGATCGAAGGATTTTCATTCGATCACAAACTTGGAAAAAAAGCCTATGGGACTCTCCCATAGGCTTTTATAGCAATTCGGTAGGTTTTATCTACCGAACTAGGGGGGTCGAATATTTTTTTTAGAGACATTTCTTCGACTATCGAATGGTCGAATAGTCGAACAATTCGACTATTCGATTTTGTTCGAATCGTTCGATCGTTCGAATTCGACTGTCAAATAAGCCAATTCGATGGTCGAAGTAGCCCAAAAACCATTCGAAATTCGAATTTTTTTTAATTCGAATTATTCACTCGAATTCACTCGAATTTAGTACATCTGCCCCATAGAGTTAGACAGAGTTGGATCAGAGTTGAATTGGAATCTCGCAGCAAACATTGGACATCTCATCAAGACTACATCACTACTCATCATTACTTCTATAAGATAAGATGGATTATACAATTTAACTATGTTTAATTGTATTGCCTTCTTTTTCTCTCTCTCCTCTATACTATATACATATCCTCTGCACTCCAACATCCATCAAACTATCCTGAAATTGAAATCTCCTCTTCACTGCTCTCATCACCCTCTCTCAATCTAAGCACACTCTCTTGTATTGTTAAATCTCTTATCCCTTCTCAACCCGTTAAACAATACAATGCTCGCACGGTCAAATCTAGGTCACACCTTGTCTCATTATTACTGTTACTTGCAGCTAGGGACATCTCCCCAAACCCTGGTCCCACTCACTTGTTCCTGCCCTCACCTATTCCCACTCTCAGGCATTCAACAATGTTTTCCAGTCTCTCAGATTTTACGCACTTCTAATCCTGCAAACCTTATTCACATAAAGCCAGCACCCTCTCTGCCTTTCTCATATGCCCTCTGGAATGCACGGTCAATTTGCAATAAACTAAAAGCTGTCCATGATCTCTTTATATCCAAATTCCTTCACCTTCTGGCTATCACTGAAACATGGTTCTCTCCCTCAGACACGGTTTCACATGCTGCCCTCTGCTATGGAGGCTTCTCACTTAGTCACACTCCTAGACTGGATGTCATGGTGGTGGGGTAGGATTTCTTATCTCCCCCAAATGTAGGTTTCAAAATCTAACCACACCAACTTCTCTCTCCTTCACTTCTTTTGAAGTTCACGGCATACAGTACGTTTGTTTTCTCCAATCTCTCTGCGTGTTGCTGTTATATATCGACCCCCTGGTCCCTACTCTACTTTCTTGGATCACTTTGCTGCTTGGCTTCCATACTTTCTCTCCAGCGAGACACCTGCTCTCATTTTAGGGGACTTCAACATCCCCTGCTGCCTCCTCTAAACTCCTCTCTCTAACAACTTAATGTGGTCTCTCTCAGTGGACCGACTCACCTACCCACATTGAGGGTCATGCTCTTGATCTTATATTCTGCCACTAGTGCTGCCCATCCAACCTTACTAACTCTCCTTACCCCCTATCTGACCATCCCCTACTCCCCCTTCAGATAACACTTTCATCTGCACTATCACAACCATCTCTCTCTACCCACACATACAGAAACCTGAACGCCTTTGATCCGCAACAATTATCATCAGTATCAGCACAACCCATCTCTCATATTAATAATCTTTCCTGTCCCAATATAGCAGCTTCTCTCTACAATGATGCTCTTTCAACAGCTCTTGACTCCATTGCTCCTTCTACCACCCGTCACAGCCAACCAGCTAAACCCCAACCCTGGCACACTAGTGTAACTCTGTACCTCAGAAGATCAGCTGAGCAACAGTGGAGAAAGTCACAAACTGATCCTGACTTCATCCACTTCAAATACATGCCATGCTTATACTATATAATCGAGCTCTATCATTAGCTAAAGAACAATACTTCTCTTCTTTAATCTCCACTCTGTCCTCTCAACCGCAGCAACTGTTTGCCACATTTAACTCACTCCTATGCCCCCCTCCACCTCCTCCACCCATTAATATAATTGCCCAAGATCTTGCTCATTTCTTTAATGAAAAAATCAATCTCATTTGTCCACTCACATCCACTTTGCACTCCTTCACCCCCGCAACACTAGGCGAAGTTAGTAAACTTCTAGCTTGCTCAAAACCCACAACCAGCTCCCTTGACCCCATACCCTCTCGCCTCCTCTATCCAATCTCTGGTACACTCTCTTTTACTTGAAGTCAATGTCAGAAAAAAATATACAGTAAATAGGTAAAAATGGCATGCATAAAAGTACTACCACTTAAGTTAAACAGGACCCAGTGCTGATTGTATACAATTAATTCTACCGAGACTAGTGGATTGTTATGTAACTTGAAGCCCCTTCGACAAGAAGCAAAAACCAGTAGTCACATAAAACCCCAGGCACTTGTTTGGTTGACCTGTTACAAAGCTCAACCCCAATACTATAAAATAAACTTGTTATAGTCAGCAGTTCTATATTTTCATAAAGAACACATAAAATACTACCAAAGGCCATGTATTGCAAGAACTGTTAGATTGATTATTATTATTGGGATTATTAGGTGGAAAAGTAGCCAAAAGATTTAACCTTTAGAAATCTTCCCCATTGTGCGAATGCATTTACTTATAACACAAAAAAACGGAAAAATTCTATGGTTTTAACTGCATTGTCTAAACCAGGACCGGAACGAGGGGTAGGCAGAAGAGGCAGATGCGTAGGGTGCAACAAAAGGGGGATGCTGTACATGTACCTGTTCTGCCTACCTTAGTTACCTACCCCTTTGCTGCTCTGCTCTACCCACTGCCACTTTTTCCCTCCCCTCTGATACTCTTTTCCCACTCCTGCTCTCCGCTCTGTCACTGCCCCCCCCTGATGTCATGGTGCACACCTGCACACACATGGGGGCAGCAAGGTTGCCAATGGTGCCCAGTCGACTTGGCCCGGCCCTGGTCCAAACTGTCAGCAGACTGACCATCATATGTTCCAAAAACATTTTATGAAAGCGAGGTGTTGGCATTTTCTGATGCGTTTGTTCTCTTACCAATGGATGCATCAGAAATCCTCTATTAGAATGCTGCTTTCAACTTATTTCTGAATGAAAGAATATGTGCAAAAACCACATGCTAGCAGTTTCCCCAGTACAATAAAAGCAGACCGTTCATGTGATGGATCTTGATTTAAGTTGTGGGACAAGAAGGCTAGTTTCTTGATTGCAAAATAATAACTGAACAAGTGTGAAAAAGCATGTGAAATGTTCTTCAATCAAATGTGAACCAAATGCTTGTAGGAAATCACACCCAAAATATCAAAGATGCACTTTTGTATTGATAATCTTGGGGGCATGAAATGTCCCTGTGTAGGGTACTGTATCTTGGCAGAAGCAACAGAGCAGCACAGCACAATAACCCAAGCAGAAAACAGCTTTTGTAATTTAAGTACAACATAGTGCAGGTTAATGTCTACAAAATGTTTCCTCCTAATGCAGAATCCATACTGCATTTTGTTTAGCATCATTTTATTTGCAGGGAGGCTTATTAATGGTGGAATACAAAGAATACGATTACCAACTAATACAATATTTGTTGTGAACATTTGTGGATTTAGTCAGGTGTTACAAACATCTTCGGATCCTCTTCTTTCCCTTCTGCAATCTATGACTTTCCGGTGTATGCTCAGTACGTGCGAATACCAGACTGGCTCCAACTGTGCATGAGCCAAATAGAAAACCCTTGCGGAACATGGTACCCTGGAGTTCCTCTGTGCTACTCTGCATGTAAAAGTGACATTGACATTTGGAGACACTTTTTGCACTAAGTAGGAAGGAAGCAGGACGTGGGACTAGTGGAGAAGTGGATGGGGCTTTTCTCATTGTGGGGTTTAGTTCTCTCCTTTAAGATTTCTTTGACACCAGATGAATTGGGGACCATAAGAAAACAACAGACAACAATTTTTAAAATCAAAATGTCAACTCAACAGGTCTGAACACAGCTCCATGATTTCTGGAACATATTTTAGCACCTCTTTTGCATGTATGCTGGCGATAAAGAGTACTCAGTTTAACACTGGAGCTTAGATACGAATTGTAGATGTGAAATCTAAGGTAAGAGTTATTATATTGTTAAAATGTGCATGTGTATTATCAAAATGCAAATAGTTATTAGTACCATGAGTATTCATTTTTCACTCATGCCTTGCTTCATTGATCAAAACTGCTTATTTCTGCCCAACAGTGTCGCAGCACTAATTAGATATGGTTAATAAATCATACCTTTTACACACAACTTATAAATTAGAAATGGAATACTACGTATCTTACTGAAAATATAACAAAGTTTTTAAGCATTGGATCAGACCTTGGTAGTGCTTTCATCAAAAAATGCTCCAACTATTAATGACTTTCTGCCATGGTCCCTGATAAATATTGCATTCCCCCGTTCGTAATCCAGTCTCCACCTTACTATGCGCAGCAAGCACTCATTGGATTAACTAATAATTCTTTTACCCTTTGAATGGTATTTACAACCAGGCCTTGTGCATTGTTTTACTGTAATGAAAGACAAGAAAGAAAGAAATTTTTCCTTTGAAGGCTTTTATTTTTGAAAGTGAAGGTCACTTTAATTCGTAACAAATAAAGTTGAGTGTCTGTATGATAAATAACTTCTAAACTTCTTCTAATTACATCCACTGGTAGTTTTATGTTAGCAACAGCAAATGTAAAATATTAATGCTTGATGCAATGGCCCATTGCCTGGTTGACAGTTCCACATAAAATCATATTTATTTTGAAAATGCTAAATGGCACCTTAGAATGCCCAATGTATGCAGTGATATTTGACACTCTATTTATGCAAATGATGGAGGGTCGGTCCGTTTATACAGACATATTTATTCATTTAGTTTATTGTAGGGGCATTCGATCATTTGTTCTTGAACTTTGACAAAGGCCTTTTAGTTTAGGCAGATATACTTCTGACATAGATATTATTAGTATAATTATGTCAGTATCTCTAATACTGTAAAAAGATGAACAAAAGCAAACAAAAAGGTATGATCATACTGTTATTCATTTTCATATTTCACCTATATGATGTTGCATTATACTGATACTATAGACATCTAAATCAGCAACTAAATTGGTTAGAGGGACGGAAGACTTAAATTATGAGGGTAGACTGTCAAGGTTGGGGTTGTTTTCTCTGGAAAAAAGGTGCTTGCGAGGGGACATGATTACACTTTACATTAGAGGACATTATAGACAAATAGCAGGGGACCTTTTTACCCATAAAGTGGATCACCGTACCAGAGGCCACCCCTTTAGACTAGAAGAAAAGAACTTTCATTTGAAGCAACGTAGGGGGTTCTTCACAGTCAGGACGGTGAGGTTGTGGAATGCACTGCCGGGTGATGTTGTGACGGCTGATTCAGTTAATGCCTTTAAGAATGGCTTGGATGATTTCTTGGACAGACATAATATCAAAGGCTATTGTGATACTAAGCTCTATAGTTAGTATAGGTATGGGTATATAGAATTTAATTAAAAGTTGGGAGGGGTGTGTGTATGGATGCTGGGTTTTCATTTGGAGGGGTTGAACTTGATGGACTTTGTCTTTTTTCAACCCAATTTAACTATGTAACTAACTATGTAACTATTTGATTGGCCATTGACAATCCATGATAGTGTACTTACCTAAAATCAAAACCATGGAAGGATAAAGAGGTGTGATAGGCCCAAAGGCAGATATTTTGGAACAAAAGCACTGTTATTTATAAATGGACAACTGGGACAATAATCAACATTTTCCCAAAAATGTCAGTTGGATTGTATGTATGAAAAATACTCCAGCAGCTCTGTACTTTGCATGGTGATAACTCATTTAAATATAGCAGATATGGCACAAAATTATCAGACAGTCACATACTGCTATTGCAAGGCACTTATTAAAAGGTGAAATTTACAGACCATGAACACAGTAAAGGTACGTTAATATACTTGCAGCCAAAAAAAAAAATAGAGACATTAAGGGGCCGATTCACTAAATTCGAATGAAGGATTCTAAGTAAAAAAAACTTCGAATTTCGGAAGTATTTTTTGGGCTACTTCGACCATCGAATGGGCTACTTTCGACCTTCGACTACGACTTCGAATCGAAAGATTCGAACTAAAAATCGTTCGACTATTCGACCATTCGATAGTCGAAGTACTGTCTCTTTAAAAAAAACTTCGACCCCCTAGTTCGGCAGCTAAAAGCTACCGAAGTCAATGTTAGCCTATGGGGACCTTCCCCATAGGCTTTCCTACGTTTTTTTGATCGAAGGATATTCCTTCGATCGTTGGATTAAAATCCTTTGAATCGTTCGATTCTAAGGATTTTATCGTTCGATCGAAGGAATAATCCTTCGATCGTACGATCGCAGAATTTGCGCTAAATCCTTCGACTTCAATATTCGAAGTTGAAGGATTTCAATTCCTAGTCGAATATCGAGGGTTAATTAACCCTCGATATTCGACCCTTAATGAATCAGCCCCTAAAACATTTTTCATGTTTTTTTTCATATAACAGGAAAAGCCATTTGCTACAAAATCCCCTGAAGTTGGCTATTCTGAATATCTCCTGTGGAGTCACCTTTGCGTTATGTCCAAGGATTGCTAAAGGTAATGGATGTTGCAAGGATTACAGCTAGAATGTTGTTGCCGGGTCAAAGAAGAGTATGTTTTTGCCTTCATTGCTGCTGCTTGGCTGCTCTTTCTCTGATGACATGTGATGAAAACAATTCAGACTTAAAAGCTTTTATACTAATAGTTGTTTGAGTATTTAAAAGGAATGAATAGCAGCTGGTAGAAACGCAAGTTACACAGTAGCTTAACTTCCAGGCAGCTAACATATCATTGTTAAGAAGGGCTCCTGCAAGCCACTTTATATATTTTATATACTCAGGTATTGAAGAGTTGCACAATAGGCTGCTCTGTCTTTTAAAAGCAGGCAGTGAAGTAAACAACACTCCAAAATTATATAGCCAAAGGGCACTTCTATTTTCAAAAAAATGTGAAACCTTCCATCTAACTGATAAAGCACAGACACAAGAGGTCAGGACACAATTACAGCAAAGCAAGAATGTAATAAGAGGTTATAGCAGGGAAAATTGATGAGGAAAATTGGATGCTACCCTGTTCACATAAGCTGCTTTTCATTGGTTTCTTCACTGTACACCTTTAATGATGTTTATTTACTTCAATGCAAACTTTAGAGCCGACTATTAGGATGACAGTTTGTACAAGGGCATGTATGATACAGAATAAAATAGAATGTGAAATGTTAACATAACCCTTGTTGTAGTTCTCAATAAATATAACTCTAGACAGAACTTTAACAGAGATAGAGATGGCGCGAACTGTTCGCCGGCGAACTTGTTCACGCGAACATCGGGTGTTCGCGCTTGCCGGAAGTTCGCGAACGTCGCGCGACGTTCGCCATTTTGGGTTCGCCATTGTTGGCGCTTTTTTTTGCCCTCTCACCCCAGACCAGCAGGTACATGGCAGCCAATCAGGAAGCTCTCCCCTGGACCACTCCCCTTCCCTATAAAAACCGAAGCCCTGCAGCGTTTTTTCACTCTGCCTGTGTGTGCTGAAGAGATAGTGTAGGGAGAGAGCTGCTGCCTGTTAGTGATTTCAGGGACAGTTGAAAGTTTGCTGGCTAGTAATCGTTTTGATACTGCTCTGTTATTGGAGGGACAGAAGTCTGCAGGGGTTTGAGGGACATTTAAGCTTAGGTAGCTTTGCTGGCTAGTAATCTACCTTCTACTGCAGTGCTCTGTATGTAGCTGCAGTGGGCAGCTGTCCTGCTTCTGATCTCATCTGCTGACTGCTGCAATAACAGTAGTCCTTGTAAGGACTGCTTTTATTTATTTTTTTGTTCCAATACAGAGCAGTATCAAGCAGATTACTAGCCAGCAAACTTACTATCATCTGTCCCTGAAATCACTAACAGCTCTCCCCCTACACTATCTCTTCCAAGCACACACAGGCAGATTTTTCAGATACATTTTTGCCCTTGATCCCCCTCTGGCATGCCACTGTCCAGGTCGTTGCACCCTTTAAACAACTTTAAAATCATTGTTCTGGCCAGAAATGTCTTTTTTAGATGTTAAAGTTCGCCTTCCCATTGAAGTCTATGGGGTTCGCGAACCGTTCGCGAACCGCTCGCATTTTTGCGCAAGTTCGCGAATATGTTCGCGAACTTTTTTTCCGACGTTCGCTACATCCCTAAACAGAGATACATTAAAGGTTATAAAACCTGCTATTGGGCAAAACCATGTTTTCTGCATATCAACTTGGATGCTTGTTATAAACTCTAAATAGTTACAGAATGGGAAGATGCATAAATAACTATAGTTGATTTTTTTTTCTCTAATGGTGAACTGTGCTTTGCAGTCTCAGAGATGATGTATGGTTCTGTATCTCTGCTTCAGAAATACCAAACAGCAACACTGTTAAACGTAGCTTTCAACCTTAGACCATCAGAGCAGGTACAGATCTGTGGAAATTAAGCGTAAATGCTTGCTGAACCTTAACGGTTTCAGTATGTACCTCTATAGTATATGGAAAAGCAGAGTTTTCTTTACCTACATATTTTGGGTTTGGCCACAGAGGTCACTGGATGTTAGAATCACATTTTTTTGTTTTAAAGTAGTGACAAATAGTGATGAGCAAATCATTCCCTTTTGGCTTTGCCGAAAAATTCACAAAACTGCTTAAAAATGTGCAAAACACATTGAAATCAATAGGCAACAAATTATTTTCCTTGCAACGATATTTTCTTAGCAGCGTGAAAGGAAAAAACCAGCATGCATGAAAAATTTGTCACCTATTGACAATGCGTTTTGTTCATTTTTTGTGCATTTTTTGCAAAGCCAAAATGGGAAAGATTTATTTCCCACTCCATTAAAGTCAATTGACATTTTTTCTTGTGACTTTTTTGCCCAAGTGCTTTCAAGTCAATGGGTGTTTTTTCTTGCAGATACTTTTTTGTCGTGAACAATATTTTTTTCATTAATTTTTGATGGCAAAATTCGTAATTTTGCAGCAAATCCATGCCTTGCAAAAAAAAAAAAAAATTCTCAGCACTAGTGTCCAATCTTTGTCTATACATACAATTTGTAAGATATTATTGATATGGTATTACCAACAGTAATGTATGTGTCCCTACAATAAAAAAATTATATTCCTTATGTCCATGGGACTAATGTCCACCATCTGATTTTTAGTATTTCTTTGTATGTTCATGAGACTGGTGCCATATGAGCCCTTGGTATAGGAAGAGTCCCTACATTCTAAAAAATTCAGAAAATTTATTCAGCATTCGTCGTAGAAAGGGCCATTTGTAACATTTATACTGCAAGCAACAAGTGTGCTATAATAAGTATAAAATGAATAGTTAATTAGAGTTCAATCAAGAGTTTGAGTCAGTTTTCAGCTCACTTGCAGGCTTCTGCTGAGAAATTTGATCCTCCATTATAATCGGAGACAATATTTATTTCTCAATGATCACGACCCACTGGCCAACAGATTTCTTATTACTATTGTATTTTTGTTAGCCATGATTAATATAATGGATAAGGGGTTCGGTTATTATGGAGATTGTGATAAAAGCTCTCCCACCTATGAGTATGCTATTTATATCAAAATATTTTATTCTGGTTTAGTAAAACGAAAGCGTTGTATAGCCAATGTCAGACGGGTTCAAGCCAACCTGTGGACAAATAGAGGCAAACAGCACAATGAGCCAACTGCCAAAATCATTAGAAGCAGCAGCATAACTACATGTAAACTGTACTGTTACATTAAGCATTCATGCATTCAGCTCCTTCAGAATTGACTTGAGAACCTTGAGACTGAACTGAGAGAAGCTGAATATATTTTCCTACTTATGTTAATCTCTTTAATTTTTAGATTCTGTCTTGCACCTAAGTGCCATTTTCCCTTCCTCCTTCCCACATTCCTTGTTATGTTCTTCCAAAGGGCTTTCTAAAAGTCTGAAAGAATGGCAACAAAAGAATTAAAGAAAAAACAGATATGTTTGTTTAAATGAAATTAAACTTATACTTTACTCTCTAGGGTTGGAGGTAGAAAGAAGAGACAAGACATGCAGAGTATCATGAAATATTTATCATACTCTTATGATTGTATGCTTAGCTAATGATAACTGTACAAACCTGTGGATAGAAAATATAATTCAGATGAAAAGAAAATTTATTTTTTTTTCAATTCCCAAGGACTTATTTTGTTGGTTTTGCTTGTAAAAAAAATCAAAACTAAAAAACACACTACACATCAAAAAGAATAGTGACAAGAGAGACTAGACTAATAGTTAATTAAGCCTTGCCTATTCTCTAGGTACACTTTCCAATTAAAACATCCAAGAATAATATCTTTAGAGATCTCTAAGGATCCGGAAATACTTCTTTTTCCTTTTGTTAGAAGCAACAAGCACATGTTAATGATGTACGGCAGGGCTGATTGAATGCAGCTTATGGAGCAGAAAATGCACACACAAGCCAATTTAACAAGGTTACATTAATATTTAAACAAATGTACGAGGGATGGAGAATTTAAATTTTATGCTATACCTGGGCGAAATGGTTGCAAAAGAAGAATATTTTTTATGGGTTCAATAAAAAGGAAAAGCAGCTGCTTACAATTGTGGCCTGTTACTGATTACTTCAGAACTGGTTACAGCACTGCAGAATAAGTGGTATTATTGGTTTACTTTTATAGGATGCCTCCATTGCCACTAAACAATAAAATATAAGGATTCATAGCCAGAGAGTGCTAATAAATGAAGTAAACATAACTGATGTGAGGCATTTCTTCCAGTCAGCAATGCCATAGAGATAAATCTGACTCCCACAGTCCAACACCTATGCACATTTGTTTATAACACTGGTAAAAGAAGGGAAACTCTGAGATTGAATGCACAAGTACTCCAGCATACCAACCACAGTGCTCAAATGCATTACCATGAAGCATGTTGATGGACACTTCGAATTCCCTATGATAGTACAGGTATAGGATCCCTTATCCGGAAACCCGATATCCAGAAAGCTCCGAATTACGGAATGGCTGTCTCCCATAGACTTCATTTTATCCAAAAAATCCAAATTTTTAAAAATGTTTTCCTTTTTCTCTGTACTAATAAAATAGTAGCTTGTACTTGATCCCAACTAAGATATAATTAATCCTTATTGGAAGCAAAATCAGCCTATTGGGTTTATTTCATGTTTAAATGAATTTCTAGTAGAGTTAAGGCACGAAGATCCAAATTACAGAAAGATCCGTTATCCGGAAAACCCCAGGTCCCGAGCATTCTGGATAACAGGTCCCATACCTGTACCACTTATCAAAGTATCATGTACCTCTGTAATGATTCAGTTACTTTTTTGAGCATTACTATTTTACAGAAAAAAATCAATTTCTTGATTCAGTTCAGAATAAAACAAAATCAAGCTGCTTTTTAATCAGATAATCACAGCAGCAAGAGAAAAGGTGTGCTAACATAAGTGTCACAGTTTAGTTGTTCCTGGAAACAATTAGAGCCGATAGATTTCTATAAATAAAAATAAAACAAGGTTTCAGTTAAACTACAGTTTATCTGGAAATAGCTTCTGGTACATGTGGGACTCTCTCCCCAGTAAGTACAATGGGCTCCCAAGTGCATGGTGCTTCTGTTCTATCGCTTCCTGCGGTGACGCTACCTCTTCATAAATACACTTTCTTTAGAGGCAAACTGGGAAATCCAAACCAACCTGCTAGGCCTGTTAATCTCATCACTGGGCTCCACTTCCTACAGCAGGTTAGGCTCAGCATCCCACATGAAGTATAAGAGGACAAGGCTGACTTTAATGGAAATGCCGCCACACAGCTTAATGAAGACCCATAAGGCATTTGCAGTATAACAATTCTTTCCTTTTCCATTTTCCCTGAGAATGATTTACTCACGATAACAGATATACAAATAATACGTTATTACTCATTATAGGTTCTGGCAATTTTTTTCTTAAAAGCTATGAAGATGTATATGCAATCATTTGATTTAAATATGGCCATTTCCATGAAAATGTATTTTATCTAAAGTATCTTTGTTTACTTTTCAAAATGTTCTGTCTTTTTTTATTCAGCAACCCTGAATCTCACTGACTTTCCATTACTCCTTTTAGTCTACTTTACCTCTGCCCCTTCTTGGGAAGCTTGGAACAGCTTAGTCTTGCAATCACACCACAACCTTTAAAAGCATCAATCCTATTTAACGTTGCAATAAAGTGATTTTTATACCTTCCCTGCCATTTTGTAAGTTTATTTCACCATTTAAGGCAAGTTTTCCTATGTCATCCTATAGGAACTGCCCAGATAGAAGGATAGTGGCAGGTATATGTATTCTATTCATTTCAGCAGCATCAAATGTGTAATTATCTGTATAAGTTGTAGTGATTTTGTGTTGCCTAAATACAAGATGATTTCAACAAAAACATATATGATAATAATCCCTGCTCATATTTTAGTGACAGATGTGAAAGGCTGACACATCACTGTCGCACACTACAAGTAAGACATTATAGGTAAATAATGTACAGTATATCTAGCTATGAAGTTATGGTTCTCTTACATGTTGTTTCCCCATGAGTTTTCCCCTCAGTCAAAGAAGTTCACTGTACATGTGAAACACTCCATTAGCAGATTACACTAAAATGCAGGACTCCAGCAGTCAGTAACTGGAAACACGCTTTATTTTGCAGGCATCAATATACTCACATTCCAGGGGTACACAGACACAGGCACATTCTGGTTCAATTGACAGACTTTCAACATTCAACAGCGGTTTCATGTGCCCCAACTTACATGGATGATTCACCTCTTCTTAGACTTTGCACCATGTTCCAGTCCTAGCAGTCTGGCATTCGCTTCACTCCTCTTTGCCCTACTCCGGTTAGGAATTTTCTCGCCCTTGCCAAAGGCTGTCCCAACTGTTCATGCAGTGGCTCGGGACAAAGGAAGCAAGATTTTTGTGGTGGCATGATGCCCAGCCGCCTTCCAATTTTGTTAGAAGCACTGGGGGCAAGCTGCTGTTTAAATAGCCCACTCAACTTTCACCAGTGCTCCAGTGGGAGCCTGCACATGGGGGCAGGGGGGGGGGTTGGTAGCAGGAGTGAGGGAGAGCTTGCGAGGGGAGGGGGCGATTTTTGATCTTGTGGCCGGTCCTGGTCCTGCTGCTGCCACGTCTGCCCTAACTGTGGCTTAGACATGGCTACTAAACCTCTACTTCCTTGTTGTTGTCTGGGCCACACATTCTATCTGCCCTGTCTAACTGGAGTACCTAGTACTTCCCACTAGAAGCCTCTCTGTGTCTGTACCTGTTCATCTAATGTCAGAAAAAGAACCCCGCTCTATGTGTGACCTCCCTTTTTATACCCTTATCTCCTTCTAGGGACTGGAGTCTGAGCTACAACTAAACTTACATTACCTTAACTCTATTAAACTGACACATTACACTTTTTCCCTTGGTAGGGCCAGCACAGTGGGAAGGTGCCAACCGACCCTGCCTTGGCCAGTGGTACAATTTTATTTGTCAGGCTGGCACACTCCCCTCGCTGATGGATTCAGAGGACTCTGTCATCCACACTGGGGTTAGGTGTTGCATTCGGGAGAGAATATCCTATTCCTCCTCCCACACCAGTTGGAGTGGGAATTTTGGGACATTTTTGGGACAAGAGTTCCCATTCTTCCTCCCAGGCCAATTCCTCCAATGAGACATCTCAGGGGCTGGTACTTGTTCAGGTTGGACAAGAAGGTAGACTGTGCTCCCCGGATTGGCATGGTGTTAGGAAATCTAGGCTGCCTGCAAGCTCTACTGCCATATCACTAAATGGGCCCACCATTGATTGATCACTGTCTTTACTTGGCTGCAGAGGGTTATTTAGAGCAGTGCCAAGGTAAAGTAATGGGGACATCTGCTCTGGATACCCCATATAAAATGGGCCAATAAAGTAGGCACGCCCACATGTTATATAGCAGTGATTCCCTATATGTGGGGCTTGCCCTGCTAGGGGTACCTTGACTAGTTGGTGGGGGCCAAGACTGAAAACTAGTTAGGGTGAAATTTGGGGTGAATGACTATTTGATCTCTAATGGTTAATTACGATTTGGGGGTTTATCTTATTGCACATGTATTTATGGAACTATGGCTGATATAGCAAATGCTGTGATACACTGCTATAAAGGTAAGATGAAGATGACTAACCACTGCCATTTCCACTGTAGTAAAGATTGGGCATTTTGAAAAAAAGTGCTCTATCTTGAATTTTAGGTCCTGAGGCTGACATAGTTGAACTTTCAAAGTGCTGTGCTGTGCAATTCATTGACTAAAAAATTTATTTCAATGAATTTGAGGAAAAAATAAATCCACCAGTCAGTAGCATATGTGCATCTCTTTCAATGTTGGATTTATCTGGCATTTGTTTTAAAGTTTGACTCACTCAGTTAGTACTGTGAGCTAGCAGAGGTTCACAATGGTTCCAGGACTCTTTTAATCCTGAGCCTAACCACTTGAATCCCTATGCTGGCGGGTGACAGCACAGGGTATTAACCCCCCATTGCTCTCCTTACTGCTCTATTAAATAAGGCAATCCTACCTCTCTCTCCAAGAGTAAGCTGTTATAGACAATTTCCTGACACTAGCTACTCTTACTGAGGCCTACATTCACTTCAGGTTCTCCAGCACGAACCACCTCCTTCAGCAAGTAGGGTCCAAAAAGAACTACTTATTTTCAGAAGCCAGTGCTTTTTACAGCAAAATGATACAATAAAATACATTAATAGTCATATTTCTAAATAGCCTATACTTCCAGGGGCACTGCACCAATGGGGTGAGTTGAGAAACCAGCCTCAGAGGCAGCAGCACCCCACAAGTTACCAGGGGAGGCAAAAAGCCACTCCTAGTAATGTTAAGAGATGAATTTCCGGTTTTAAAAGTGCGCACTGTGCACTAGCATTGTGGTCACCTCCTTTGGTGCTGAAAAGGTGAACGTCCAAGGGTAGTAGTAGGAAAGCTGGCTCAGGGTGACCGAGGTGTGAGGATCATACCTGTATACCTCTGTAAAGCTAAAGGTAAGCCAATACAAAGGGAAAAAGCCACTGCATTTGAAATAATTGAGCATGAATGCCTGCTGTGCTATTGCACCTACTGAATTAAAAAAGTTACTACTTTAAGTGTTCCTAATGTTCTTAAATATAATGCAATCACTTCTTTGTAATGTAAAAACAATCATGAAAATGCAAACAATTTACTTCATTGTAGGCATTAACAGATTTTTTTTTTATTTAATACACTGTAAGAGCAGCTTAGAAAGCTTTTCTGCTCTAGAAACACCCACATTTGAGAATCAATTGTCCGGCTGCTACATTTGATTAAATTAATCCCCAGGAGACACAAAAGTAAGAAAGAAGATTGACAGGACAGAGTATATTGCCCGGGTCTTATGGAAATGGAGGCTTGTAATCACAAGATGAATTAAAGGTATAATTATCTAAGCATAACAGTTTCTAGAATGTAAAAAGCTAATCAAAATCTCCCCCCCCCATTTTTATGAGAGCATGCAAAAAATGTAAAAAAAAATTAAGAGCCTCCAAAAAGCAGGATAGATGCATGAAACATGTTATATACGATTATGTTTAATAGAAATTGCTTAAATGTCCACAGGGTTCAGTGGCCTTGTTAGGTGCTCTGTACTTCACCTAAGGTAACTTGGTGTTTTTTTGCTTCAGTGCTAACCACCCCTGCCCACCACCTTCCACTCCCCCCCCCCCACTAGCCATCCTTTACACCCTCCACTTGCTACCTTCCTTACCTGCTTGCTTGTCTTTGCTGTGTTGGATGCACAGGGCAGGAGCTATAAATCCACCATAAGCAGTGATATATGCCTGGAGTGCCTGGTGCCTGACCAGCACTGCATCCTCGTCAGCGAATTTGCGCCAGCGTCAAAAAATGGCCGACGGCATCAAAAACAAGAGGCCGGCGTCAAAAACGAGACAACGGAGCCGTTTCGTGAATTTATCAACGTTTCAGCGAATTTTGCAAAACACCCCAAATTCACCCATCAATAGTGCTGGCCCTTTATTCACAGTGATCTGCAGTATCTTGAAGTGTTGGTAAGTCAGTGAGGCTGCCACACATTTGGAAATGCTCACATTCAGGACTGACATACCATTGAAAGGTGGCCATTAGTTAAATAAATGCTGTTAAATGTCTATTATTTGAGTCTAAAAATATAGTTTGTAACCTGAATATTAACCAGTGAGGGGTAATTTACTCATCTCAAATGCAGTTGTGGTTGCTGGCTGTTAAGAGTTTGCCATAGTTGTACTTGCATCCAAAGCCTTTCATTGCCTCTCTGTATAGTTCCATGCAGTGTCTCTACTTTTTACTTTCAATGCACCTTGTATTACAAATTTTGCTCATGTGACACAGGACAACCCCCCAAAGTTGGTTGTAGCTCCAGTGTTATCATAGTAGCCTATGTCAACTGACATTGTTAACTTGTCTTGCGCCTAAGGAATCTGGCACATGTTTTTTTGTTTTATGCCAAGCACTGGAAGTGACAGTTGCATCTGAATCTAATCAATGTGCACACACAAGTGCTTGAATTTTGATGCAGCACCTACAACCGAGTCAAGTGGATCTAACCCTTGTAGATGCCATAATGCTGGAATTATGGGGAAAATTGCTACATTGTGGGTAAAAAAACACACTGGTTATCTCCAAAATTGCACTTTTGGGATCGCTAAGTAAATTGCCCCTTTGGTGTTTTTTTGGGGTTTGCCCTGGAATTACCCAACAAGCTAATGTATAACCATCCAGGGTGCACAAATATACAGATGCATCATATCAGACCAGGAAAACAAAATCAACCCATAAATCTTTTCAAATTTAGGAACAAAAGTGTTAAACAAATATGCAAAGAAATGAAAGAAAGGTAGCGTCTAGTTATGATGAGGTATATGCTGCAGCTCCATACTAGGGGAATGCCAGTCGCACTGAAGTTATTACTCCCATTTTAACATAGTATACTGTAAATATTAAAGCAAGAGTATATTGCAAGAGATGGCATGTGCAAGCTATAATTTATACAAAATAAACTAAAATGCATCCAGGCAAAAATACAGTACACTGATTTCATTGGCGTTGACACATTATTCAAAAACCCATGATATACACAAAGCTAAAAGCTAAAATAAAAGTGTTGTGGTGTGAAATGAAACACTGTTAATCAAGCAATGATATACATTACTATTTATAGGTTCTATTCAAGTGCAGACTCTTTTGGACATCATTTGGACACATAATTTACAGATTTTTTTTAATGTCAAAACTTCTAAATGAATACCAAACTAGTAACAGGAGAAACCAGCATAAATGTCTGTGGGGTCATAGGCCACGATGTAGCAGCTGGTGAAATCAAGCTTGCTCCAAAATGCACTTGTTCCATGGTTAAGGACTTGATATATGGGTCTCCTAACTGCTTCTTGTTCATGTTTTATCTCTAGCCAATAATTTTAATGGTATGCAGTTAGTCTGACTCCACTGTGCTTGTCTCCAGTACAAGACTATTGCTGCACCTGACAAGTTGTGTAACATTTTTAACAATAACTCATGATGGGAACTCTGACCCGTTTCGCTTTTTACCAAACTCGCAAAACAGTGAAAATTTGCCAAAGTGCATTGAAGTCTATGGGCATCAATTTTTTTTTCACCCACTGAAGTTTTGAGGTGAAAGTGGCAAAAAAAAATGTTGCTTATCACTATGGCAATAACAATTTCATACTTCATATTAAAATAAAGGTAAAGGACAGCATACATTTTATAGAGATTAATGAGAAGTAAACATGCTGCAACGCCAAATGGACATTACCTTTACCTTATTTCTGAATATAAAAATGGTCTCTTCTGCTTATGCCTCTCCCAGCATTACCCTATGAGATTTGATTAAAATGATCTTTGTATACAGATGTTGGGCTCTTCTCTATTCTATAATAATTGCAGTACCTGTTCCAATGGCATCATCAAGGAACTTTTTAGTATTCACAACCTAACCTAAAACAGTGGAAAATAAAACATCTGGTACAATAAATCCTTTAAATTCAAACCGGACACATAGGCTTTAAATCTGAAAAAAAAAAATAACGCTCAAGTCCAACATGAATCAATAACAGCAATCTGCTGGATGGGCTGGGTTTTTTTTTTAACATTCTGCTGTCTTATGCAGCTTCAAAGTGTATTAGCAGGCACAGTTAATTTGGTAATAAAATATCATAAATAATAAAAAGGATAAAGACTTTATATAGCTTTCCACATGAAAAGCTGCAACAAAAAGCCATTAAAACAAGACTCCATTAATTGCATTCAGCTATGTTATTAGAACTAATTGCATTCAGCATTAGTTGAAAGACTGAAGCGTTAAGAAGTAAAGGTTTTACAGCTGACCATTAAGTGTAAATCAGAGTACCAATGACACCTAAAACAGATCCATTGCATTATAACCAGAGCAGCAGAAAGAAAAATACGTTTGGCAATTAATAGTGCATCATCACAAAAAATAGAAAATTGTTATTCATTTGTACTCCGTGACCGCAAGCATAGAAGCAAATGATAATAAAGGTCCTGCCACTATCCTCTAACACAAAAAAAGATTAAAAAACAAATGTTTTTCTCCTTCCTAGATTACATTCTATGTTACAAGGGCTGTTCACCTTTGAGTTAACAATTACTATGATGTAGAGAGTGATATTCTGAGACCATTTGCAATTGGTATTCATTTTTAATTATCTGTGAGTTATTTAGCTTTTTATTCAGCAGCTCTCTAGTTTGCGACTTCAGTAATCTGATTGCTACAGTCCAAATGACCCTAGTAACCATGCTTTGATTTGAATAGAAAAGGTAGTAATCAAAAGTAGCAAAATCAAAATTAATTTGTAGCTTTACAGAGCACTTGTTTTATAAATGGGGTCAGTGACCCCCATTTGAAAGCTGGAAAGAGTCAGAAGGAGAAGGAAAATAATCAAAAAACTATAGAAGACCAACTGAATAGCTGCTTATAATTAGCTATTCTATAACATATTTAAGTTCACTTAGAGGTGAACCAACCCTTTAATATAGTCCAAGCTGAGCACATACATAGGGGCACATTTACTTAGCTTGAGTGAAGGAATAGAAGAAAAAATACTTAGAATTTCTAATGTTTTTTTTGGCTACTTCGACCATCGACTATGACTTTGACTTCGAATCAAACAATTTGAACTAAAAATCGTTCGACTAGTCCACCATTCTAACAAATTTCTGATCGAAGGAAAATCGTTCGATCGATGGATTAAAATCGTTCGATCGCAGGAAAGTCGGTAAATCCTTCGACTTCGATATTCGAAGGATTTTACTTCGATGGTCGAATATCAAGGGTTAATTAACCCTCGATATTCGACCATTAGTAAATGTGCCCCATAATTGGCATTTTTCACCAAATTCTTCTGCTATTCATTCCTTTCCATCCACAGTAACAAAGTCCTTGGTTCACAGGTTTACATTGAGAAATGACTGAAAACTCATGAATCATGTATTACAATAATATCATGGTAGGCAAACTATGTGTTTTACTATCTATAATTAGAAACACGTCTCCATTTAACAAATAAAAGATAATACTTTGTTTTTTTTTCTGATATTTTGCTGAGTGTTTGCCTATCTTAAAAACAACCTTAAATTTGCAGGGAAATTGTTAAATTACTAAAAGTGTTAAATGAGAATCAAGGTAATAACTGAAAGTCAAGAAATGGAAAAAAAACGGCGGCACTATCCCAGAATAATTTACAGAGTCAATAAAAAAATCCAACTGATGTGTAAGGGAAATAGGCCTTTGCATTAATATGAAGACTAGAATTTCAGATGAAAATTTCAAGGTAGATTAATAGCTTGTCTGCACTTTCTGCTCTCTACCATCATTGCTCTAGCCATTAATAAGCAATACCAGAAGGTCTATAAAAAGCACATTTGGCTGAGTTTTTCAGATCACCTGCCCAGGCACTGTGTAACAAACTCAGCTTACCATGGTCTCTCCCCTTGATGAACAGCTGCCTGCAAGCAAGCACAGCAGATATCTGGAAATCACAATTCCCCTTTCATAAATAACAATAGTGGAAATGATTATTGTAATAATAATTATCAAACACTAAGGGCTCTTATACGTGGTTGTTTTTCTCTGCACTCTCCTGCGTTTCACTTCCGTTCAGCCGCTGGGGAGCGCAGGAGTAGACGCACTCAATTATTGTGAAGGGAGCTCTACTCACACAGATGTATGTAAGCATCAAACGCAGGTTGGGAAGCATTTCACCTGCATTCAGCGCATACATGCATCTGTGTGAGTACAGTCCCCTTCACAATAATTGAGTGCGTCTACTCCTGCGCTCCCCAGCGGCTGAACGGAAGAATGCATGGGGAGCGCAGAGAAAAACGCTTATGTGTAAGAGCCCTACTAATACATGCATAAGATCTTTTGTCATGTCCCATGTTGTCCCATAGTATCCATAAACCAGTTATCCAAATGTTTATTTTCTCTGTAATAATAATGCAGTACTTTTCCATGTAACTAACAGCATAGATCAATGTTGGTTGAAATACAGTTCTATATTTCTAATGTTTTATATTCACATTAAGGCAAGGTGTTTTATATTAATGCATTTCACTATATAAACTTTCCAATTTTGCACAAATTGCTGAATAATTTAATAGGAGAACCCCATTGAGGTTAAATATCTCTTATACAGTACTTCTATGCTCATTGGGGTGGAGCTAGAAGTGTAGTCGATATAGTATGGGGCTAGGTCAAGTGTACTGGAGTGTGGTATCAGCAGTACCTAAATTCACTAACATAAGATGCTAAAAACTTGAAGAATTTGAGTTTTTTTACTATAAAATCTGAAAAAATAGATATAATAGAATTTATCAAAAAAAATGTTTTTTTACTTTTCGGGCATCAAATACGAAAAATTCTTATTTTTAGTGTGACAATCCAAAAAATCAAGGTTTATGTGTGAGAATCTGAAAAAGTTGTGGTTCAGATTTTTTTTCAAGTTTATTGATAAATAAGGGCAAATTGTGGATTCTAGTTTGTTCGGACTTTTTTATTTAAAAAAATCATTAAAATTTGGATTTTGATAAATAATCCCCTTAGTATTTCGAAATCAAGAAAATATGAACACCAACATTGTCATTAGGATGCCTTCCTCAGGAAAGTTTAATTAAATGTTGATGTTGTTGCCTTACAGTAGTAATATGTCCTGTCAGCGAAACGGTAAAAAATTTGAGAAACATGAAGTCAATGGGTGTCAAAATTATTTTGAGGCTTTTGGAAGTCAGAATACAACTTGAACAGCAGTGCTGTATTTCAACCAGGTGCCACCCTAGGCATTGGGCTTAAGGATGCTCCCTGCGTTTGTGAGTGTGACGTCATGTCTGTTTGTGTGACATCGATTTGCCTGGGCGTGACCCAGGAACCCCTCATCCCCCCCAGCTCCGCCAGTGCAATTTAGTTTTTCTTTTCCAAAAATGTAATCAAGAGCTGCCACTTTAAAGTGGCTGCCCTAGGCACAGGCCCTATGGTGCCTATATATAAACTCTGGAGAATAAGAAAGTACCTGAAAAGAATGAAAATTAGTAAAAAAACAAGAACAGCAAAACTGGATATTCAGTTAATCTGTTGGGTTAGTGACCCAATAACCAGAGAGCCATTTCACGGTTTAACACAGAATAGAAATGCTGTATAGAAAATGACTAACGAAGACCAAAGGAAAATCTATAAGAATAGACCCATCTGTATCAAAATTTAATTTATTTTAAAGGTTAATTGTACTTTATGCGGCCATATATTAAACAATTTACTCATCTGGCCAGGTCACCAAATAACCAGATTTGTTCTGGCCAAATAAGCATATTTTTAACCGATTTGGCAACCCATGTAGTGATTTGAATCAGGCCACGGTCACACTGACAGACAGCTGTTTTCTTAACCACCCAGCGTGCTCTTCAAGCAATAGGGTTTTGTAGCAGAGATGATCACTTTCTGATCAATCCCCTGTCGGATTAGATCAACCAGATAAAAGGGTTGCCATTTGTGCCTATGCATCTTTATGTAAACACTTTGTATTTTACTGCCCATGCACAGATATGTTTGTAAAGCTCTAACTATTGCAGAAACCATTAGCAAGGTGAGTCTATGCAAACATGTAGTGGCGCAAAGTCAATAAATGACAAACATGGTCTTGATTCCTATAAATAACTGGCTACACGGGCAGATTAAAGATGCCAATATCGGCCTTTTTGACTGATTAGGCAGTTTATCTGCCAGTGTATGGGGGCTTCCGAAAGGTCTCCCCGATTGAAATGTGGCCAAGATATATTTTTCGTGTAGGTTTGATTTTTTTTCACATAGGCTAGTTGATGTGATCCTCATCCTGTGGGCACCCTGTCTCTTTGTTGTAATCCAATCGTTCCACCCTAGGGATTAACCCGATATCGCCCTGCCATTGGTGGGAATATCAGTGAAAGATCCACTCGTTTGGCGACCTCGCCAATGAGTGGATCTTATAGTGTATGGCCACCTTAAGTTAGGCCTTCATGTTTTATGTATTTGAGATCCAACGTGAACATAAAGCAACCTTTACTTAGAATTTATTTTGACATGCAACAATTTTTTCATCCATTAGAGGTGTTTTTTTTTGCGGCAAAACCTGGCAAAAAATGTGCTCATTACTACTCTGGAGTTGTTTTAGACCTTGCATTTACTTAATGAGTCAATCAGGGGCTGTACATGATATAAATAAAAACCCTACAATGGATGTTGGAACACAGGCTTGACATCTATAATATAATGTGTCCAGCAAACACTCACAAAGAGTAAAACACTGTGAATTCTAGTAAAAAGAAAAAGCAAAAGCATGTACTACAGCTATAAAAAACGATGCAATGATATTATGTTCATGTTAAAACTTCACCACTCCTAAAATATAAATCTTCTTACATTAGATCATGCATATGTGTATGCAACTTAGCAATAGAATAAGATAAATAATTAAAGTGTCAGTTTCTCTGGTCTTTCTAGAATGAGATACTACAGCACCCAGGCTGAAATAAGAAGTACATTAAGGTTGGGTGTTCACATCCAGCGGCATCAGCATCTTCAGCCAAAAGAGAAGTGGAAGCCGGCACAGTAATGCTGAAACAATGCAATCGCATTTCATTTTGCATCTAACCTGCGTCTAGTGGGTAATCCTACACTACCCGGAGCTATGCCTTGTTATGCATTTAAAGTAACAGTCTACCAGGAAACGTAAAGTAATCGACAGGTAGACCTCGATCTGCTTCTTGGGCACCCCTGATTTAGACTGTTGGAAACATGTCTCTACAAAGGCAGGGGCGTTTCAGGGTCTTTGCTGCCCTAAGGTGGCTTTTCGGATGATGCCCTCCCCTCGCACCCATCGCTTACATTTCCGAGCACCGGAGCGGGTTGGGGGGGGGCGATTGTGCCTGTGTACTAGAAGAAACAATTTCCAATTTAAAAGTCAGAATTTTGTCTCTTTAAATACCAGGAGCAGTTTTAACCATCCCTGGTGACCTGTGGGCTGCTGCCGCCTAGGGTGAGTTTCCAAACTCGCCTCGTGGCAGGAGTGCCCCTTATAAAGAAAAATGCTTATATGTTAAACTCTGATAACTTGTCCACTTCTCTAGTCTATGCAATAACCAACTGGAATATATATGTGAAATACAGTCTTCTAAACAGTATGTGACAGCTCAACTGCTCATAACTCCAAGCCATATGGATATGTAGGAGGGTTCTCTGTCTCTTTGCAGTTATCTTCTACAAAAGGCAGTACAGTATGTGCTGCATAAAATATTGTAATGAAAGATTTAACATTTTGGCTCTAAGTTTATTTTGTGAACCAAAACTATGAAAATGTCACTGCCATACAGTAGTTTCCACCCTTCACTGACTTTCTTAATCAGTTATTTTCTTGGCTTTGTAATAAATACAGTAAGTTAAGTTACAGCTCCAAAAACTTTCTGCAACTTAATTTGTTAATAATACTTTAGCAGCCAAAGGCAGAATATAAAATGTTCTTTTACAATGCCTGATTTACCAGCATTTTAACAGTCCCCAGAGCAATTCTGCTGCTGTGTCTTAAAAGTGCAAAAAGGGTGTCATGCTTCCTCATGCACAACCAGATTTATCCAGCGTTATGTTTTAAGCATCCTTCTTAATGACTGTGTTCTGGACACAGGGACAGACGCAGTAGGCATTTTTTTTCTGTGGATGTATACTTTTATATTTACAGATTAAAATGTATATAAGTTTTCAATAAGAGTTAATTGACCAGATTTTTTGTTGGACATGCGTTCTGTAAACAGTTTCTGTCATCATGTAAACAACAATACAAACAATCCAGGCATGTCACACACTCTGTCCAAGAGCATAATGGGTAGGGGTGTTATTTATAAACACTTGACACATTTGCACTTGAGTTTGTAACCTATAGCAGCCAATTAGTGATTAGTATTTTCAGCCAGCAGCAGGTACAGTAGAACAATGAAAGCAAACCAAGGTGGGATTCTGTCCTGGTGCAAATTTGCCCCATGTTCATAAATGAGCCCTAGTACTGTTAATGATGCCATGTATTCTGCTCACTGTATTATCACCATTAAAAGATTAGAACCCCAGTTTGCCTTACGTCAAAAGAGTATATGTGGTCAGTCCACTTCAGACAGACATTTCCATACATCTCATACAAATTATTTGTTTTGCATAAAGCTGGCCTTACACTATAAGATCTGTTCATTTTGCAAGGTCGCCAAATAAGTGTATCTTTCCCCTGATATATCCAACTCAGCTGGACGATATCAGATGAATCCAATTGTTTGGCCCTACGATTAAAACGACGGTAATACGAGACATTGAGAAAATCAAACTTGCCTGATCTTGCCCGATCAACTTCTGGTTATCAGTTTTGTGGGCCCCATACACAGGTAGATAAGCTGCCAAATCAGTCTGAAGGACCTTAATTGACAGCCTAAAGGTGGCCATACATGGGACAGATCTCGATCAGATGGGACTAAAAATCCACCTGTAAAGCCACCGTTAGGATCCAATCATTGGCCCCATGATCTGATCAGATCAGCCCGATATTGCCCACCTCAAGGTGGGCATATCGGGTTGAGATCCGCTCGTTTGGTGACATTGCCAAATGAGCGGATCTCTCCGTGTATGGCCACCTTTAATCTGCCCTGTATGACCACGTTTGGATTGACAGTGATCTGACAAATCACATGCTAATTTACATGTCCTTGCTTGACTACATTATCATAAATATATATTAAAAAAATCTAAAATATACATAATGCGATACATAAATGCACTAAAGGTGCATTGACTTTGAGCTGCATGATACAATGTATGTTATCAGTAGCTGTTCTCTCTTTATATTCACTGAACCCACCTCATCTGAGTTATTCATCCATTGCCTGCAATGTATTGCCTTTACTATGTAAATTATAACTGCTTGGCACACGATGTATCAAAATAAATTTGAAAATGCTAATAAATAACATTCCTAATATGCTCATGTCACAGCTCTGCATGTGGCATCGCAGCTCCCTGGGGGATATCAAATCAAAAGATCAACTTTAAACTAAATAACGCAAAGCAATAAAGAAAACAAACAAGATTACAGTCAAGTTTTACTTGATTTTACTCATATTTTCCAAGTAAGCAATAAGCTGTCAGAGATGGAATGAAAACATGACATGAGTGAGTTGCTTAAAGTGATTCTGGAAGCAGGTCTATACCTCTCTGCAAAGTATCCCATCTGTTATCAATGGCTTTCATCCAATCAACAATATATTCAGTGAATAACAAGAAATATATCTTATCCAAAAAAATCTTATGCCACAAGACCAACTCAATTATCGTCTGGCAACCTGATGCCCATCAAATGATGAAGTACAACTCCCAGAATGCCAGTGAAAGATGGTAGTGCTGGGATCTGGAGATTGAAATAGCTGGAAGACCATAGGTTGAACCAGGGGTTAGGGCATCCTCACTATATATACTAGAAAGGAAGGTCAACATTTTGATTGAAAAACTCCCATACTAAAAGTATGATAACCATAACCGCAAAGTGTTAACACATCAACGACCCAACACGATTTAAGTCTGTAGTGTTATTTACAAACATTTTTCAGGTTAATTCATCCAATTTGGATGAATGACATTACTGCCAATATATTGCAATATATGTTAACCTATATATTAACAAGTTCTTTCAGTTCTGCTGACCTGTAAAGTAGTGGTTTGAAATCTATGCTCCCTCAGGTTATTTATCCTCTTGTTATAAACATACAGTAGTAAGATGCAGAGGGGATACATATTGTACTTTACATATTGCGCTTCAGAAATTAAACTTCTAGAAGGAAACATGGTCAGCAGAGGGGATAACTATTGTAGAGAACACTTCCTCGCTCCCTCACAATAATAACAGTCAACCTAGATGTTAAAAAAAAGGACTTTAGGCTGATGCCACTTCCCATTTACCTCCTATTTATTGTATCATTTGCCACAACTACACAGCCCAAGACACACAATGTACTTAAAGACATCATTGATTTCACATAAATTAATAAAAATACATCAGATGTAATATTATAGCTTTATGTTCCAGTTATGTACCCATGCAGAGAGATGGACTGTATGAATTCCGTTTTTCTCTCTGTCACTGGTGTCCAGCTACATCTCCATGATGATAACTCTTCCCACAAAGTCACATACTGTACCATATGCTTGTATGTTTGGTATCCATACAAGAATACCCATATGTACAGGGCTGTAGAATATATTAAGAGGGTTATGTTAAGTGTAAAATGATATTACTCGTACCTCCACTTCCCCAAAGTATTTCCCCTTTGGGGAAGTGGGGGTAAGAGTGGGCAGGGAGTAAATGGCAAGAGACTCATAACATGTAAGAGGAGAACATGTAGCACAGCCTGGAGAGCAACAATGTAACTTATGAGTGCACCATAATCACTTTATTGCAGTACTTATTGTGCTGAAAGTACTGCAATAAAGTTACTACGGTGAAGTCATAAGTCACTTTGTTGTTCTCCAAGATATCCTTTTTATAGTACTTGTAAGTCTAACAACCAGAATAAGGGTGATGCCAGTTGTGGAGCTCATGCATAACTGGGAAAGGAGAGATCTATCTTCATGAAGCATGTAGGACAGTTGGGTGAGAAGAAAGGCATGAGCAGATTAAGGTACAGTTTTATCTGAAGGGTTTTTGATGGTGAGAATTAATTTTGTCTAAATACAACATGCTGTTTGTATAAAAACAAATATTGTCCATTTTTACAGCCGAAAATATTACGTTTCCCAGTAAAATAAAGAAATAATGTGAAACCTGCTCAAACAATATGATTCTCAGCAGAATTTGTTCTTGGTGCAAAGTGTATTTAAAAAAAAATCTTTTAAATGTGCATTTTTATTTCTCTGCTAGGGACCAGAAACTATTTTATTTATAGTTCTATTATTTGAGGCATGAGCATTGCCTTGATTGGGTTACTAACCAATTGAAAGACAAACACAAACAATTAATTACTCTTGGTTGTTGGTGTTCCATTATGCAGACATAACCTTGATTACAAAATGCTAAATTTCTTGAGGGGGCATTTATCACCGTAATTAATCTACAAACACAGGGCAGAGGTATATAATTGCCATGTTTAAGCACAGGAATATTTTCATGGAAAGTAATACATTTCCTTTCTATGATAAGCCTTTTGATTTCCTTGTCATGATCCTCGCATTATTTACAGAATTAATAAGTTGCTAACAGTTAAACCTATTAATCTTAACATAACTATAAAAGATTTAACCTTTGAAAATACATTTTTTTCCTGAAGCCATACCAAAACATTAAACAATAGATAGGTTATTATGCACCATTTGAAATATGATTGACTAGATTAGTGATGTCTTATCCTGCAACCTTTTCAGCCTCCAAATGTAATGCACAAGTATTATTTTGCACAAAAGATAACTAACCAAAATCTAAGTATGTTTGTCCTGAGTGGGGAATGGTATGGACAACATAATTCTCAACTAAATTATCTAAGTAATAACAATGCAATTAATTGATGTATAATAGATGGACAGTTACAAGTTTGGCCTGTTGGTATCTCTAAATGACTAAACTTGGCCACTCACAACATAAATCAAAATGATCTGTAAACATCAATACTCTGTTCAGCATACCAGATGCATTACACACATTACAAATGATGGCATACATAATTATAGTATGTATAGTATAGCCCTGTAGTACTAGATCTTTTTCACTGCAGGGTTGAATAGTATGTACGGCAAATCTATATAACAAATAACAGGTAAAACAACCCTCTGCAATCTCTTTTGGAAATACACAATGGTATTAAACCATAATGGTTTAAAGGAATAGGGTGAAATTCAGGAACAAAGTCTTATTTTATCCTACAGGAAAAAGTAATTGTTAGCAATAGCCCGGAGTATTATTTAAAATCCGGAAAAATCCATATAAATATGTATACAGGTATGGAATCCGTTATCCAGAAACCTGTTATCCAGTAAGATCCAAATTACAGGAAGGCAATCTAACATAGACTCCATATTAACCAAATAATCCAAATTTTTAAAAATGATTTCCTTTTTCTCTGTAACAATAAAACAGTACCTTGTACATGATCCAAACTAAGATATAATCAATCCTTATTGGAAGCAAAACCAGCCTACTGGATTTATGTATTGTTTAAATGATTTTCTAATAGACTTAAGGTATGAAGATCCAAATTACAGAAATATCCATTATCCTGGAAAACCCCAGGTCCCGAACATTCTGGATAACAGGTCCCACACCTGTATTCATAGAGATATCTGCAAATGCAGTTGAGCTTGCAGTGCTTTCCCTGCAGTCAGTTGCACATAACACTTGTGTTAAAATTGTGTCCTTGCATCTCTGCATCGTTGCAATGTGTGCCTGTTCAGAATTGAATGCTGTTGCTCCTGTTGACACATGACCTCCGTAACCCAGGTAGGTAGCTCCAGAGTTCTCAAAGTGCCCTGCTTCAATCACAGAAGTCCAGTTGTGCTGAAAGAATGGATTGCCCACATCACCAGATGCTAGTGAACACCAGAAATAATGCAAGGGACATTTAAAAAATAGTTGGTGCAAATGTACCTGATTTGCGACAAAGAACACATGCAGCTGCGTTAACTTTGGCACATCTGAAGCAATTGTGGTAGGTGCAGTGAAACTGCATCAAAAGCCTTGTGCTGACCTGCCTTAAAACTGCAGGGTTGTGCAACCGAGTTCAAAAGCACCATGTTTGCCTGTCTGCAGATCCTCTTCGGTCAGTTCACCAACGCAGATCTTGCAGGAGCATGCTCAAATAAATTTTCATCCTGCTTCGACTGTGTCTGCTCCTCCAACATCCATTTAGGTATCCTTTAAGATGAGTGCTGATTACTTAAAAAAAAGTTGCAAATGACACTGGTTTCAATCCAACCCTGCATCATATAGCTTTGCTAAATATCTCAATAACTTGCGTGAATCAAGTATTTTTTGGGTGGTATGGAAAATAAAGTGTGAGACCCTTGTCTTTAAAACATTATGAAAACACAAGACCATATGGAGAGGACTGCTTATGGTCTAATTCCAAAGAGTGGTTCCCTTAACTGCCATTAAAAGGATTATCAAGACCCATTAAGCTTCAGGTTTGTTGGTAGTCTTCTGAAAACAAGACATGGCCATTCCTGGGGGACTGAGAACAACAAACATTTTAATGGGGACAGATGGTGCATGCCAGTTTATACACTTTTACAGAGCGTTCTCCATTAATAATAAGTTACACCAGCTATTTTTGTATCACATGTGATTTGATAGAAAGTGGCACACTGTCAAAATGCTCTCCGTGGAGTCATGAGCGATCAACTACATGGATGGTTGGGTGATGTAACAGTTCAGCAGAAACCTGTCTGCAGCTCCATTCAGTTTTACTACAGCAAACTGTCGAGGGACTAATTACAGTCTACATTACATAAAGGAATCATGCATGACGCAGCCTCATATCATGTTATTTTGCAAGGGACATGTGACAAACTGCAGTATCCATACTTCAGGATACTAAAACAATGTGTGAAGCTTAAAAAGTTCACGCTTACAAGCATGGAACCTATTATCTGGAATAACTGGGACCAAGTGCTTTCAGGATATGGAGGTATTTCCATAATTTGGACTGCCATACCTTAAATTAAATAGAAAATATAACAAAATGAAAATAGGTTTGCTATGCCACCAGAGTGGATTTATTAAAGTCTAGTACATGGTACTATATGTGTGAGAAATAGCAGTCTCTATTCTCAAAATAAGAGCTTGGGGCATAAAACCAAACTTTGACAATATTAAATTGTTTATGTACAAGGCACAGGTTTACACTGCATTATCCCATTATTTCCTGTGACTTATGCTTCTCAAAGAAAGGTTACAAATGGTACCCAAATGAAAGTGTACTGGTTTTACACTAAACAAAATGAACACAGACACGTGAAAAGAAATACTGTTATCAAATCATCTACAGTATTTGTAGGTCTTTGCTCTGTCTCAGGGGGTCTCTGTCCCACTGCTGCACAGATCATTCATGGTGTTGCTCTGGATAAATGTTGCTCTATAAATTTCTTTACTGCCAGTATGAGCAATATATATGTCCGTTTTCATAAAAACGGAACTAGAGGGGGGCGGGCCCTGGCGCAGGACGCGCAGCCGGGCCCCCGCCCCCCTCCGTAAACCCGGAAGTGGCCGCCGAACATGCGGCGGGCGGACTGCCGGGGGGCCCTGAGGGGGTGCGGGCCCTGGCCCACTCGCACCCCCTGCTCCCCCGGTAGTTCCGCCCCTGATTTTTTGGGTACTGACTTTGCTGATGTACTTTGAAGACAAGTGTACAACTATTTTGTTATTAAGGTGTTTTACCGGCCAGCATAGCAGCTGCTTTGCTTTATACCTTATCGCAATAATAAGCATGAAATTGGCCATGAGGAAAGCATGATACACAATTCCATTGTGAGAACCAAGAATTTTCAATGAGAAAGCCATGCACACGGTGCTTTTCTATTTACTGCTAAGGTCTCTCATTGAAAAGCAAAGTATGTATTGTAACAGACAATTATCTTTTTACTCTGTCTTATTTTCTCAATAGATTAACCCTTTTTTACTCACTGAATGGATAAAAGCTAATGCAATAGGGCTTTTCTGTGCTATGACAGAGGACAGTCACAAAGAGCATCAAGATTCATTCAGCACTTCAGAAATCCAAACTCTATTTTGCGAAGTATGTCTTCTGGAGATTTATTAGGAACCATCTTAAATAGATTACCTATAAATAAAAGGCTCCAATGCGCATAAACAACAGCACAAAAGGTCGAATGCCGTAAAAAAAAAATAAATACATGAAATACTTAATGCAACTGGGTAGAGTATTAATGTTTAAGGGCTTTCATGGTAATTACAAATGCAGGAACTTGTTTTAGGAAATGGAGTGAAACAAAACTGTACTGTGATGCATCACATATTGAAAGATTTGTTGCACAGCAAGATGCTCAACCAGCCTCAACGGCTTAAAATTCCACATTGAAATCTTACTGAAAAGTATGAAATCTATAGGACTCATAGCGCACTGACCCAAAATCTGGGAAGGGCATCTTTAGTAGTGGTGCCACTAAGGGTATGACAGCAGGGTGAGCCAATTCTAGTTCTTGGGTTGTTTTCCAACAACTTCTTAAGAATGTTAGTTTTGGCACCACTGATCTAAAGTGTTATTGGCACCATATTGTTTTGCTATCCCTGCGATTAGTCATTCTTCCTACCTACAACTACTTGTTTGAGGGACACCACTAGGCTAAGGGACCAGAGAAGTCAATATTTGCATCCCAATAATTACATATAATGCTTTGTGGATGTTATGATTTCTTCTGCATATACGGTTCCTGTAAAAGCAAAACAACAGCAGTTTGTGTCTTTCATCTGTCCCTTTATGTTAATGTGAGGCATTGCTCTGCATCCTGTACTGCTAAAGAACAAAAAACACCTTATATTTTTGGGAAAATGAATTTAAAAGTTGACTCATACTAATGATAAGTAATTTCCTCCCACTATGAATAGATGACAGGTACACGCTACAAGTCAATTATGCAAAAAACTTAATTGTAGACACAGGGAAGGTATGACCTGAGTGATTTATATGTGGGGGAGAGAGAAAGCTCACGCACATTAGAGATCCATCCAATTATCTAATTTCTGTATGGAAAAAATATATATATTGTCCAATCTATATTCAATAAGGACAAATTCTCCATGCTTGCACTTTTTTCCATACAGAATATGGACATTCAACCTGTGCAGCCTTAAATGTTCTTACACTACAACTCCCAGTGCAACATGATAGACTGCAGCTGGGAGTTGTAAGGACACCTGGAGGCTGTAGGTAGCGTATCTAGTCCAAACACAGCTGGGAATGCTGTCTGCACATCCCTAATTTTACTCTTGGGTGCCAGAGATTTTCCTAACACATCTTAGCTGTCACCAAAAAAAATCTTAAAATCACTAAATATTACAGTTTGTAAATACCCTCAGCTAAAAGCAGGTCTCTGTCAGAAAATGGATACATCATATATTGCCGAAGCCATCTAACTGCCTGTCCTACCTTTCCTGTCTGTATGGCACTTTGCATTTCAATCATGCAACAAATGGCCCTTGTAATCACATTAACTCTTTACTTTTCTATTAGTATGCAACGCGGCACATGGTACCACTTATTATTATTTTTTCTAAATAACATTAAAAGGCATTAGGAATGTGAAGAGACAAGGCTTACCAATGCAGCAGCCTTGGCTCTGAGGAACATCTATTCAATTTGTATTTCAAGTTACAGATTGCATTATCCTATACATTTACAATAAAAGCACACACGGGAGAGTTAAAATGAATCCACATGGGGGCAACAATTACTGAAATAACAGCATCGATGTGACATCTAATACATGTCGGTGCCTCAGCAGTGTGTACCTTTTCTCCAAAGCACAGGCAACATGTCACACCTTACACAAACCTCCACACACTCAGAGAATATTCCATTCACAACAGCATTCCCAGCAACAACCACAGGAAATTATAGCACTGCATATAAGCAATATCTGTGTTTTACATATAGGTTAAAAGCCTAACCCATATACATTTCTGGAAACAACCCCAAGTTCAAAACTGTTGCAAATTCATTGTTGCATATGGAACAATCCAATTCATTATATATAGCAACATGTCAGTAAACAACTAGAATCAGCCATCAGTACAGACTGAATTATTTGTCTAAAATAAACCATGAATTCTGTACATTCCAATGTACCTTTACAAAAAAAAAAAAACATTACACCACAATACAACTTTAGGGCATTTATCTGTCCCTTGTGCTCACAGATCCAACTTACCCTTTGTAGCAATAAGAATCAGAAGGCAGCAGTACATGTAGTGGTAGTAAGTGTAGCCATTGTAGTGGTGGTAGCTGCATATAAGTCCTGGATACCTCCTCCTTCCAGCCATGATGGGAATGTGGCACTAAAGCCCCCAGAGCCAGAGAACAGGTCACAAATAGAGCCAGATAGCCTCCAGAGTACCTACGTCTAGCCTCAACCCTTTGCCTTGTCCTGTTCCATGGACTGATGAAGAAAGCAGGGTATAAAGTTGTAAATAAGGGACAGCTCAGCTCATAATCTTGCTTTAGTGCAGCTATTGCTTTACGTGGCTAACGCTCTGCGCAATTACTAACAATAGTGGCTCCGCATGGGCTGATAGGAAATCGGTGCTGCAAGCCAATTGGTGCTAAGCGGAGAAACACGCAAAGGTTCCCCTCCAGCCTACATGGCAGCAGCAGCTAATGCCACTTGTGTAGGCTCCAATGAGCAGTTAAAGCCAAACGTGAGGCAGACTGCGCTGCTCCTCATACACATGTATAGCTCCAGAGAGTTCTTGCGGAAGGACAATGGTATGTATCCAGAAAATGCCAGAAATAAATTGTAGGATAAAAGTTTAGTTACATTTTATGTAGGGTTTTCTATAGCTCCATACAGGGCCCCCAAGGACTGTGGATCCAGGCTAGTGAGAATAACAGAGAGGAAGAGGATCTTAGTTCCCAAGGCACGTCTCCTGTAAGGTCCGCGGTGCAAAGCAAAAACCACCCAGAACAGCTTCTCCGCCAGGATCCGAATCAAAGGCTCCCATCAGCCAGACGCGCGCATTACTATCACCCCACAGGGAGTTGGAGTCGCACACACAAACTTTGGCTGGGAAAGCTGCGACTTGATAAGTGGGCGCTCACAACGGGCTGCGTCGTCAGTCTGACAGCTGAAGCCAATGGCAATTAGAGAGATGACAGTTGTGCGTATAAAAGCTGCGGTGCATACAGGGCAGCCTGTTGGAGTTCTCAAGGAGATGGGGGGCCGAAGCGTTGTCCTTGGCAGAGAGCAGCGAGAGAGATGCTGATTCCGTCCCCGGCGCTGCTGAATGACTTGGATGAGTCCAGAGCTCCGGGTTTGCAGCCAGTCAAGCTGTTTGGCTCACGTGGGCTGCCAAGGAAAGGAGAGGGCGGCGGTGGGGAGGGTAACGGGCGCGCGCATACAATGCTTGTGGGGGTCGTCGCTTGCTATGTTTTATATGACCATAGGGAGCTGCAGCAGGTGGTCGGAAGGTACTGAGCCCCCAGGGTCTGACTATTCGTTTCCAAGTGGCAAGTGGTCGGTGCTCCGAAACACAGAAGCAAGAGCGAGTAGCGCAGTAGTGAGGCAGCTGGAGTCAGATGCAGCTCGTATTAGCCTGAGTGTCCGCCCGCGGCTCTGTGTACTGCAGAGGCTTTAATGAGCTTCTACCAACACCCTTTGTCTCGTGTCAGTCTGAGTACCACACGAGCCAACAGGTTCTCACCTTAACCCAAGGGGTGGGGGGTCTACCTGTAACTTGCAACATACACGCACACATATACATACATACACACACATATACACACGCACACACACACATATACAAACAAACACACACACATACACAAACACACACACACATATACACACACCACTGGCCAAGGCTGCAGAGAGTTTGGCTTGAAGATCAGATCATATTTACTATACCGATACAGACAATTCAGGATGGAACTGATAGAATGGAACGTGTAGTGAGGTGTGTTGGTATTATCTGGTCTGTAGCCAGCATTGTAAGCCCTATATATTACCCCATTGAGGAAAAGACACCACCAAGACATTTTTCAAGGGATGTTTTGATGCCATGATAAACTTCCTGTATGTTTAGTGAACTCTGTTGCTAGGGATCAGGTGTATCTGTATTTATTTGTCAATATAATTGCAATTAGAAGAATGTCTGACTGTCTCTAAAGCCGGCCATAGACTCAAAGATCTGCTCATTTGGCGACATCGCCAAACGAGCGGATCTTTCCCCGATATACCACTAACAGCATGGCTATATCTGGGGTAATCCGAATGTTCGGCCATATGGTCGAACGATCGGATTACGATACGCCAAGGGGCTCAGACGGGTCGGTCAGGTAAAAAGCAAACCTTCCCAATGATATCGTGGCCAGATATCGATCAGGAAGACCTGTCAGAAGCCCCCATACACGGGCAGATAAGCTGTCAAATTAGTCTAAACGACCGATATCAGCAGCTTTATCTGCCCATGTATGGCCACCTTTAGATCCCTCCTCTAATTGGCTTACTACAATTGTAGCATTGAATGTGTAGTCAAGTACTGAAATGTGCAAGGTATTATGGGAATTACAGTCTTGAATGGAGGAAAGTTGCTTTTTGCTACATTGATTCTTGAGTTTGGCACATTGAGAAGCAATATCAAAGGGCCGTTAAAGACACTGCTTTCAATTGCAATGTTATTATATTGCTATACTGATAGGTATTAGAAAATGGCTTGCAATTTTGGGATAGACGTCCCCAACATCTGGAGAGCAAGTAGACCTTATGCATATTATCAACTAAGGGTCTTATATTCTTAATAGTGGATTAGAAATCTGTAGAGCTTCAACCAGAGACTTTACACACAGCCCAACTAGGCGCCACCAGAAGTGACATCATCGCAGATTGGAACTGACATCATCCATGGAAACAGTTTAGGAATTAGAGCCTGTGCTCATACAGGCGCTCTTAAGCACTGAACGCAGGTGGAACACAAATCTCCAGTTAATATGCAAACTCTCATATCACATTATATTCTTGAGATGATGTTTTGCCCTCTCGTCTCTCCACTCCCTGCAGTGAAAGTGTCTACATATTACCTACATATTAAAAAATAAATAATTAAAAAACCAGAATAACAATCCCAATGCATATCTGTATTAGGGTATAATAAGCACAACAATGTTGTTCTTGAACTATTTCATGGGGATATTATATGAACAGATATGGACACATATTGGTCCAGATTCAATTCGATGAGAAAGGGTTTATCGTGTGAATAGTCACTGATGAGATTTGAGATGCAATTCAATTTAGAAAAGCATGATTTATAACGTGAAAACTCTATTGAAGTCTATGGGGAAAAAAGCAGAAAAAAAGGAGAAAAGCTGAATCTCGTCCATGACTTTTCATGTGATAAATCATGAGATAACATTTTCTCACTGACTTGAATTTGCCCCATAGTGTGAAAAGCAAGAATGTGCCAGTGCATTGAGTTCTTTAAAACATATGTAAGTAAGCCTGAATAAGGGAGCACCACCCCTAAATCAAAGAGAAACAGACAAATGGTGTGCAGGGTTATATGGATAAATAGTAACACAAAAGAGAAAAAGATTAACCCTTAAAGTTGCACCACCCCATCTTTAAATCCGATGACTCAAGGAACAATAAAACTTAACTTTTAATAAATAAATTAAAACCGTAAGTCCAGAGGAGCGTTTAAAATAAGGTTAGGGACAGGGAGGCAAAGAACCCGGATTCAAATGGGCAAAGAAGTACACAGCATACAGTGGGTGTTTGGGATGTCAAAGAGTAACCCACGAGCCTACAAATGTAAATACTGGTAAGTCACATTCAATCATTTAACAGCTATAAGTCGGGGTCAACCTTGTATGATGGCTTTTAGGCCTTAAAATATCCACCACCCCTTCACCCTCAAGCACACCCTCCCATAGCCAAAGAGAGAGAAGCCAGTATATTATGGCTGTATGTCGATTAACCCTGTATTAAATCAGGCAAACTAAATACATAAACTGCCAACCCTGGCATGCGAGTGCTGGTAGGCAGCAGAGTTCAGTTAATAAGCCATAGACTGAGATAGGGATTAACACAAAGCGCAATCAGGTCTGGTGCACCACCCCTTCACCCTCAATCGCCCCCTCCCCTTTTCCAAAGTAAACAACCAAAGTAGCCATATTCAATTAGTTTTAGATTTGAATGGAGGTTAAGATTCTATCCCAGCCACAAAATCACCGTCGAGAACCCACCCCTTCACCCACAGAGCTTCCCACCCGTTTCTGCTGTGAAGCGGTAGCCCAAAGATAAACAACCAAAGTAGCCGTATTCAATTAGTTTTAGATTTAAATGGAGGTTAAGATTCTATCCCAGCCACAAAATCACAGTCGAGAACCCACCCCTTCACCCACAGAGCTTCCCACCCAGGGAAGGGACTGTAATAGATTTATAGAGAGTAGTGATGGGCGAATTTATTCGCCAGGCGCGAATTCGCGGCGAATTTGCGCGATTCGCCGCCAGCGAATAATTTCGCGAAACTCCCGCGAAAATTCGCGTCAAAAATTCGCCGGCGTCAAAAATTTTTTTTCGAAAAAATGGACGCCGGCGTCAAAAACGGGCGCCGGCGTCGAAAAAACGGCGCCGGCGTCAAAAACGGGCGCCGGTGTCGAAAACGAGACGCCGGCGCTGTTTCGCAAATTTTTCGCCGTTTCGCGAATTTCGCGCGAAATTCGCGAATTTTTCGGCGAAGCGAAACGGCGCAAATTCGCCCATCACTAATAGAGAGCTCAAATAAAGTGGCCTTTTTAAAAGATGAATTGTAATTTTTTAAGCCCAGAGTGAAACTAGCCCTATATATTATTCATATGTGCCTACAAGATTAATGGAACGGTAACACCAAACATTGAAAGTGTTTTCAAGAAATTAAAATATAATGTACTGTTGTGCTGCACTGTTACAGCTGGTGTGTTTGCTTCAGAAACTCTACTATATTTTATATAAATAGCTGCTATGTAGCCATGGGGCAGCCATTAAAAGCTGAAAAGGAGCAAAGGCACAGGATACACAGCAGATAACAGATACGCTCTGTAGTATACAATGGGATTGTTTAGAACTTATCTGTAATCTACTATGTGTTTTGTGCTTGTTTACATAAACTATAGTTGAGTTTCTAAAGCAAACAGACCAGTTTTACCAGTGCATGGCAACACTACATTATTCTGATATTCCTTTAAAACAACATTTTTTGGTGTTAGTGTACCTTCAAGAGGACTTATCCTATACGTCTCCTTTAAAGCAAGTTTTTTTTTTTTTTTAAATTGAATGTTTGATGTGCTCCATTCATCCTAGTGCAAACAAACACAGTGCAGCAGGTCTGTAAAAATGCCAGGGTCAAGGACAGGCCCATTTTGTCCCCAAACTTCCTGGCTAAAAGGTTGGCAGAAGAACCCTTCATTGCAAGGCTTGGAGGGGGGGGGGGGTCAATTTGTCCTTTCCCCTCCAGCAGGGGTGGATTAATGCATAGGCTAACCTAGGTTATAGATTATGGGACCACAGTTCTGTTGGATCCATGGGGATTTTTCAATTATTGTTTTTATTTGCTGGGCCCAGTTAGGTGCTGTGCTGCTCCCCCCCCCTTGCATGGCTGGTACCTGCTTTCTAGCTGGCTGGAGACGGTTAGGCAAGGCAGCAAGGCACGTGTACATCTGTACTTTATGTGTGTCTAAGCTCTCTAAAGCTGTGTGGGCTTTGTGAGAATTGGCGTGCACTGAAGCTGATGCAGGTTTATAGAGTTCATATGCAGTACAGATACTTACGTGCCTTGCTGCCTTACCTAATCTTCTCCCAGCCAGGCAGAAAGCAGGTACCACATACCTCTTAATTGTCCCATTTTTTGCGGGACAGTCCCAATTTTGACATCTCAGTCTGCAGTCTCAATTTCTTACTGAAATGTCCTGCTTTTCTTTTTGATTTCCTGCACTGATACCAGAAAAAAGTTTCTTAAAGTTAATTCGATAAGGAAGCTATACGCAACACCTGCATTTTGATACAATTGTAACTAATAAGATAAGCATGTCTCTTGGGGGAACTGAGTCTAGCATATGAAAGGGAAATTTCACTTTCATAAGCAAACCTGTAATAACACATAAAACATGGCCCAAAAATGTGTTCAGACTTTGCATTACCTGCCAAATTTTATAAAATGGACATGGAATTTAGAGGGTCTGGTCACAAAACAGGAGTGGCAGATACATTTGTATATCTTTCCATGGACTTCTGAGAAGGTATGGGTATCGGCCGTCTATGGGAGGGGGGCAGCATAGCACCCAACTAGGCCCAGCAGCAGCTGCAAGCCTGCAACAGCCCATTTAAAAATTTGTTTTAAAGTAAATAAAAATAATTGCAGCAGTATGCAGGTACCAGCTCACAGCACCTGTCCAGACCTGGTAGCAGCTACAGGCCTGCAGTACAGTTAAATATTTTTTAAAAAACATATTAAAATCAATTACTGAAAAAGTCTCATGTTTTATATTTGTAAACTTGTGGAAGTAGCCTAGAATTGGGTCATGTGCAAAGTGTAGCCCAGAGATCTCACATCTCATTATTCCGCCACTGCCCTCCAGCCTGAAGACATATAAGTGGTTGGGGTAAACAAATGGACTTCTGAGAATGTAGAGAAGGAGCCTAATGGCCCACTCCTCCTTAGATCAGTGCGTAGCCCAGAGGTTTATTGCGCTAGAATCTAGAAGTGAAAAGTGCAGGGTAACTCCACAGGAGTTGAAAATTCTCCCACTCCAACAGAAAGTCGCAAACCTGTAAACTGGACACTAATAGGACACTAACATGCACACCGAAGAAAAAAATGCACTACGATTTTGCATGACCGTAGGCATTAATAATTTATAAAACTTTAGCCTTAACATTTTCTGACCTAAGATACTGCACTTTAATCTAGATATTTAATTTTTTTAAATTATTTTTTATTTCCTCATTTTGGGGTAAAGTGTAGATGGGTGCTAAAATCAGTGGGTGGGGTCATACTACAAGCAACAGTTTCCCTCGACTACAATGGCAGTATTTATCTAGATAGAATAGAAGAAAATTATTGCAAGACTGCAGAGGCTGATATTTCCTCCAAGGGCTTGAAGGTTATCAGGGTGATCCTTGCTGGATTTTGCTTTTCTTGCTGGAAAATGTGGGGCAGATGCCTAAACCATAAAGCCAAGGCTGCCTTGGTCTTTCAAAGAGGAACTAGTTGAGCAAGTGCTGCATTATACGACTTGCTTGTGTATGTATAGAGAGTGGGCAGAGGAATATGTTTGTCGACAGCCTCTAAGCAACCTCCAATGTATTTTCTGACATGGCAACCTCCATGATTTTGTGATTTATGTATCATTTCTAGGTATTTTTTGCTAAGTGCAATATTTGACATTATAGATGTGCTGTTAATGCATATCGTAATATATATATAATATCTTAAAAATAGCTATTATTAGTGTTCTACTGTTTTATGTGAACTGAAAATATGTTTTATAGTAATGCCAAAGTTTTGTTTCCTCTATATATTTATCGGTACAAATGTGTGTGCAATAAGGAAGGATATATCCAGTGCTGAAATTGTCTGTTTTGCTGCAGATTTTCTGTGCAGGGTGGTTTCGGATCTAAGGAATAGCTGAATGGATGGCTTGTTATTCATCACTCAGCAAAGCTATTTAAAAAGGATCAATGCTAAATTACATTTAAAAAATCATATGAGCAAATTCATTCCACTTCCATCATTCATTTTCATTACTGTGAAAATGTAAATGGTCTCAAACCGTTTCTCGGTTTTCATCATTAAAAAGTGAGAGTAAAGCTTCAGCTCCTAATAAGCGGGTTGTGCTTGAATTTCAGTGGAATGTGGAATGTTAGTTTCACTGAGATCCTCTGGAGGGAGATAGCACCAAGCATCTTAGAATATTCCATAACCGGATGTGTTATCACTAAATCGTTATTGAAAATCTGTTGTTCTTGAGGCTGCTTTGGTGACAGCTAACTCTTGATATCCAGAGCCAATTAGATATCTGGCACACAGTCCTGTACTTAGCTGCAAGCAGACCTATTTTTGTCATAGCGACTTAATAGATAGACATAGTTGCCAGGTTGGCATAAGATGGCTTGATCAGTCAAATTCTGGGCAATTATGTCCACCTGTTGTCTAATGGATTAATGATCGCCCACACCATGCTGCTGAACTGGACCAAATATCCATATCATAAATGGCTTCACTTCACCTGGGTTACTTAATGTACAGATGGAGAAATCTTCTTCTAGACATTTGGCACTGATGGCTCATCCATTCCCACAATGTAACTGTATTTAAATATACACTTTTATCATTAAAATAAATGCTGTGACATGTTGTGACATGATGTGCCATGCGCTGTGCTTTTTGATGTCAAATTAAAGTTTGCTTAATCTACATTTCATATGTAAACATCATACGGGGCTGTCTCCAGCAATGTCTGGATAATTTGTATTTGCATCAGTGCTGTATCTACCAAATACTCTTTCAAGGGCTCATGCTCAGGGCATCAACTTGAATGGAGTGGCACTTGGGCGCCTATATGGTCAATAAAAACACATGGAAAAAACCTCCCTATGCCACCATTGGATACTTGCTGGCTGCTAAATCCAGTGATGGAGCTGAGGGAGTGGTACATTGATTATCACTTAGTTTGAAAGCTCAACAGGGCCGAGACCTCCTTCCTCTTCTTTATTTTGTATTTATTATTGCAATGACCCCTGTTTGTTTTATTATTAATGTATTGATTTATTTTTGTTCATTTTGAAAAAAGGGGTATACTACACCAGTGAGCTTCTTTGCCTTAGGTTAACTGTCCATGTCAACATTGCTATTTCCCCTATACTGTAATCCTGTTGTAGGAGAGCTGCCTGCTGCTGTAGCTGAAGGCAGCAGGGAGAGGGTTATTGACCAAACAAAATAAGTCAGGTTACTCATACACATAAAACAAGAAAAGAGAAATAGCAATTGTTAACAAAGGTCAAGACATTAGGGGTTACTTACCAATGGCCTAGAAACAAGATCTACTGCATAAGGGACAAAAAGTTGTGGCCCTTGGTATAAATTACCTTCCCCCTCATAAATACAACACTTATACAACACACAGAGCATTGTAAGATAATCATTCACATCAGCTCTTGTCTATTGCGCTCACCGGATGAAATTAACAGAGACCGTCGTTCACCTTAAGCTGTGACTTTATTTATGCCCACATTGCGATATCGTGGCAAACATTATTCAGACAGCTTACGCGTTTTGTGCCCCTACTACCAGCATTTCCTCAGAGCATTGTAAAAGAACTCCATGTCTCAAAGCCAGATGGATCTCTTGGCAAGAGATAATTAGCTTGTAATCTAAGTAAATGCAGAGCAATCCGAAGCCCTTTAGGAGTCAAGAAGCTATTGCAGTTAATCAGCAGATTTAGCACTCCATCTACTCCATGTTGGTCCTATTACTGGCTCCTGACTCTCCAGTTCAATGTCTATTTAAGCATGTGTAGGGGTTTATTTATTAAGCTATCCAGTTGCCATTTAGAGAATTATTTTCTTCTAAGATTTTGGCAGCTGATTTGATGGGGTTGTTTTTGCCTTTTCCTCTTTTAACCTGTAGGGTATTTGAAACAGTGTGAACTGCAGGGTGGAGTGTGTCTGGACGCATGCTGTTTGAGCCTATGAGGGTGCTTGGTCTATCATGTCTGTTGCTGTGGGAATGCTGGAAGTCCTGGCACATTCAGGGTGGGAGTCATAGCTTCATGGCTCCTCTGCATCAATTGGCACATTGACTCACGATTTAGCAGGCAGGATGGACAAATCGGCTCATGGTACAAATGGAAGTTCTAGAAGTGTGTTTGGACACAGAAACCTTTAATGAATAATGTAAATATGTGCAACAGTTGTGTCTACATTAATGCAAAAATAAACTTTATTAACCTGCAGACAGTGCTGGAAAGCATTCTGGCCAAGCTTCTAAAAGAACTTGCAAAGAGTTTTAACCATCTGTAAAACTATTTCAGTCATCTTTATAATGCATCTTACCACTCTGGATGTTTCTACTTATCTTAACCTATCAGCAGACAGTGCTGGAAAGCATTCTGGAAAAGCTTCCAAAAGAACTCCACTCTGGATGTTTCTATTTATGGGCTCGTAATTATACTAAGTGAGGTGGATGAGCACAGGCAGAAACAACATATAAGTACATTGCATTTACGTAAGGGAGGTTGCTTTTTCTAATTCAAAAGGAAATTGTGGTGGTCTAGGCATTTTATTCATTTTATATAAAAATCTCATATTGCCATGTAATGTCAGTGACTTAAGGATGGCAGGAAATCACACAAACTCAAGTAAATGATTTTATTCAACTAAGCATCATACACAACAACTCCTCAGATTCACTGCATCTATTAACATTGTCAGTAAAGTAAAAATGGTTCCACTGTGAATAAATCGAAAGGAAAACTCCATAAAAGAAACAGTGGCAGAGGTTTGCACCATTATAGATGTGCAAACAATCCACAGATCAACAAACATAAAATCATGGTGGTAGGTAATTTACAGGACACACAAAAAGAGAAAAATCAGGCTCATCCTTATATAAAATATAATAGTGTTTGTGAAGCAAACAAACCAGTTTTACAAGTACAGAGCAACAGTACATTATATTGTTATTCCTTTCATACACTTTCATTTTTTTGTTTACTGTTCCTTTAACAGGCGATTAAGGGAGGCAGGTAATGGATGGGGAGGAAGATAAAATTACCATGAAAGACAGAGCAGGCTAATTGCTTGATACAGACAAAAGATTTTGATGAGATAGCTTTGTGTTGAAGAGTAAAGATTCTCAACCATTTTCTTCTCTGCAATCATATTAAACTTTTATCAATTTAAAAAACTGGCAATTTAACACAATCCTGAATTAATGTTAAGAAAACGCATCCCGGGAAAAAAAAAAAGCTACATCAGTCATCCAATAAAAAGTAATCCAAAAAAACAGACAAAAGTTCTTCTTCAGGGCCACTTCCAATCCTTAAGTTTGTTCAGAGTGACACTTGTAGGTTTGTAGTTTAGTGCTTCAGTAGAGAGCCCTTCCAGCCTATGATTAAACTTTTACTCATAATCAATATATGGAACCTAATACATTGATGGCAGAACATGATTTATTATATGGACACAGCAGTGTCTAAACATACATGTACAGAACACAGAGCATCGTGAAGAAGATGCAAAGGAAAAAAGCTGCAACTGATTCAGCTGCTCATAGTACACTCGTTGATAAAAAAAAAAAGCATGCATATATATTGAAATTATATTCTACGTGGTTAAAATAAATATTTTAGAGCAAGGGGATGGAGCTTGTGGAGGTAGGTCATGAAAAATGCCTCAACAGTAGAAGCTAGTAGTAACTATAGTGGTATTCTTTGTTTGAGGATTTTGTACAGTTAATAGTAAAACCAACTCAAGAAAAGAAAATGCTATATCCTCTTCAGCCATTATAACTATCTTCTATCAAACAGAGCTCCTTGGGTTCTGCCCACTAATATGTTCACATGTTTTTGGCAGATGGTTCCATGCGTTCTCAGGAGGGAGCAAATGTGCCTTTATTTAAGGCTTCGATTTAGCTGTGCTCTTCTCACTTCCATTTTAATGTCATGCAGAATGCACAACAGCACATAATTACATTTGACCCTGAAAAGGATGATTCGGGTCCTGATGAGAACAAAATACTGTATCTTATTACAGGACAATACAATAGGTCAGTTTAAAGACCAGTATGCATTGTTTGGCCATATGGCATTGTTTACTGCATTCGTATTGTACAGTATAGCGTTTTTAGTCTTCTGCAAAAAAAAAGCACTTGCATTTCTTTATAATATAATTACAAATATATAGTCCCTATATGAATATGTCTAATTATGAGTGTCTACTTTTTTCTTTATTGCTCGGATTGAGAAAATAATATGTGAAAGCACACAGTGCTGATTATTGTAAATGCTTGTTGCTTGTAATGTAACCAAAATAAAATCTTAATGCAGTATCATTTTCAGTTACTGTGATTACCCATATTTTCGGTTCCTGTAAAAGCTTTCACTTGTAGAAAATTACACTGTAGTGTAATAGTATAGGTGTGTGTTTGCTCAGAATCCATAAATGCACGTTTATACAACACAACACATTAACGATAAAATATGGGATTCTGTATTATAAACGTGGCTTAGAAGTAATTATAGAAATATAGGAAAAACAATATTTCTCTTAGCTCCGTGGATGTGTACCCTGGGGTGTAATGGAAATGACAAAGTTTTATAAGCTTGGAATCTGTAAGTTCCCCTGAGGGACCATAAAGTCCTGTTTAGATTACATGACTATAACAGACAAGCTAATAACCAGCAGACTTGATTTAGTTGGTTTGGCGGAAGGTTGCTTTCACCATTGTACAGTTCAAAAAAAGGGGCAAAGGGCTATTCAGTGCAGCACAATTTCCCCATCTTATAGATGCTATCTTCCTAGGAACTAACATATTTAGATTTTTCAATGATTCCCCTTCATTTGGTGAGGTGTCAGTAATCTGTAGTTCTTCAGTTATGCTAACTTAGGTATAGGAGCCATATATGCAGGAAAAATAATTCAAATAACAGGCTAAAGAGAAGAGTCCTGCTCTGCAACCCTACACAATAGCATTGTGTTCTTTGTAACATCAGAAAATAGATATATTTATCTACTTTATGAATTTATTGATTAGCCTTTAGTTGCTAATATTTTCTAAGAACAATTGTATTTAGTGTATGAGAACACCTATGCTCCTCTGGAGTAGAGAAATGGTAAGGTCTTTTTTATACTGGTAAGGTCTTTTTTGTACTGTCTCTACCCTTAAAGTGGGTAGGGGCCACTGGTACAGTTAGTGGAGGGTCACAATTTAGGATAGGGTTTGAGGAATTTACGGCAGAGTACTAATGACCACTCTAGTTACTAAACATTATAGGAGCAAATAATCCGCACCATTAATCATTACAATGGCATACAAACTATGTAATTTAGCTTAGTGGATCTATTGAAAATTATTTTCCTTTGCTACAACACTTGGCTAGAACATACCCTCATTTTCATTCCTAAATATGGCCATTTTGGTAACTATCCATCTAAGCCTCATAAAGCTTCATATAAGAGCTGTCAGTACGACACAAACATTTCAAATTGGCTGCCTATGCAGATGTTCTGCTTTTCTTTATTGGACTTTATTGGACCACTGTTTTACAGCTATGCAAACTGGTTCTGGGCTGTGAAATAACAGACTCCCCTGCACAAGTCTTACTCTTTTGGGATGCAGGGGGGATAGAAAGCATTATACAAATACATTTGTATTTCTGATACTGAATCTTCATTATGTGACAATGACATGTACCCTCCTTCTCTTATTTCTGTACTCTTTCCCTATTTACTAAAATGGTTCAATAAAAACTATGATAAAAAAGTTGCTCCCATTAGACGTAAGTAGATGAAAATACCAGGTCCTGGACCTTTGTTTACCTTTGCTAATCTCTTTTGAATTTCCTCCGGAGTCACCCATGCATCAATAGTTATATTTTTAGATGCAAGTTACAAGTTGTAAAAAGAAAGCCATTATCAACTAGTTTCTCAATTATGTAGACAGAAGAAAAATGACAGTTCCAATAAGATTATCAATTTAGATAATACTAAACTGGGCAACAAATCAGCAAATAAATGTTCAGTATTAATAAATAGAAGGTTATGCAGTGCTTTAATAGAGAGGGATTTGGTGATTTTTGTGGGTAACTAACTGTGTATCTCTAGACAATGTCAATTAGTTGCTACTCAAATAAAAAAATAAATATTGTCTTGCCTAAAAAAAAGGGAATTAACTTGAGGGATAAAAACATAATTTTACCTGTTTATAGATATAGGTTTTGGGCCCCAGACATTAGAGGGGTTGTTCACCTTAAAATAAACTTTTAGTATGGCATAGACATCAATATTCTGAGATATTTTTCAGTTGGTTTTCATTTTTGAATTTGTGTGGTTTTTCAGTTATTTAGCTTTTGGTTCAGTAGCTCTCCAGATTAGATTTTCAGCAACTATCTGGTTGCTAAGGTTTTGTGTACCTTAGCAACCAGGCAGTAGTGTGAATGAGATGCTGGAATATGAATAGAAGAGGGACTGAACGGAAAGATAACTAATAAAAAGTAATACAACTGTATCCTCAGAGAGCAATTGCTTTTTGGCTGGGGTCAGCAGCCAATAGCCGGAAAGCTGTAGATTAGGAAGACCAAATGCAAAGGAATAGGACATAATAAAGGTTAAGGTGCACAACCCCTTTAAGGATTTTCATGATCTGGAAAAAGTGCAAAGACAAGCAACTAAACTGGAAAAACCCATGCAATAGTTAAACTATTAGGAAAACGTTTTCAATGGTACATGAATATGAATTTATTGTAAAGGTACATGGGCATCTATAATAGTTAGTAGTTAGAATTGGCCTACTTCCCACAAAGCATCACATATTATAATGTTTAAAACATGGCATTTTTAGACAAAATAGAATCCCGATTAATGGGTACATCAGAGAGTTGTGGGAGCAGAATTGAAGTTTTGTAATTTACTTGTTTTAATTATTTGTTGTCACACGTTGCCCCATGATGATATTTGATAGGGCATGACAGGCAGATACAGTATGTGGGTTACTTGCATAAAGTTTTCTTTTTATACTTAAAAGGAACATTAATCATTGTATTCCATAAATCTTTAAAAGCCATCCACAGTAGTTTATACATTTTTAATGTTACATAAATTCCTGCCCACAGTTTTCAACAGAAGTTGACATTGTGATAAAAAAGCCATAAAACACAATTTTATAATTAGTATCGATGGTTTCATAGCTTCTCACTTACTTACCTGGAACTGCATCATTAACAGCCAGGGCTCATTTATTTTTTGCACAAATTCTCATTATTTTTAAAGCAAATCTTTAGAAAATGACATGCGTGTGTTGGTTAAACTATTTCAGATTAATTGACTTGATGGATGAGCATGAAATAATATGTGCCAACAGAACTAGATTGTTTAACAATCATTGGTCCACAGACTCTATTATTTTTGTGCCAGAGTAATTCCTAAGAAACTCTCACATGTTGTATTGTTGTATTCTCCCACATGTAAGGATGTCCAGCTGAAGGCTAAAAGGAACAGTTCAGTGTGAAAATAAAAATTGGGTAAATAGATAGGCTGTGCAAAATAATAAATTTTCTAATTTAGTTAGTTAGCAAAAAATTTAATCTATAAAGGCTGGATGGATCGGATGTCTGACATAACAGAACAGAATACAACTTCCTGTTATCAGCTCTCTAACTCTGAGTTAGTCAGCAACTTGAAGGGGGCCACATGGGGCATACTATAACTGTTCAGTGAGTTTGCAATTGATCCTTAGCATTCAGCTCAGATTCACGAGTAAACAGTTATGACCCATGTGCCCCTCCCCTCAAGCCACCGATTGGTTACTGCCTGGTAACCAATCACCAAGAAAGCTGCAAAGCAGGAAGTAATGTTCTGTTCTGTTATGTTAGACATCCAGTCAGTCCAGCCTTTCTATCTTACATGTTTGGCTAACTAACTATAGTGGAAACATTTTTTATTTTGCACAACGTATCTATTTACTCCGTTTTTATTTTTATACTGAACAATACCTTTAAAGCTTGGATGCAACACCACAAGGGATTTCTTAATGGACCCTGAATGCCCAAGGTTTTCCTAGATTCATTTGTTTAAATCGTATGCTATTGGAATTTCAAAATACAGGGTGGAACATTTTCTGTAAGGATATCAATATGCAGCGCATCAGTGCATTCCAAGTTGTGGGACAGGGTTGGGGGAAAAAGAGGGATTGTTGGAATGAGGATTGAGGACAAGTGAGGGGGTACAAAGGAGGTAGGCATTTTAGCAAACATCTATGCCTAGATACAACAAAACATATGCATTTTAAACCTTATATTAAGACATTTAGATTTATTTGTACACATAGTTGGCGCAGACCATAAGCATAGTGCACTAAGAATGTTCCTACAATAAATCCCAATTTCTCATTTAATGACCTGCTCATTGATACTGTGTGTATTTGCCCCTATTGCAATTCTTTCTGCACTACTTCCCATAATTGTTTGACCCACTGTTAGACAGTGATGCTTTATAGGGTCGACAGATTGGATCAATTCAGGAATTTAGCCGAAATCTGAATCATGGATATTTCTGTCAGCTCTGTCTGGTAGCTCTAATTCACTAAAAGATCTTTCTGACTATATTTCTGGAAAGTTACGCTTGAACACGGGGGGATAGATAAAGTATATTAAGAGAAATGCAAACACCCAACCACATTATATCATAATCTTTTGGTTATATAATAACACTGATTTGTCTGTCTTTTCCTGTCTGGAGTGTAGCAATGTTCTCCCTGGACTTGAGAATGATCATCAGTTTTACTTTCCATACCTCTTGTTTTTGTCTTTCCATCTCCTCCCTTCTGTTGTGCTTTCCATCCTTTCTGTTGTGTCGGGGAGAGAGGGAGATGTACAACTTCCTTATGCCAAGAGGACATACAGTTAAACATATTGCCTGCAAGGTCTTGACCTTTGTTGTTATTATGTTTTCTTTCTGAAGATAGTAACAGGTTCTATAAGGTTTAGAAAGAACTAATAAACTAACAAAAATGCAAAATAATTTCAGTATTGCACAGTTTACCAATTATGTTATTATTACTTTTCAAAATAATTGGGCTACTTAGTGGTGTCTGATTTAGAATAAGAGGCATTAGATCTTGAACATCGTGCGTATGTGGATCATATATCTGATTGCATACTGTATATATTGGGGGGAATATATTAACAATTTTGTAGTATCCACAACTATAATTTAAAGTAGTTTTTAAGCATTAATGACACATTTTTTATGGGAGACCTTTGGCCTTGCAGTGGTTGTTAGACAACAGTATGCTGACTGTTATGCTCAATGGTGCTTTAAACCTTATTTTAATGAGAGAGAGGTGTTGCTATGAGCAACCATTACTTTTCATACTGTATGATAATGGAAGGAAAATTGAGTCATATCCATGCAATTTGCATTTTTGCATGTTTAGCACAAAATAATAGTTATTGTTAGTAAAGAAATGAGCAAGAAGTTGATTTCTGAAGCCAGCAAAATACTTGCTCAAGATCACACCATACATTTTCTTTATTAAGGAGTGACTATAATATTTTATTATCCTCATTTGTAGTTTTTCAGGGGTTTAAACACATGGGGGGTTATTTATTAAAGTCCGATTTTTTTCTAGTTGGACTTTTCGTAGAAAAAAAAATTATTTATTTTTTTAAATTAAACCCATCCAACTCAGATCGGCCAAGTTCATGTAATTCAAGTCAGATGTCCGATTGATATTTTCAAGATATCCTGATCTGTGCTCGGTTTCATTCAATAATTGAAGATTCCATGGTTTTGAGTGTCAAATTGAAAAAAATGCAGCTTTCGGCATCAAATTAAAAAAATAAAACGTTGCAGGTTTCGGCAACAAATCCGAAAAAACTTACAATTCAGGTTTTTTTTAACAATTTTATTGTCTTTTCCCACACAACAAATTTTCTTGAAAATGTATGGATAAATAAGGGAGGAAAGTTTTTGAAATGGTTTTCAGAAAATAGTGAAAACATTTTGGATTTTGATAAATAACCCCCTTGATGTAGTATTGTAGAGATGCAGTAGGTAATTAACTGTATCTTTGGGGCCCTGCAACCATATAGGTGCATCATCGTCAAGGACCTTATACAGCTACAGTGGTCATGTCCTAGCTAGGGATGTAGCGAACGTCGGAAAAAAAGTTTGCGAACATATTCGCGAACTTGCGCAAAAATGCGAGCGGTTCGCGAACGGTTCGTGAACCCCATAGACTTCAATGGGAAGGCGAACTTTAACATCTAAAAAAGACATTTCTGTCCAGAAAAATGATTTTAAAGTTGTTTAAAGGGTGCAACGACCTGGACAGTGGCATGCCAGAGGGGGATCAAGGGCAAAAATGTATCTGAAAAATCTGCCTGTGTGTGCTTGGAAGAGATAGTGTAGGGGGAGAGCTGTTAGTGATTTCAGGGACAGATGATAGTAAGTTTGCTGGCTAGTAATCTGCTTGATACTGCTCTGTATTGGAGGGACAGAAGTCTGCAGGGATTTGAGGGACATTTTAGCTTAGGTAGCTTTGCTGGCTAGTAATCTACTGTTCTCTTTAAACAACTGCCATACGTTGACCTTGTAGGCATTGTTTGCCCAGTTTTTTTGGACGCAGCCACTGAAGCACAGTTGCCAGAAAAAATATGCCATATAAATGCTGAAAATAGTAATTTTTCGCCATACGTTGACCTTGTAGACATTGTTTGCCCAGTTTTTTTTGGACGCAGCCACTGAAGCACAGTTGCCAGAAAAAATATGCCATATAAATGCTGAAAATAGTAATTTTTCGCCATACGTTGACCTTGTAGACATTGTTTGCCCAGTTTTTTTGGACGCAGCCACTGAAGCACAGTTGCCAGAAAAAATATGCCATATAAATGCTGAAAATAGTCATTTTTTGCCATACGTTGACCTTGTAGGCATTGTTTGCCCAGTTTTTTTGGTCGCAGCCACTGAAGCACAGTTGCCAGAAAAAATATGCCATATAAATGCTGAAAATAGTCATTTTTTTGGTCGCAGCCACTGAAGCACAGTTGCCAGAAAAATTATGCCATATAAATGCTGAAAATATAAATTTTTTTGGTTGCAGCCACTGAAGCACAGAGGCCAGAAAAATTATGCCATATAAATGCAGAAAATATGCATTTTTTTGGTCGCAGCCACTGAAGCACAGTTGACAGAAAAATTATGCCATATAAATGCTGAAAATATAAATTTTTTTGGTTGCAGCCACTGAAGCACAGAGGCCAGAAAAATTATGCCATATAAATGCAGAAAATATGCATTTTTTTGGTCGCAGCCACTGAAGCACAGTTGACAGAAAAATTATGCCATATAAATGCTGAAAATATAAATTTTTTTGGTTGCAGCCACTGAAGCACAGAGGCCAGAAAAATTATGCCATATAAATGCAGAAAATATGCATTTTTTTGGACGCAGCCACTGAAGCACAGTTGCCAGAAAAAATATGCCATATAAATGCTGAAAATAGTCATTTTTCGCCATACGTTGACCTTGTAGACATTGTTTGCCCAGTTTTTTTGGTTGCAGCCACTGAAGCACAGAGGCCAGAAAAAATTAAACCAGTAGGGTTTGCACCCTAGTTTGTAACGGTGGCGGAGGGAGGAGGACGCTAAAGGACAGCTGTGTGTGGAGTCATGAGGCTTGAAAAGAAGGACAGCTGCATAGAAGTCAGAACAAGTCTTCCGGCGTGCAGTAACCCTCCGAGATCCACCCCTCATTCATTTTAATAAAGGTCAGGTAATCGACACTTTTGTGACCTAGGCGAGTTCTCTTCTCAGTTACAATCCCTCCTGCTGCACTGAAGGTCCTTTCTGAGAGCACACTTGAGGCTGGGCAAGACAAGAGGTTCATGGCAAATTGTGACAGCTCTGGCCACAGATCAAGCCTGCGCACCCAGTAGTCCAGGGGTTCATCGCTCCTCAGAGTGTCGATATCTGCAGTTAATGCCAGGTAGTCCGCTACCTGCCGGTCGAGGCGTTCTTTGAGGGTGGATCCAGAAGGGTTGTGGCGCTGCCTTGGACAGAAAAACATTTGCATGTCTGACGTTACAGACCGGCCAAAGGGCTTTGTCCTTGCAGGTGTGCTCGTGGCAGGATTACTGGCACCTCTGCCCCTGGAATGTTGATGAGTTCCTGAAGTGACATCACCCTTAAAAGCATTGTACAACATGTTTTGCAGGCTGGTTTGTAAATGCCGCATCTTTTCGGACTTGTGGTATGTTGGTAACATTTCTGACACTTTATGCTTGTACCGAGGGTCTAGTAGCGTTGCGACCCAGTACAGGTCCTTCTCCTTAAGCCTCTTGATACGGGGGTCCTTCAACAGGCATGACAGCATGAAAGACCCCATTCTCACAAGGTTGGATGCAGAGCTATCCATCTCCGCTTCCTCATTATCAAGGACTGCATCATCCACGGTCTCCTCCCCCCAGCCACGTACAAGACCAGGGGTCCCCAAAAGGTCACCACTAGCCCCCTGGGAAGCCTGCTCCTGTTGGTCCTCCTCCTCCTCCTCCACAAAGCCACCTTCCTCCTCTGACTCCACTTCTGGCACCTCTCCCTGCGTTGCAGCAGGTGCCTGGGTTCGTTCTGGTGATTCCGACCATAAATCGTGCGCTTCCAGCTCCTCGTCACGCTGGTCTACAGCCTCATCTGTCACTCGTCGCACGGCACGCTCCAGGAAGAAAGCGAAGGGTATTAGGTCGCTGATGGTGCCTTCGGTGCGACTGACCATATTTGTCACCTCTTCAAAAGGTCGCATGAGCCTGCAGGCATCGCGCATAAGCACCCAGTAACGGGGGAAAAAAATCCCCAGCTCTGCAGATCCAGTCCTACCACCCAGTTCAAAAAGGTACTCGTTGACGGCCCTTTGTTGTTGCAGCAGACGTTCCAACATAAGGAGCGTTGAATTTCAGCGAGTCTGGCTGTCAGAAATCAAACGCCTGACTGGCATGTTGTAGCGCTGCTGAATGTCAGCAAGGCGTGCCATGGCTGTGTAGGAACGTCTGAAATGGGCCGACACCTTTCTGGACTGGGTGAGAACGTCCTGGAATCCTGGGTACTTGGAGACAAAACGTTGGACTATTAAATTTAACACATGTGCCATGCAGGGCACATGTGTTAAATTTCCCAGTCTCAACGCTGCCAACAGATTGCTTCCATTGTCACACACCACTTTTCCGATCTGCAGTTGGTGTGGGGTCAGCCACCGATCGGCCTGTGACTGCAGAGATGACAGGAGTACAGATCTGGTATGGTTTTTGCTTTCCAGGCACGTCATCCCCAAAACAGCGTGACAACGGCGTACCTGGCACGTCGAATAGCCTAGGGGGAGCTGGGGGTGCACAGGTGTGGAGGAGGAGAAGGAGGACCCAGCAGCAGAGTAAGAAGAAGAAGAGGAAGAAGACGAGGTAGAGAGCGATGGAGGAGTAGAGGTGGTGGCAGAACCGCGTGCAATCCGTGGCGGTGACACCAACTCCACTGTTGTTGTTGTTGAGCTACCCATTCCCTGCTTCCCATTCCCAGCCATTACCAAGTTCACCCGGTGGGCAGTGTAGGTGACATACCTGCCCTGACCATGCTTGGAGGACCATGCGTCAGTAGTCATATGGACCTTTGGCCCAACACTAAGTGACAGAGATGCGGTAACTTGGCTCTGCACATGTTGGTACAGGTGTGGTATTCCCTTTTTAGAAAAAAAATTGCGGCTGGGTACCTTCCACTGCGGTGTCCCAATTGCTACAAATTTGCGGAAGGCCTCAGAGTCCACCAGCTGGTATGGTAAAAGCTGGCGGGCTAAGAGTGCAGACAAGCCAGCTGTCAGACGCCGGGCAAGGGGGTGACAGTCAGACATTGGCTTCTTACGCTCAAACATGGCCTTCACAGAAACTTGGCTGGTGGCAGATGACTGGGAATGGGAACAGGTGGTCAAGGTGGAAGGCGGAGTGGAGGGTGGTTCAGATGGGTCAAGGAGAGCAGAGGTAGAGCAGTAAGATGCTGGACCAGAAGGAGTGTGGCTTTTAGTTTGCCTGTTGCCTTTGAGGTGTTGCTCCCAAAGTGCTTTGTGCTTGCCGCTCATGTGCCTTCGCATAGAAGTTGTACCTATGTGGCTGTTGGGCTTACCAAGGCTCAGTTTCTGACTGCACTCATTGCAAATTACAATGCTTTTGTCAGAGGCACACACATTAAAAAAATCCCACACTGCTGACTTTTTGGAAGTCTGCGATCTGGCGGTAACAGTAGAAGTTGGCGGCATTGGCGGCAATGGCGGGTGCGTTGGCCGGCTGAACACAGGTGCCGATACATGTTGTTGCCCTACTGATCCCTGCGGGCTGTCCTCCCTGCTTCTTCTAAGTCTTATTCTCCTACTGCCTCTCTGACTCTCCGTCTCTCCATCTGAACTACCCTCCTCTTGCTCTCTTCTACTAGGCACCCACAAAACATCAATCTCCTCATCATCATTCTCCTCAGATGCATCAATTTCTTCTGACACATCACAGAAGGAAGCAGCAGCGGGGACCTCCTCCTCATCACTCATCATTATGTCCATCTCTGTCGTGTTCTCTGCCAGAATTAAATCTGGTGTAACGTCCTCATCTCCTTCATCTTCTTCTGCCAATAATGGTTGCGCATTACTCAGTTCAAGAAACTCATGGGAAAATAACTCCTCTGACTCCAGTGAAGAAGGGGCACCGGTGGTGTTACGTGGGGTGGCCATAGCAGTGGAGGATGAGGAGGATGTTGTGGTAAAGTTAGAAACGGTAGAGGATGGGGTGTGCTGTGTAAGCCAGTCAACTACCTCTTCAGCATTTTGGGAGTTCAGGGTCATTGGCTTTTTAAAACTGGGCAATTTGCTAGGGCCACAGGATTGCATAGCAGCACAGCCCCTAGCACGGCCTCTGCGTGGCGGCCTGCCTTTGCCTGGCATTATTTTTAAAAAAACAACAACAACAAAAACTCAGTTGGTTTTTCTGGAAACGATAATACACACAGCTAGATGGCAGTTTGAAGAAAACAGTGTGCAAATAATGCCTACAAGGTCAACGTATACACAGCGGTGGATACGGATTACGTAAAATATATGAATGCTGCTTGAAAAAAAGTAACTCAAGTGGTTTTTCTAGAGACGATAATATTATCAATATTTAGACAAAATGTGAACAAGCTCACACAGCTAGATGGCGGTTTGAAGAAAACACTGTGCAAATAATGCCTACAAGGTCAACGTATACACAGCAGTGGATACGGATTACGTAAAATATAAGAATGCTGCTTGAAAAAAAGTAACTCAAGTGGTTTTTCTAGAGACGATAATATTATCAATATTTAGACAAAATGTGAACAAGCTCACACAGCTAGATGGCGGTTTGAAGAAAACAGTGTGCAAATAATGCCTACAAGGTCAACGTATACACAGCGGTGGATACGGATTACGTAAAATATAAGAATGCTGCTTGAAAAAAAGTAACTCAAGTGGTTTTTCTAGAGACGATAATATTATCAATATTTAGACAAAATGTGAACAAGCTCACACAGCTAGATGGCGGTTTGAAGAAAACACTGTGCAAATAATGCCTACAAGGTCAACGTATACACAGCGGTGGATACGGATTACGTAAAATATAAGAATGCTGCTTGAAAAAAAGTAACTCAAGTGGTTTTTCTAGAGACGATAATATTATCAATATTTAGACAAAATGTGAACAAGCTCACACAGCTAGATGGCGGTTTGAAGAAAACACTGTGCAAATAATGCCCACAAGATCAACGTATACACTACTACAGCGGTGGATACGGATTACGTAAAATATATTATGGCTGCTTGAAAAAAGTCACTCCGGTGTTTTTTCTGGAGACGGTAATATTATGGATATTTAGACAGAATGTGAACAAGGTCACACAGCTAGATGGCAGTTGGTTGAATAACACACTGGGCAAAAAATGCCTACAGGGCAAATAATGCCTAAAAGGTCAACTTATACACTACTACAGCGATGGATACGGATTACGTAAAATATATTATGGCTGCTTGAAAAAAGTCACTCCGGTGTTTTTTCTGGAGACGGTAATATTATGGATATTTAGACAGAATGTGAACAAGGTCACACAGCTAGATGGCAGTTGGTTGAATAACACACTGGGCAAAAAATGCCTACAGGGCAAATAATGCCTAAAAGGTCAACTTATACACTACTACAGCGATGGATACGGATTACGTAAAATATATTATGGCTGCTTGAAAAAAGTCACTCCGGTGTTTTTTCTGGAGACGGTAATATTATGGATATTTAGACAGAATGTGAACAAGGTCACACAGCTAGATGGCAGTTGGTTGAATAACACACTGGGCAAAAAATGCCTACAGGGCAAATAATGCCTAAAAGGTCAACTTATACACTACTACAGCGGTAGTAAAATAAAAAAAAGTAAAATAAAAAAAAAATGAATATTAAAAAAAAAAAATTACAGTTGGTGCTGCTGAACTACTAGGAGCAGCAGATTAGCACACCAGTCCCACTCCCCAACACTGCTAGACTAATAGCACTGGGCTCTTATAGTAGTAGTAGTAGTAGTAGTAGTAGTAGTAGTAGTAGTAAAACAACAAAAAAATAAATAAAAGCAGTCCTTACAAGGACTACTGTTATTGCAGCAGTCAGCAGATGAGATCAGAAGCAGGACAGCTGCCCACTGCAGCTACATACAGAGCACTGCAGTAGAAGGTAGATTACTAGCCAGCAAAGCTACCTAAGCTTAAATGTCCCTCAAACCCCTGCAGACTTCTGTCGCTCCAATAACAGAGCAGTATCAACACGATTACTAGCCAGCAAACTTTCAACTGTCCCTGAAATCACTAACAGGCAGCAGCTCTCTCCCTACACTATCTCTTCAGCACACACAGGCAGAGTGAAAAAACGCTGCAGGGCTTCGGTTTTTATAGGGAAGGGGAGTGGTCCAGGGGAGAGCTTCCTGATTGGCTGCCATGTACCTGCTGGTCTGGGGTGAGAGGGCAAAAAAAAGCGCCAACAATCGCGCGACGTTCGCGAACTTCCGGCGAGCGCGAACACCCGATGTTCGCGCGAACAAGTTCGCCGGCGAACAGTTCGCGCCATCTCTAGTCCTAGCATGGTACTGTTTAAACTTGAACCAAGGCCCTGTACTTTGGGACAGATTCCATTTGATGTGAAAGCTTGTGTCTTAATTCAATTCCAAAATCCAGATGCAATTCAATCACCATGTCCAACCATCCAAACATATAAGATGAATATAGTGTACATTTAACAATATCATTTGCTTGCACAATTTTGCATTACCAACTAGTGATGAGATTAAACCTGTAATGGCAGCATCTGCTAATTAACGTTTGACTCTATGTAAGCTGCTGACATTAATGTCATTCTGTGTAAATTAGAGACCAGGGTAACAGATGACAAACATCATTCACCTTTCAGGGAGGTTGAAAAACATATTGGTAATGATTGGAAAGGTTTATTGATAGATTTCTTAATTGCAAGGCATTTTCTATTATATGAGATTATCACAGTACAGCAATGGGCTGGTATGGTCTTTGAGATTGTCCTTGCCATTGCTGTCCATGCTAGATTCTTCAGTTCTGTAGCAGGCAGTGATTATACTGCAAAAACAACAAAAGTGACATCCATTTTAAAGGAGTCAGTTGATAAATTATGAGAACTCTATCTAGATTTGTTAGGTTACATAAATGAATTACATAATAAAAACACATTCTGTATATAGACAGGTTGCATTATAAAAAAATTAAAATTAAAGTAAAAATGTATTTGTGCTTTTGAAACATTTTTTAGTTTTTTTTTTAAATCAATTTTAAATGACAATATTAACACATTAATTCAAAAGCTAAAAACAGCAATATAAAACTGTTAATTTCAAAATTAAAAATGCACTCAAAGTGAATGAATAAAAGACTCATCAACATCTGAAAATCCCCTTCAGCCTCAATATGTTTGGAGCGCCACAAACTCAATGTACTATTGGTTGTACTACTATAATAAAATGATTAGATCTGATGTTGTTTAACATTATGTAGATGGCTGTATTTTAAATAAGGGGAAATTTAAAAGCTCAATTGAAAAACTTGAGGGATACCTTAACTCAGTAGTAATCACTAGGAATATCTGGACCCTCTATTAGAACGTGGATCAAATGACTCTCAGAGTTCTACAAACACCATACACAAGAATATAAATATTCTACGGGAAAGAAATCTCGAAAGAGTCAGTTGCCAGATATTGATAATGTACAAATAACTTAGACAGAAGTAAAAGCATTTCTGTTTGTGGTCTGGCCAAGCCTGCTCCTCATGTTAGATAGCAGTTTGGTGCAAGGTGTAGATCACTATGTAGTCATGCACAAGGCATCCCTGTCTGATAAATGGTGTATATATTTATGAAGTAAGACATCTGAGCACAGGTGCAGGATGTTTTTGTGATTATAGTCACCACTATTCCAATAACTATATTACCAAAGCATTTTACAACTCTGCTTCTTTGCACATCTCTGACTTTCCCTCCAATCCCCTGCTCCCAGACAGTACTTTACAGTATGGTACATTTGATTTACACTTAACTTAGTTCATTCCTAAACTTTTCTCCACTCTCTTTCTGTCCATTCTGTCTTTCCCTCCCCTCTCCTGCTTTTTCTCTGACCTTCCTGCATGCTCTTGGTCTTCAGCACCCATCTTGCTGTTCATTTACATCTCTGACCTTCACTCCAAACTCCTTCTGCTCAGTACATCTCTTTCCTTCCCTTCTATCTGCTGATCCTTAGCACATATCTGAACTTACCTCTAATTAGCAGAGGGCTCCTCCCAAAGTGAAAGTCGGCTGTTAAAGGCAGATGCAAGCGCAGAGACCAGGGAGCCTAGCACTGGTTCTGGATTTAGGGTGCCGAACGTGAAATTGGTGCTATAAGCAAGCTATAAGTAAATACACAACACATTTGTAGGATAAAGTGAAGAGCATCTTAAGTCAAGTAAAATGCCAAGACATATACTTATACTTTTACCTATTGCTATTTCAAAGGGCACAGCCTATAATGACTAACATTATGGAACAAATGACAATGTCTTGTTGATGTATATATATATATATATATATATGTAGTCCCGCAGTACCAGCACTCTGATCATTAAACTCGTTCGTGGTGCATGATCAAATTCAGGATAAATAGAATAAGTAGGATCAGCACTCACTATATTCATGTGAAGAAAAATTCGCTTTTTATTTTTTATTTGTACATCATAATCCTGAATTATGATGTAAAAATAAAAAGCGAATTTTTCTTCACATTAATATAGTGAGTGCTGATCCTTCTTATTTAAATATCTTGTCCAGCGGGAAAGGTGTTTGGGCAGCTAGCGCTACCTGGGAACAATTGTGCTCTTTGAAGAAAAGGGACTGAGACTCTTTGTCTGCCAAAGAAGTAGTGTGGGACTTTGCCTGCCAAGGAGGTGCCAGGATGGGATCGTCACAGGTTCCCCAGGGTTCAGCAGTCATGCTATGTGAATGCATATATTTAAACTGAATTTTTACTTTGTCTTTAATCTTGCATAAAGTTGATATTGTTATACAGAACTGTGTGTTTCCTAATGGGGCCACCCACAGGTGTATTACCTTATCTCATTAGGTGGAGAGGAAATTCCCAGTACCCTTTCACCTTGCTAAGGGGACTCAGGACCTGAATTGGTAAGAATGTACAACCTTGGTACCAGGGGGGTGGCCAAGAGGGTGTTACATATATATATATACACATATATATATATATATATATATATATATATATATATATATATATATATATATAGATATATAGCCCTCTTCTGCTACTGCATGAGATCTAGCATGCATTTGCTTGTGTGTAGTGCTACTGGAGTCCTGTGCCTCCGCTATAAGGGAGAGCAGGTACACGATAAAATAGTGTGCCTCCACCTATGGTCAGGATAGGCTGAGCTCTAATATGCCTCCTTGGGAGCTTCTCTGATCCGCAAAACATATATACACAGGAAAGGTTAATGGATTTATTGGCAGAAAAATATACCTTTAAATTACAGTAATAAAGGCAGCCTACCAGCCAGGAGCAACTTCATTTAAATAACATGAGATGATCTCTGAGCTGCTGAGGGGAGTCCCCCTGTAAGTAAGTTGCAGGTAAAACTTAGTCCCTGTGTAAAATATATAATGAACCAATAGAATTCTTAATGAATTAGATGCAAGTTGAGTGTAGGACTGGCCAGATATGGGATGACTTTGACGTAGTTGGCCAGCTTAAATGTATTGCAATATATGGACAAACAATCCCTGTTTTGTTTAAAGGGTAAGGCATTATTAGTAGCTTAAGGCACAACATTTCTCAATGTCCTAACTATATTGATAATGGGTTGAGTGCAGAGGACCTCTTGTATTTGTCTATTTTGCTCCATGTTGTAGCTCCCACCCTTTCAGCTACTGTATATCAGGTTATGCAACTGGTGGCCAATAAAAGTGCAACCAAGTTTGGGAATTTTACCTTGAAAGCAGCAAGTAAGTTGCTGCTAAAACTTAAAAATGTATAATGAAGTGATAGAATTCTTAATGAATCAGGTGATAATTGAGCGTAGGACTGGCCACACCGGGAATGACTTTGACATAGTTGGCCATCTTAAATATATTGCAATATATGGACAAACAATCCCTGTTTTGTTTAAAGGGTAAGGCATTTTAGTAGCTTAAGGCACAAAATGTTTCATATATTGTGTGCTGGTACAGCACTCAACAGGTCTTGTGCAAACAGAAATAATGTTTTTTTATTTAAATTATTTAATTATAAAGTAAATTAAAAAAACATATTTTTGTTTGTACAATATAAATACAGTTATGGGACCTGTTATCCAGAATGCTCGGGACCTGGGGTTTTCTGGATAACGGATCTTTCCGTAATTTGGGTCTTCATGCCTTATGTCTAATAGAAATTCATTGGAACATTAAACAAACCCGATAAGCAGTTTTTGCTTCCAATAAGGATTAATTATATCTTAGTTGGGATCAAGTACAAGCTACTGTTTTATTATTACAGAGAAAAAGGAAATCATTTTTAAAAATTTGGATTATTTGGATAAAACCGAGTCTATGGGAGACAGCCATTCCGTAATTCGGAGCTTTCTGGATATCGGATTTCTGGATAAGGGATCCTATACCTGTGTGTGTATATATATATATATATATATACATTTAAAACATCACAAGATGCATTGTGTCTCACAATTCATCTTACTTTTGGATGGATCATGGATATCGATGAGATTTTGTCTGGGAGATGGATATTGATTTCTACATTTTACAAAAGCAACTGCTACTGAAACTGACAGGTACTTTGTTCATACTGTACTGTATTTGTCAGGAGAAGGACTCTGCCTGAAAGATATAGGCAAAGGCATTTTTGGTGCATATTATAGTATCACAGCAGTTCTCCAGGTGATGCTTCTCCTTAGTTTTGTATGGCCCCATGAAACATCATTACAAATGATTTGTATTTGCCCAAGTACTTAGAATATTTAAGTTCCATCGTGTTATAAGCTACAAAATTGTCAGATATATGTTGAGTTCTGTAGCTGTTCTCCCCCCTGAAAAAGCTACTGGTCTTTTTAAGGCCATAAAGTACCCTTACTGAAACCCCTTACCTATTGGGAAGAACATAAATTTTGATGACTATAAGACATCGTAAAAAAAAGAATAATGCTTCATATACGGTATCATGACTGAGAAGAGAAATACAAATTTGGCTTGGAGGGAATTACCAGTGCTGCTAGAGGAAGTCACTTGTGCTGTAAGTACTGAGAAAATGTTACTAAGGTTTAGTAATTAATGGCAGGCACAATGCTAGGAAAATGAAGAAGCACTCTTTAAAATACTATGCACGTAGTTTTTGTTATTTTCATATATACATTTTTATATAATGCTGTGCTACACCATTGAGCCAGATGTAGCAGTCTTAGTGAATTAGGCACAAGGTTCAGCACACACAGAAACAAGAATCTCTTTGTATGAAGGTCATGCAACTGAACACCATATCCCTGCAATTGCAAGTTGTGCTCAAGAAAGTGTTTTTTACTACCACAAGCTGCCATGTTTTTGACACTTTAAACCATGCCCTGCTCCAGTGCCTATAGACCTGTACCTCCCCATGGGTACAGTGTTGAATGCATTCAGAAGAGATGCATGTATGATGGGCAATCTGGGGTGATATGTAGGTGTTATACTCTCCTGTCACCTACCAATCCCAAGAGTTGCGGGTCATACAGAAATGCAAGTTAGGTAGTACCTGGCAGTACATGGTGCAAAGATGCTCTGTATTTAACTTTACGTACAGGGCTGTTTTGTAACATCCACCTCTTTTGCACCTTGAGCCGAAATTGTAATCTGGCATGCGTTGCAGAGCACAGGGATCCCAGTGCAATGGAATTTGTTGCCAGTATAAATATGTGTTAATAATAATAATTCCCTGAATGCAAGAGCCCAGCAGCAACAGACTGATTTTGACCAGAATTAATTTGAGGCAGTTAAAGACACTTTAGTTACAACCACTTGTGTATGGCATTTAGGAACATTGGTTGTGCCAAGAATACTAAATGCGACTTCTAAAGGACATGTAAAAAAATTAAAGTGACTGAAAATGTTTTCCTTGGGCCAGTTTTCCCGTTAGGGGAAAACTGCACTAGCATGTGGGAAAACTCTTTAAAGGAACAGTAAAACCAAAAAATGAAAGTCTTTTAAAGTAATGGAAATATAATACAGTATACTGTTGCCCTCTACTGGTAAAACTGATAGGATTTGTTCAGAACTTCTCTGTTATCTACTGTGTATCCTGTGCTTGAATGGCTGCCCCCATGGCTACACAGCACTTTGTTTATATCAACTATAGAAGAGTTTCTGAAACAAACACACATGTTTTACCAGTGCAGGGCAACACTACATTATATTATCATTCCTTTAAAACACCTACTTTTTTGTGTTACTGTTGCTTTAAGCACTTGAAGCTGACATCTTTTTACTTTAAGATCTTGATTTCTTTGAGTATTGGCTATTGGGCATGTGTAGGAGAGGGGAAAATTTGCTGGGTTTATTTAACTGCGCATGCACATACAGGTATTTGAGAAAGGAATTCCTTTGATGCTGGTAGAAAAGTAAGCAGTGCTTTGAGAGTTTTTCTACAGGCCTTCACTGTTTTCTCCTAACAGGAGCACTGGCCCAAAGAAATATTTTCCAATTTGTTTTTTCTTTAACACATTGGCAGCCCCAGTGAAATTAGTGTTGCATGTCCTTTAATCCACTAAATAATTCTTAATGGACAAACATTAAAGGCAAACTTTATGTTTTACAGAAAGAACTCATTTGCAGTTATAGGTTACACAACATTCAGCCAAGTCTCCATTCCCCAGAAGCTTGCCTCACCAAATACCAGTGCACTAAGCACTAGCATAAAGGGGTAAATATCCAGTTTTTGTGCCAATATCCTGACAGTGTTGGCTCACTGAGGAGCTTTCATGGGCTCATGCAAACAAAAGCAGACCGAAAAGCTTGCAAATTGTTAAGATATGTATTCTTTGTCTGCTAATGCAGAAGTGTTAATAAAGTTATGTCTTCTTGAAGCAAGAGAAGCATAGTGTCTATATGCAGTTTCTCCTCTGTCTAAAGAAAGCTGCAGGCTCATGTGAGATTGAGCTACCGGTTATCTCATTTCTTAAGCAGAATGGCAACACAAATGTTTTTGCACTTATTTGGCAACCATTTTTTATCATTGAAGGCCAAATAAAATAATAGGAAACTATGCACACAATATTATTAAACCTTCTTTCAATTTTGCTTATTTTATTATTCTCTTAAATGTTGTGTATTTCAGTTCCACCACATATAAAACAATGCAAACAATGCAAATTTGTTGAAATAAATTATGGAATTCACAATGAAATAATGTATTTACATTCAGATGGCATTACAATCCACTGAAAGTCCCACTCTTGATGAGTAATGCGTACAATTTACAAATGTGGTACAATGTGAAGTAATGAAATGTATAGTATTGCTTAACTCAAAAAAGAAATATTGTGTTCCTCCATTATAAGGTACCAATGAATACAAACCTATCTTGAACCTACTAAAAATTGTTTCTTTACATCTGATGTAATTACCACCCTGTTGATTCTGAGCATTCTTCTCCTTCCAGGAAACAGATAAAATGCCTAGAAACATTATTCTCTTTTACACCGCTACTTTCCCGAGATATATGGTGTTCTTGTACAAATGAATGTTAACTGTGACTGTATTTATGGACAAGCACATTTTAAAACTGTTTGGTAGGGGTGAATTATACATCAGAATTAGACAATAGAAAACATTATGCTGGTGGGAAGGACTGCATGAAAAGAATAACCACACCAGCAGAAATACTTTAATAAAGGAATGAAAACAAGAAATGTTTGTATCAATGCATAAGATTCACTGGTCTGATACACATTATACAGTATTTTGTAGGCAGCTACCTAGCTGACGAACTGAACATGATGCATGTAGCACTACAAAAATGTTGCTATATTATATTATAATATAATAAAAATAAGCATCTCCCATACAACTATGACAATTAGCCTCACACCCTAACACTTTCTAGTTTCATACACTATAAATGGTGAGCAAGGGCAGAAATGTTGTACATTATATTTGTGGTTTCTGTATAAGCCCAAGGCAACTACAGCCCTTTAGCCGGGAAGCTCTGTGTCTCCAAATATGCCCCTTTAGCTCGCCATCTTCTTTTGCGCTTATTCATTGCACATGCTCTGTGCTGCTGTCAGTCACTGAGCTTAGAGAAAGACCCACAAAATACCAAATATATATATTATTATTATTAGCATGTGTTTATGTAGCGCCAATATATTTCATAGCAATGTATAGTAAATATGTTTATACAACTTAATCACATGAATTACATACATAGAAAATATGGAGTTACATACATCACAATCAATACCGATACAAAAGGTGAGGAATGCCCTGTGCAGAAAGTGCTCACAATCTAAAGGGAAGGGGATAATACACAAGGTGTTGGAGTGGGCGAGATCAGAATTAAGTGGATGAGAGATGTTGTACTGTATGTGGTTTTGCATTTGGTAGTTAAGAGCGAGGGTAGGCTTCTCGAAAGAAGTGCGTTTTGAAAGAAAGGTTGGGAAAAAGTCGGACAGACTGTGGGAGAGAATTTCAGAGGGGTGCAGCCCTTGCATATACTGTATATATATATATATATATATATATATATATATATATAATACACAAAAACCATGAATATCTTGTAAATTATTCCCTTATAAACGAGTTCTGATGTCATTTCTGTCACATGACTCACTGAAACGTGTGTATTATAATAAATAATTATAATAAATAAAGTACCCCCAGTTGCAAAATATGAGGATATTAGAAGTTACCTCGGAGTTCCATGACCTGTATAAAAACACTCGGCCTTCAGCCTCGTGTTTTTATATGGTCATGAAACTCCTCGGTAACTTATAATTAGGGATGTAGCGAACCGCCGCCAATGTGTTCGCGAACGCCGTTCGCGAACACCGGCAAAATTTGCGAACAGTTCGCGAACTTCGAACATCCGAAAATCGTTCGATTCGAACGATCGAAGGATTTTAATCGTTCGATCGAACGATTTTCGTTCGAATCGAACGATCGAAGCCATTGGATGGAATGATTTCATTCAATCCAATGGCTTTGATCGTTCGATTCGAACGAAAATCCTTCGATTTTAGCGATCGAATGGTCGAATGGTCGAACGATTTTGACGCGAACGCCTATTGGCGAACATCGCGCGACGTTCGCGAACTTGCGGCGGACGCGAACAGCCGACGAACAGTTCGCCGGCGAACAGTCCGCGACATCCCTACTTATAATATCCTTATATTTTACAAGAGGGGGTACTTTATTCAATATATATATACATATATATATATATATATATATATATATATATATATATATGGGGCAAATTTATCAAGGGTCGAATTTCAAATTCATTGGAGTTTTTTTAAAACAGATTTCAACCAATCGAAATTTATTTTAAATTTTTTTTTCAAAACTCAGTTAAATAGGATCGACCAGAAAACTCGAACTGAATTTGAATCGCATTTGATTCAAGTTTTAAAAACTCGATTTGAGTTTCTTATCCAAAAAAACCCTCAATTGTCAGGATGCACCGAACAGCTACAAATGAAGCCTGCGCTGTCTCCCTTTGACTAAGACAGCACTTTGGCAGGTTTTAGGTGGCAAATAGTCGAATTTGAGTTCTTAAAGGGCCAGTGTAAAATAAATCTTGAAAATCTAATTAGAATTTTTAAAAAGAAATAAAATTGAATTTTAATAATCCCCTAGTCAAATTTGACAGTTTTGACCATTACAGTTTGATGGCCAATGTGCATAAATTTACCCAAGTATATGGCCTTTAGGGCAGCGCTGATTCTATCATAGGAGCCGCCTGAGATGGCTCTTAAGGGTGCAGGAGCGGCTTTTTGACGCCTATGGAACCTCTCTGGCGCTTCCGCCTGAGCTGAGTGTCTCAGCTCGTCTCATTGGCGGAAGCCCCTGCTGTAGGGACCCCCAAATTGAAAATTGTGCTTATGACTTTTCTTTGCTTCTGAAAACACAGCACAATGTCTGTGTATTATCATAGCACAGCACCAGTGTATTCCAAATTACCCCATATCATTCAATATATATATCTCTCTCACCATTTTTAGCCTGCTACTGTTCTCTACCTTAATTTTCTCTTTTTTCCCCCTTTTTTCTTCTTCTATTCTCTATAACCTTCTCTGATGCCTCCACCTTTTTCATCTATTTAACACTTCTCCATCTCTTCTTTGCTTCTCTTCCTGAAATATTTTCTTTGCTCTTATCTTTTCTATGCTCTTTTAAATTGTGCTTTTTATTAAGGATGTACGAATCCACTATTTTGGATTCGGCCGAACCCCCGAATCCTTCGCAAAAGATTCGGCCAAATACCAAACCAAATCTGAATCCTAATTTCATATGCAAATTAGGGGTGGGAAGGGGAAAACATTTTTTACTTCCTTGTAAGTAAAGTCACTCAATTTCCCTCCCCGCCCCTAAATTGCATATGCAAATTAGGATGCAGATTCGGTCGGGCAGAAGGATTCAGCCGTATCTGAATCCTGAAAAAGGCTGAATCCCGAACCGAATCCTGGATTTGGTGCATGTCTACTTTTAATACTTTCCAGTTAATTCTCATGCATAAGCTGGGAAGAGCAAAAGAAAGATCCAGAATTACAGCAATCCACTCCCCAGTTCCAGAACTGCAGCCCCTAGAATAGCAGCAGCTCTCATTCTTTTCCAAGGAATATCACATACTACCTTGGGCTTTACTCTGGGTACCCTACAGTTTGGTTGGTGCCACATGGGGAACTACAACACACAGTTTCCTCACTTGAGTCTATACCTTCTGTAACTAGCTTTACATCCCATACAGTGTGTCTTCTTTCAGCCTCAGCTTCTTTTAATAGGATATAACTATGTATACTGAAAAATGGGAATAAATGTGTAATATATTTTTAAAGTTAAATGGAAAAACCACCTGTTGGAAACAGCAGACTGGGCATGTTATCAAAAAAAGCATGCAAACAAGAAATGACTGTTTCTGCCCATTCATCATATAAAGGAGCACATTAGTTTGAAGCATCTGCTTATATGTTGATTTATTTTGTTCACCTGTATGCTTGGTATGTTCTTTGTCTCTTTTGGTGGCCAACAAAACTTACTTTCTGCCAACTGTTTCTTTCAGCAGACAAAGTAGTTTTTCTAGCAATTCCTATAGCCAAAATAAGCAGTAGGGACATGTTCAAAATGTCCTAATCTGAGGACAGCAAAATGCAAAAAGTGTACAGTGTGTTCTGAGAACTGACATTGTCTCTTAAGAGTGTAGTTGTCTGATCCAGAGACAATATATCCTGTTTAACGCACAGGGACATCCTTGGGGGAATTAGGTCAGAGAACAATGGCTCTGCAGTGACAAAGAATATTAAAAAAGCCAAATCTGCAGTTAAGTTGGGAATGAAACCCTTGCTGTTTCTGTTGAGTACAGGAGGTACATAATGTGCAGAAATGTAAAGGATGTTTTATAATTAATTCAAAGTGTGCTAGGAGGTACCAATTCTGCTAGAACATTACATTCTAAATTGAATAGCAAGGAGAATAAAAGACTGGGGATTCACTATGCTGAGTATTAACTACATGTGGTCTCATAAAAGATAAAAGATTGGAAAGCAAGGAAGTAAAGCAGAGGTGCAGCCATTGTCATTTCTGAGTCTACTTTGATAATCTCTACACACAAACAAACTGACCTAATACAATAGCAATCCAAATGTTCTGCCCAGATATGCAGATCTCTCAAAATACTTCATGAGATGGCCCAGGTTGTGTGATGGTGATGGTTGTACCACTGAGCCAAATACATATGATTTGTGAGGGATACTCCTGTCATGAAGCAAGTTGAGAACTTTGCCTCCGGCGACAGTGAGCGGCCATTACCAGGGGTGGCAAAAAGCGAACTCTTGTAACATTAATATCCTCAGGTGGCAGCAGCCCTAGGATCACCCTTAAAAGCAGCTGACCTGATGGGTTTTAAGGAAATGAATATATTTATTAATTTATTTTACTATTTTTTCATGCTTGCTGTCTGTATTAAAATGCTCTATATTCACTGAAGTATTTATAAGAGTACTTTATAGTTCTTAGCTGGTTCTTATGTATCTAGAATGTGGCACTGTACCATCTTAATGGAAAAACAGGTTTTTTTCTTCATATAGGCTGCTAAGCAAAACAAAAAGTGACTCATAAACTCTCATTTATTAAGTGTGTGCATTTTTCTTTGCTATAAATATCACTGCCTAATTGAGAGGTTGTAACCCTCACCAAAAGGTTAGTTTTAATATTTATTTACATTTGTTTAGAAATTGAGTGACATATTTATGAGCTCCCAAGCATACCAGCTGTAAACAACACATTTATGTTGTGAGTCACTGATAGATTTCACCTTCTCTAACAAGCTGATTCCTACATGTCAATAAATTGCAATGTCTAACTGCTAAACAGCATGGTTAAGTTGTCTGCAGCAGGGAAACACTCCAACAATAGCATTAATACATAAAATATAAGAAAAACAATAGCTATTTATGAAAAAATATTCAACATACAGTACAATTTGGATGCATGTTGACAGAGTTAGAGTTATGGTTCAAGTACTGTATGTATATTGCATTAAACATATGTATAAGTAGAGGTGGCAGAATACTACAACTATTAACAATAATATTAGTATATTATAAATTATTTTTGCAGCTGAATCTATGGTTCTGTCAGCAGCATATGAACGTTTAAAGTTTATTGTTGCTCTCTTTGGTGTTTCAGGCTGGGAGTAATCCAGGCACAAATACTTTTAGCTGATACATTTCTCAAGAGAATCAGTGCAATGCTAGCAACTGTTTGTTTTTTGTCTGTTTATTATTTGAATGATCTTTCTTTATTCATTCTGACTTGTGATCCTGCATTGAATAGACAGGAATCCAGGAAACATACAGTCTACAGTACTGGCACTAAAGTTACAGATATGTAGTACATAAAGGGCTAAATCTTGAAGCTAACTGCTTGTTTTGGCACGTGGCATACTCTAAGGCAGGGGTCCTCAAACTTTTTAAGCAGAGGGCCAGTTCACGGTTCCTCAATTATCCATGCAAGCAGCAGCCAAGATATTCTGCCTGTGCCAACAGCACACAAAATCTGTACCTGTGCCAGCCAGCAGCACCCAAAATATTGCTCCCAATCTGTACATGTGCCAGCCAGCAGCACCCAAAATATTGCCCCCAATCTGTACATGTGCCAGCCAGCAGCACCCAAAATATTGCCCCCAATCTGTACATGTGCCAGCCAGCAGCACCCAAAATATTGCCCCCAATATGTACCTGTGCCAGCCAGCAGCACCCAAAATATTGCTCCCAATCTGTACATGTGCCAGCCAGCAGCACCCAAAATATTGCCCCCAATCTGTACATGTGCCAGCCAGCAGCACCCAAAATATTGCCCCCAATCTGTACATGTGCCAGCCAGCAGCACCCAAAATATTGCCCCCAATATGTACCTGTGCCAGCCAGCAGCACCCAAAATATTGCCCCCAATCTGTACATGTGCCAGCCAGCAGCACCCAAAATATTGCCCCCAATCTTTACATGTGCCAGCCAGCAGCACCCAAAATATCGCCCCAATATGTACCTGTGCCAGCCAGCAGCACCCAAAATATTGCCCCCAATATGTACCTGTGCCAGCCAGCAGCACCCAAAATATTGCCCCCAATCTGTACATGTGCCAGCCAGCAGCACCCAAAATATTGCCCCCAATCTTTACATGTGCCAGCCAGCAGCACCCAAAATATCGCCCCAATATGTACCTGTGCCAGCCAGCAGCACCCAAAATATCGCCCCCAATATGTACCTGTGCCAGCCAGCAGCACCCAAAATATTGCCCCCAGTCTGTACATGTGCCAGCCAGCAGCACCCAAAATATTGCCCCCAATCTTTACATGTGCCAGCCAGCAGCACCCAAAATATCGCCCCAATATGTACCTGTGCCAGCCAGCAGCACCCAAAATATTTCCCCCAATATGTACCTGTGCCAGCCAGCAGCACCCAAAATATTTCCCCCAATATGTACCTGTGCCAGCCAGCAGCACCCAAAATATTTCCCCCCCCAAATCTGCACCTGTTGTGCCAAAAAAATTCATTGCCCCCAGCCCCCCCAAATCTGTACCTGTTGTGCCAAAAAAATTCATTGCCCCCAGCCCCCCAGCCCCCCTCAAATCTGTACCTGTTGTGACAAAAAAAATGCATTTCCACCCCCCAGCCCCCCCCAAGTCTGTACCTGTTGTTGTGTGTCCAATATCAGCAGCAGTTCAGTCGCCACTCACCAGGCACAGGCAGCCACCCACAGTTTTTCAGGAGCCAGGAGGAGACTTATGCAAGAACGCCGGCCGCACCCATACGACGCGCCAGGGCCCAGGCCACACTACACAGGCGCACAGGTCCCTGCTGACGTCACCGCGCACGCCAGCGCGGCGGCGCGCCTCTCTTTATTCCGGCGCATCATTGGATGCATGCGCAAGTGACAGTCGCTGGGCCGGTTTGCTGCTGCCCTGCTGCCAGACGGATCCAGCCAGCAGGACAAGTAGAGACTGCCTGGCTGGGTCTCGGAATTCGGAAGCAGAGCGGAACTCTGCAGGGGGCCTGGGGCAGCTGCACAAAGTTTAAAATTTAAAGAAAAAGAAAAATAAAAAAAAAATTTCCTTTTGAATATTGCGCCCCCCTATGACTGCGCCCTAGCCGATAGGGGTCCAGGTAAATGACATTGGAGGGCCGTATCCGGCCCGCGGGCTGTAGTTTGAGGACCCCTGCTCTAAGGCAAAACTGTCAAACTTGTTTGTTTTTATTCGGCAACCTTGGATAATTAAAAAATATGGTTTCTGAAGAAAAGCCAAATGAAGTAAATGAAAGCCCGGGAGCTACAAACGCAGTGGCTACTTTACAAGGGATCGGAATGACCAGCAGCCAGATTACACTGGTTTATGTTTAGAGATTGGCAGAATCAATTGTAGTTGTGATTGGGTGAGAAGGAATGAGTTAAGGTAGGGAAAAGCTGGGCTGGGGCCGGAGAAAGAGAGGGATGTGATACGAGGGGAAGAAGCCGTTCAATTCCTTATCTTCTGAGCAGGTAGAAACAGCCCACCCACTCACCCCATTTTTGGTAATTTTGCAGAAGAATCAGGCATTTCTCTTCTATATGTTATCGATTGATATCCAAATGTGGATGTTTTTCTGAATGCACTGGTATCTTGTAATTGTGATGGTAATTTTAAATGTGTTTATTGAGTATAAACGTGAGAGTCTGCATGGTATTATTCATGTTAAATAAATGTCAAATGCTTGATATAGGGAATGTTTCCAATCGCCATTGGGGTAAAGAAGGAATTGGCAGTGGCTTCAGGCTGGGGTTTTTTTTTGCCTTCCTCCAGATCAAAACAGTGAATATATGATAATGTATTTTAAGTTTTATTTGTCATTCCAGTGGTAGGACCGTGCCAGGGTACTGCCCAGCTTCTGATGAAGTGGCTGGTAGCCACGAAACTCGTTAAGCGGGCAGCCTACGGTATGTCCCAGGCATGAGTTTGTCATTATTAAAGATTTTTCAATACATTTTACCTTTTAATGGACTAAAATTGGCTTCTTTGGTGCTCCCTTTCCCCTGAACAGAGTACTGCCCAGGTACAATTAGAAGAGGGAGAAAGGACGTTCTCTCCAGTGACTGCACAGTGGGTTGATTGATATAAACACTACTACTACTGCTTTGTGCTAGGTGACAGCCAGCTTAGAACTTCCTATCATTGAGACACTGCAGATTCAGGACAGGCAGAAGGGCTGCTGAACTTCTCTCATGGTGGGAGATGCAGCTCCTGCTGGTAGTAAAGCCTGGGGCCATCCCCTCTGTAGGTTGAGGCAGCCTACTACTCTGTGGTGGATATAAGGATATAGTCCTGAGATCAAGTTTTCCGTGAGGAACAGTAGAGCATAGTGCTGATCTCTTATGGAATTCTAGCTTTAGATTGCCTTGGGTTAGGCTGGAAGGTCCTATTTATTTGATAAAATGTGAATAAATGCTTTGGCCATTTTAACCCATTCTTATCTCCATTGTGTATAATAATGGGGTTTATTGGGATGGCTCAAAGCAAAGGGTTAATCGAGGAGTCCCATTGTCATGGTAGAGCCACCTAAACCCAAACTATTATGTTCATTCCCACATATATATGTCTTGAGAAAGGCCCAGAACAGGACCGAAACATTGACAATAAATTTTCTTTTCTAAACTGCATTATGAAGCCCTGGAGTGCGTCAATCTTGGGGAACTACTATATATATATATATATATATATATATTTATGCATCATTTGATTGTGCACCACTGGAATTATACTGTTTCGAGTGCTGGTACTGTGGGACAATATATATGTATAAACTGCTGGAGTGCTCAGCTTCAGGAGAGAAAGAAAAACATTTATTTTGTGTTAGGGCTCTTACTCACTGGCGTTCTGACCTGCGCTCCCCTGCGTTCCGTTTTTTGGCGTTCAGCCGCAGGGGAGCGCAGGAATAGACGCATGTCATTATTTCAAATGGGGCTGTACTCACTCAGACGCGTGTAGGTGCCAAACGCAGGAAAAATGCCGCATGTTGCGTCTCAACCTGCGTTCGGCGCCTACACGCGCCTGAGTGAGTACAGCCCCATTTGAAATAATGACATGCGTCTATTCCTGCGCTCCCCTGCGGCTGAACGGGAGCGCAGGTCAGAACGCCAGTGAGTAAGAGCCCTTAGCCAGGAGGCTGGCTATTTCTGTTGAAGTTTGTTACCTTCCCCCCTGCGAGGGGAAATTTCTGCAGCCGCTGGAAAATAAACACGGGCAGGATGCCCTTAAACTGATACTGGTGTGTGAAGTCGCCTCATTTGCAGCCTACCAGCGAGTAAACCCCCACAATATATACATATATATATATATATATATATATATATATCTGTTAGAGTGACTTCTGAATGGAACAGATTTCTGTATATCCCCAACCAGAGGTGTACCATTAATGTTACTTTACTTTATACACTGCAAATGTAGGTGTTTTTGGCACACTGTGCATATCTTTAAATTTCCTAATTCTGTATTGCAAGAACTGTTCATAAGTGCTTAGTATAATCTACAGCCATAATCAGCTAACCCTTATACCAGTTAGATACCTCTCCAGACTGCCTGCAGTTTAAGATGAAAATGCATGAATGCATAGCCTTCCCCCAAAAAATCCAATAGTGTACGAATTCAAAAAACTAATATCAATTTAAATGTTTCATTTTGTCAGTAAGATAAGAACTGTGCATACACCTCAGTAAAGTCAGCTCAAATTTTTTTTATTGTGCAGATGGTTTTATTGGTTACCAGGCTCTAATTACCCTAGTAACCTGAAAGCAGTTTGGAAGGAAGAATAGAAGGGCCCAAAGAGAAGATAAGAACACAACATTTTCAACTTAATTTAATAATTTAATTAGAAAACCATATGACCAAACAATAAAAATGAAGAACAGCTAAAAAGCTGCTTAGATTAGGTCCATTTACAGGTATGATACCTGTTATCCAGAATGATCAGGACCTGGAGTTTTCTGGATAAGGGATCTTTCTTGAATTTGGATCTTCATACCTTTAAATCCACTAAAATCATTTAAACATCACTTTAAACCAATAAAGTAGGTTTGCCTCCTTTAAGGATTAGTATTATAAATATATATATATATATATATATATATATATATATATATATATATATATATATATAGATATATAGATATATATATATATATATATATATATATATATATATATATATATATATATATATATATATATATAGATAGATATATATATATATATATTTATATATATATATGCAAAATAAAAGGACAAAGCACAAGGTACTGTTTTATTTTTCCAGAGAAAAAGGAAAACATTTTATGAAAATTTTAATTATTTGATCACAGTGAAGTCTATGGGGGGGGACCTTCTCATAATAAGATCGTTTTGCCTCCTTTAAGGATTAATTATATCTTGAATGGGACAAAGTACTGTTTTATTATTACAGGGAAAAAGGAAATCATTTATGAAAATGTTAATGATTTGATCACAGTGAAGTCTATGGGGGATGACCTTGTAATTTGGAGCTTTCTAGATAATGGGTTTTTGGATAATGTATTTAAAAGTGAAATTATCCTATGAATACGAGGTGGGGTTATGTGAAATTACCTTCTCATAATTCAAAACTTTCTAGATAATGGATTTCTGGATATTAGATCCTATACTGTACAAAAAATGTATTTAAAGGTGAAATTCCCCATGAATAAGAGGTAGACTGAAGGTAACTCCATTTGTCATTATTCTGCAATTACATGAAAACAAACATATAATTAAATGAATATCTTGTAAGTTTAAAAGTTCAAGACTGTTTGTTTTCCTCTCACAGATAACCTTTATACTATGCAAGTCACAAGAGTTGAAACAGTAGTAGAGTCTGACAATACATATTTTTGAAAATATATTCATGGTGTCTAAGCTGTTTCAGTAATAGTGTCTTTCTCCAGGACAGACCCAGGAAAAGCAATGCTGTAGAAATATACTAGTTATCATTTTCCCCAAATATATTTTCAGAGAAATCATAAATAGTGTTAAACACAGATCACTATGGCTCTCAATATGATTAACCCTCTCGGTCCAAGAAAATCATCAGATTAAATGACTTGACTTTGGCCTCTATCCAGATACAGAACATAAAATGTATTGTGAGGCTTTAAGTATAAGTAAATCAAATACAGTGTGACCAGTATCTGTTTCCTTTAATTGGTTGCAATTAAATTGATTCTGGTTACTGTATCTATTAAGTAACTAAAACAGTTCACTTATTATAATGGTAATACTCATTTTTCTACAAATAAGAGATAGAAAGGTTCAGTTGGATTTTCCACTTAATTATAGAAAGCTAAATGGAGAATTTATTATTCATTTATCGAAAGCCCAGTGCGTTTGTTGTGTGTAAAGAGGAAAAAGAAAATGCATTAACCGCAAACATTTATACTTGAATAGTAATATATTACAAGATGTGTTATAAGTTATGCAACACGGCTTCTGTAAGCCAACTTGGCTGATGGATGGGGACAGGAGAAGGAGTTTGATGCTCCTTGCCCAGAGTTTCTCCTTCTAAAGGCTGATGAAAGTGTCAGAGACACTGCCAAGTTGGATGATAAACTTGACAAAGTATCTGGCTGCAGCGGTTCCAGTGTATCACAGTCCATTTGCGTAATCTGCTAACTGCTGGGACACTGTGTCTCTGAAGACATTTTGATAGCATGCAATGCAGGTGCTCGAGCATAATATAAAGGTTATCTACCATCTATCTCCCATCTCACATTTTCAAACTGGAATTTGGTAGGTAGAATTTATATTTACCAATTAATGATTTATTTCACCTCTCTCAACATACGTCAAAGATTTTATTGAAAAAAAAAATGCCTTTTCATAAAGTTTGTTTATGAAAAAGAAGCTGCACATTTATAACTAATGTACAAAAACATTGAGTATCCAGTCCAGTGCACAAAAACATTCATGATGGACCTGATGCCTGTAAGAAGACTGTGGGTGAGAAAATAACTGTAAACTGTAGCTTTATAGAAGGATGTTCTGCTGCAGCCTAAGGCCCAGTAATCCAGAGGACTAGGACTAGTGTAAGGGACCAACCATTGAGAAGAATGACCTTAGGGCAGTAGTAATAGCTTATGTAAATTGATAGGTGTAAACAAATATACCACCAAGTATGTATGTAACTGGAGCAGGCTACCATATCCATAAATAGCTTATAAACTCCGAAGAAATAACAGTGGGGGGCACAAGGTAAGTCGTTAACTTTTCCTTTTATCTCATATGATTTGCACACAGGTTGCTCATATACAATGATCTGTCTGTGGCTAACAAGCAAACATTGATTTCAATCTAAAACTTTATCTTTAATAAAGCCAATAGGATTGTTTCTCCACCAATATGGATTCATGCAGCTTAGTTGGGTACTGTTTTATTATTACAGAGAAAAAGCAATTCAATTTTCCAAAAATAGAATAGTTTGCTCCAAATGGATTATGGGAGATGAGCTTCCTATAATTTGGAGCTTTCTGGATAACAGGTTTCTGTGTTTGAAATATTTTATTTTGGTTTTTACAATAAACAATAAAAACAATAAGACAACAAATAGAATGCAGAATAAGAAGATGTGCTGCAATTAGTACAATGATATCATATTCAAAATGTATAACTTACAATGAAGTAAAATATGAAAGAAAAACGAATTAACACTGAAAGAACTAACTAACACTAACTAAGCCAGTGAATGCAGAGACAATCATAAAAGAAAAGAAAAAAGAAAGAAAAAAGCCCATTGTCCTCAGGAATGTCCGATTGCCCACCATATGATCATTTTACAATTTAAGGAACTGAGATATTGATTTCTGGTACTGGAGTCACAGAACTCAAAATAAGGAGACCATACAAGTCTAAATGAATCTTTGGAATTTTTACCTTGTGTTTTTACTACTAAAGTTTCCTGCCAACTAAGCTGGTTCATATAAGAAATTATGGTCAATTAGGGGGGCTCTTTTTGTAGCCAAAAATTAAATAAAGCCTTTCTGGAGGCAGCCAAAAATAGGGTTGTCAAAATGTTATTCTCTTGGGTTGTTAATTCTATATAAAAAATTGAAGAAAGCCTATTCTCATCTAGAAGCAACAAAGCAAAACCTGGAGATAATTTAATTTTTATTTTCAGATTAATGTTCAGAAAACTAGTGACTTCCCTCCAAAATGTAATGATCTTTGGACAAGTCCATAAATAGTAGAAAAGGGAGACATTACACTCATCACACTTGGGACAATATGATTCAGGACTAGAAGAGGTACCTTTAGAAAAAAAATTCCCATAGCCTAATTGAATTAACTTAAAATGTTGTACCCTCCAACTTTCTGCTAAAATTAACTTATTGTAATTATAAATAGACTTTACCAAATCTGAAGGGGACACTTGACATTGTATAAACTAAGTCCATTTGTTGGAAACTTTAAGCAACGGGTGTGGGTCTGACCCATAATCATTCCAGAATGGGAGAGGGAGTTAATAGAAATCAAAGAGTGAATCTCCAAAAACGCTCCCAAATCTTCTGCTAGCTTATGTTCAGATAAAACAATGTTTCTATTATTACATAACAAAGAAAGGCCTCATTGACAAGCCAGGTAATAATATCTATCAGATTCAAGAAGCCCATACTCTTTTTTGAGTCTTGACCAAGATAGCAGGGTCTCATTGAGTGGAACTAATAAAGCTTTTACTAAGACTAATAATTTTTTCTTAAAAGTAAATAAAAAGTACTCTTGAAAATCTAAGGGTTTAAGTAAGAGCTTAACCAGCATAAAAGGAGTTTCCGTATAACTGTTGCTATGCCGAGAGAATAAATGTTTCCACACAAAAATAGAGTTCCGAAAAAGGATTTTAGGATTTTTCTTAAAATCGCTAGGAATATTACTCCATTTACTATGTAGAATAGATACAATATCAAAGTGAGGTTCATTAAAAACGTCAATTTCAGGATTTGTAAATGTATTACCTTGAGAGATCCACTCAATGAGATATCTGGTAAGGGCTGATAGATTGAAAGCTCTGAAATTGGGGAAATTTAAACCTCCAAGTTTAACGGGAGCTCTTAACTTATGGAGGGCAATCTTTGCTTTTTTACCATTCCAAATAAACTTGATTAAGGCAGAATCAAGTTTCTTGATATCAGAATGTTTTATAAGCAAAGGGAGATTAATTAATGGGCAAATCAGCTTGGGTAATATCAGAGATTTAAAAAATATCCCTCGCCCCTTAAGATTGAGGGAGCATTGGTAACAGGTTTCTGGATATAGATTCTATACCTGTCAATATGCACAGTCAGTAAGCACAGTCAAAAAGTATCCATGCATTACAATTAACAATTATGGAGATAATGGGAGACCAGTATTCCTATGGATTATCCCACCCTACAGTGTGTGTTATCGTTAACCCCATTAATTCATATCCCCAATTACTATTAATCGTGTATCCCAACGAAGTTGAGAAACAAACTAAACCCCTTTAATCCAAGTGTATTTATTATCCCCATCATAACCACACTTGTTATAAACACTATCTAATGTGAGAAACCCATGTTGTAAAAATAATTATGAATTTTAACACCACCTACAGTATATAGTATGCCCCATATACTAATGTGCTAAATCAAATTTGTGACATATATATATTAAGATATAAATGAAAGTACAAATTTAAATAAAAAATAAATAATAAATAAAATAAAAAAATTAAATGAAAATCCCACAATATACTGTAAATCCTGCCCTAAAGGCAGTACAGAACCGTTATGTAGCGATTCTGGGACAGATAGAGCGGAAAATGGCATGATTGAGGAAGAGTGAGGGAGTTAGGAAGTGTATAGGGATTGTGGGAATTGTAGTCAGTGTTCCCTCCCACCCACCTGGTTTATCTAAAGGGGGGGTTAACAATCGTCGCAGCTTTCGGCATAGTGGGGTTGCCATAATGGGTAGCCAAAAAGGGGGCAGTGCTGTCAAGGTGAGTTTGGTGTTAGATAGGCATGGGTCTAGGCTTGGGAAAAATGGTTCACCATAGGCAAGGAAGTAAGTGGCGGAAGCTTAGCCTTAGGTTGGTGATTGTGTTGTGATCAGGAGAAGTGTTGTTAATATTGGTTTATTGTTAAAGCAGCCTTAAGCGGCTAGTGTGTGTGTTTAAAACATATGTTAACATGATATGTATTTGTCATAATAATGTGATATATTGTATTGAGTAACGTTATAATAAGTTAAGCTGTTGTATAATAAACTAAGCTGCGGCCTTTTCACCCAATAAGTTGTGTTGTGTAATATCTGATGTGGAAGGGTAAATGACTGAATCGAATTATACGCAAATCAAGCGTTCATCTTGTTGCAAATCATTAGCCATATGTTGCTCTAAGTGAAACCCCCATTAGGCTCATCATAGTCACTGCCAGTTCCAGTGTTAATCAACATGGCTTGGATCCATAGGAAGTCTCTTGTTACACTCTCTAATAGGAGCTGGGCATTTGATGAATTCCACCATAGGCCATGGGGCACATTCTCAGTCAGATCAGCGGTGCATAACTCACTGCAGACTGTCAGGGACCTCTACGTACGTCAAGATACAAGCTCCTGCTCCATCACGATGGAGGGGACACATATGGCAGGCCAGAACAACTCACCCTGGTCGCTCACCACACTGAGGCAATCTGCAGGGAAGGATGTCACCCTCATGTACGCACTACGATGGAGTGTGTAACTATGTTTGAGGGGTCTCATTTCGGTGCTCACAACCATCAAAGGATGTTTGCAAGGAATAGCCTCTCAATCAGTCCCGGCTGCCGTACTCTCTGTTAAACGTGTAAAGGGCCAAGCACGCTCGAAAATGGGCTGCTCAGAGGCTGTTAACACATAATGAAGTAAACTTGTTATCTCTGGTGCATCTCTCACTTTGTGCAAAAAGTCCCCCGTTCCAGCCACTTCAGAGGGTTAAATATATCAGGTTAGTCAGCCACGCACTCTCCAATAGTCTGAACTGGAGGAGGTATAGAGGTGGTGTTAAAGTCCAATCTGCTCAGTGATTTTCAATGCCAGTCATGGAAAAAATCATGCAAAAATAAGAAAATTCAAAAATAGAAAATTCTAAATACATGGGTGCCAGGCTAAAATTTATCCTTACAAGTCCACAAGTAGATGCACTCTCGATAAGGTGTGTTTGGTTGCCTGGGTGCATGATCAACTAACGTCTCCATACACATGCAAAAAAGATCAGCACTTCTCAGGTCTTAAAAATGAACAAAGATTTATTTAATAAAATGGTAACAGACTGATGTTTCGGCTGACTCCTCAGCCTTACTCAAAGTGCCAAAATGCATAATCTCTTTTAACCAGGCACTGGTGGGAAATCAAGAGCTGCAGCATTGTCACATGGTCATAGTCTTAATAAACACCAATTCAATGTTCAACTAATTATACTTTAAGTCTGTATATATAAAATGTACCGGTTCTTATTCATCCTTCACTGTACATATACTAAAACAATAACATAGTAGCAATACACACACACACACACACATATATAATGGGCCATATTAAATTTAATATGAGAAAAACCCTAATCCCCTAATCAATTCCAAATTTTCCCCATAGATTTCTAACAAGGTTTCATGAGATACATTTTTCTCATGGATTTGCCTCTGTGTGAGATCCTTGCAACAATATCAATTATTTTTAGCAAAATTAGTACCTACTCACTAATGGGTCTATGGCGTTAGAATTATCTGATGAAGCTAAAGCTCTTTGCACTCATTTCATTAACTACAAAATATTGTTGCATACCATGAACTTGTTTTTCAATCTCCTGAACAGCCTTCATCCATCTAAATTCTACTTATAACACAGAGCAGAAATAGCATTATCTGCTCTTTTTTCAAACAGAAATATTTCCCAGTTTTGCTGGAAGTAGTAAATAAACAGCAATATAATTACCATAGATTTAACATAGGCATTAAATACATTTGGCATTAAACCACACCCACCCTTTTTGCAGATGATGTTTAGAGAATCTTTTAATGTCATTAGCTCTCACAATCGATAGTCTGATGGTTTTAGAATGCCGCCAGAGGCTTTTACATTTTTCATTATATTTATTCTAAGAATAGTATTAATGTGCCTTAAATCGGTGACCCAATTACAGAAACCATAGTGAAAATGAGACAGAGTAAGAAACGACTAAAGCGGCCAGCATGAATGCGCAATAAAATGGTTTAAAACAAGAAGCTCACACTGGAAAAATCTTAGTGATGCCCAGTAGGGAGTCACAGCTGAAAGGATTAACTAATATGTTACCGAAAAATGAAAAACAAAATTTCAGTAGAGGTTCTAGCACAAACCCATTGCAAACAATTCAGTAATAAGGGATTTCTCAAATCCCCCATATTTATATGAACAAGCAAGCAAATAATCAATTTATTGTTAACCGAGGGATATTCGCATTTCTAGTTTGTAATTACAGTGGTAGGCTTATGAGAGCTTCATAAAACTCTGAGGCCTGGTGATGCATATGTAGAATTGCTGCTAATGCTCAATATTATTGTCAGTAGAAGCTTATGTTTCGTTTCTTTTTCCCTACTGAAAGGCAGTGCAAATGATGTCCTGTTACATCCAATATAAACAGTACAGTTTAAGTTAAAATGTTTTCTGTGGAGGCAGCATGGTAAAGTTTGTCATGATTAAAACTTTGACAAGTGATTACTCAAATGCTTTGGTGTTGACTTGTTGAACTATATCATGAAACAGAGCTTGATCCTCTGGCTTAGGGCTTAATGCATATAAATTCCAAATGTGATGGTACAGGTGTTAAATAGCTATAATAAAATATTTAAACATATATGTATTTCTAACATAAGAAGATTAAGTGGATTGTTTCAATGTCCATTTGACTATGCTTTGCCTTTTTTTGTTTAATTGTTACTTAAATTCCACTTTTAGAGTAGTGTTGAACAGCAAAGTCTCACTGGAAAAGTGCATCCAAACTGCTATTTAGTGATAACAAGTTTGATCATTTGTGTTCTTGCCATGCTACTTGGAAATAAAAACCCAATGGAGAACAGAGGGTTTTGAGAAGAAAGAGTAGCCTCTAGCTTCAACATTCAGTGTTTAAAATGATAAGTTCTGTGCTAAAAGCAACATGGAGACTAGTGACAAACTAAAATGAAATCTTTTTAAAGTAATGCAAATGTAAAGTAGTTGCCCTGCACTGGTACAACTGGTGTATTTGCTTCAGAACCTCTAATAAAGTTTTTATAAACAGGAAGCTTTGTAGCCATGGGGCAGCCATTCAAAGCTTAAAAAGGAGAAAAGGCACCGGATACACAGCAGATAACAAATAAGCTCTGTAGTATAGAACGTATCTGTTTTCTACTGTGTGTCCTGTGCTTGAATGGTTGCCCCCGTGGCTACACAGCAGCTTGTTTATATGAACTATAGTAATGTTTCTAAAGCAAACACTTCATTTATACCAGTGCAGAGCTACATTATATTATCACTCCTTTAAAGGACTTTAATTTAACTGGCACACAGTATATACTACTCTTGTTTACCCCTTGATGTGTGCAAGGCATTAGCGTAGCATTGTGCACATGGGGATGATTTTGGCACAGTTATTCTAAAATATATCTATCTTCTTGCGGATCTCCACCACATATACATACTGATGGAACATTATTGTGTCAGTGTGCAATAGAGTAAATTACTAAGCACTACTAAAAAGGATATATCTGTAATAATCGAAGCATGCATTACATTAAAATATTCTGACAAAACAAGCTTTGCTTTAAATCCCTGAGCTCTTTAAAAACCAAAGACAATAATATGTATAATAGGATATAGAAGTAGAGTCAGCATATGCTTATAAATAAGAATGGCTTGAAAGGCTTGTCAAGGATGCCCTGCATACTTTTTGCATTATGCATATAATTATATACAATTATAAAAGACAAAAATACAAAAGAGAGAGACATAGACGAAACATTAATAAACTATGCTGATTACATTGTGATGATGCCTTTAGCTTGATCTTACCAAATGCAATAATTTAGATGGAGACATTTTAGGAAATATAAAAGGTTGATGAAAAGGCTGTTTTTTTTTCATTAGAGGTGCATAGACAAGACAGTACCCAATAGTATAGTATTGTTACAATTTCAAATACCAAAAATATGGAGGTTTAATTACTATAAAAGCATAAATAACGTTTGCCAATATTTTATGCATATTAGTAGATTGTTTTTCTTGTCGACCCCCTTTCCCTTTTACTTTTTTTTTTATTTACAGTTGCCCCATAGAACTTATTCATAGCACATTTCTCATCATCCCTGCCTGATTTACATGATTTTCCTGATTTTTCCTTTTCACAGCGTTCAATGATAGCTTCCCTAGAGTTAAGATTCCCTCAGTAAACAGAAAAAGATGATTATGAACCTATAATTTCATTGATATTATTATTATTTGATTAATACTTTATTATTACTAATAATTAGATGTTATTAAAACAACTATGGAATATACAGAACATTTGCAAGTTTTAAAATAACAGTACGGAACAATTACAGGACTGCAACAGAACAGAAATAGTTGTCATTTAAAATTATGTTAAACTATGTATACCCTTAATGGAGTTAGTCGATCAAATGGATAGCAATAAAGTGTAAAAATATAGCTTCTTCACACTATTAGAATTTTTTTAATTTAACCGCATTTGTTGGCGTTACCATTTGCTTTTTCTCCTTAATCATGACTGTCAGTCATCAGTATCTGCTAAGGAAAGAAGAACGTTGTTAATGTTATATTAGAGAAAGCATTTTAGACTCCACTGGTCATTCATCCCTAGTGGGTGCAACAAATCAAGTTATTTTTTGGTAATCAAAATAGGAGTAACCGCCATATTATTACCCCCTCTAGAGGGGTATTCCACTATTCCCAATACCAGTCATGGCCATTTAAAAAAATGTAATGAAACAGGTGTATCTGTATATGTATTAACCTTGATTTTTTTTTATAGGACTCCTGTGTTCTTTAATACTATATTTAACAAGTCTACAAGTTTGGTCATGCATATGTCATACCACAAGGGCACTTAGATGATACAGGTCTGGGATCTATTATCCAGAATGATCTGGGTTTGGGTTTTTCTGGATAACAGATCTTTCTGACGACGGATGGGGGTACCCATCCATCGCATGGGGCACTGACGACGGATGGGGGTACCCATCCATCGCATGGGGCACTGACGACGGATGGGGGTACCCATCCATCGCATGGGGCACTGACGACGGATGGGGGTACCCATCCATCGCATGGGGCACTGACGACGGATGGGGGTACCCATCCATCGCATGGGGCACTGACGACGGATGGGGGTACCCATCCATCGCATGGGGCACTGACGACGGATGGGGGTACCCATCCATCGCATGGGGCACTGACGACGGATGGGGGTACCCATCCATCGCATGGGGCACTGACGACGGATGGGGGTACCCATCCATCGCATGGGGCACTGACGACGGATGGGGGTACCCATCCATCGCATGGGGCACTGACGACGGATGGGGGTACCCATCCATCGCATGGGGCACTGACGACGGATGGGGGTACCCATCCATCGCATGGGGCACTGACGACGGATGGGGGTACCCATCCATCGCATGGGGCACTGACGACGGATGGGGGTACCCATCCATCGCATGGGGCACTGACGACGGATGGGGGTACCCATCCATCGCATGGGGCACTGACGACGGATGGGGGTACCCATCCATCGCATGGGGCACTGACGACGGATGGGGGTACCCATCCATCGCATGGGGCACTGACGACGGATGGGGGTACCCATCCATCGCATGGGGCACTGACGACGGATGGGGGTACCCATCCATCGCATGGGGCACTGACGACGGATGGGGGTACCCATCCATCGCATGGGGCACTGACGACGGATGGGGGTACCCATCCATCGCATGGGGCACTGACGACGGATGGGGGTACCCATCCATCGCATGGGGCACTGACGACGGATGGGGGTACCCATCCATCGCATGGGGCACTGACGACGGATGGGGGTACCCATCCATCGCATGGGGCACTGACGACGGATGGGGGTACCCATCCATCGCATGGGGCACTGACGACGGATGGGGGTACCCATCCATCGCATGGGGCACTGACGACGGATGGGGGTACCCATCCATCGCATGGGGCACTGACGACGGATGGGGGTACCCATCCATCGCATGGGGCACTGACGACGGATGGGGGTACCCATCCATCGCATGGGGCACTGACGACGGATGGGGGTACCCATCCATCGCATGGGGCACTGACGACGGATGGGGGTACCCATCCATCGCATGGGGCACTGACGACGGATGGGGGTACCCATCCATCGCATGGGGCACTGACGACGGATGGGGGTACCCATCCATCGCATGGGGCACTGACGACGGATGGGGGTACCCATCCATCGCATGGGGCACTGACGACGGATGGGGGTACCCATCCATCGCATGGGGCACTGACGACGGATGGGGGTACCCATCCATCGCATGGGGCACTGACGACGGATGGGGGTACCCATCCATCGCATGGGGCACTGACGACGGATGGGGGTACCCATCCATCGCATGGGGCACTGACGACGGATGGGGGTACCCATCCATCGCATGGGGCACTGACGACGGATGGGGGTACCCATCCATCGCATGGGGCACTGACGACGGATGGGGGTACCCATCCATCGCATGGGGCACTGACGACGGATGGGGGTACCCATCCATCGCATGGGGCACTGACGACGGATGGGGGTACCCATCCATCGCATGGGGCACTGACGACGGATGGGGGTACCCATCCATCGCATGGGGCACTGACGACGGATGGGGGTACCCATCCATCGCATGGGGCACTGACGACGGATGGGGGTACCCATCCATCGCATGGGGCACTGACGACGGATGGGGGTACCCATCCATCGCATGGGGCACTGACGACGGATGGGGGTACCCATCCATCGCATGGGGCACTGACGACGGATGGGGGTACCCATCCATCGCATGGGGCACTGACGACGGATGGGGGTACCCATCCATCGCATGGGGCACTGACGACGGATGGGGGTACCCATCCATCGCATGGGGCACTGACGACGGATGGGGGTACCCATCCATCGCATGGGGCACTGACGACGGATGGGGGTACCCATCCATCGCATGGGGCACTGACGACGGATGGGGGTACCCATCCATCGCATGGGGCACTGACGACGGATGGGGGTACCCATCCATCGCATGGGGCACTGACGACGGATGGGGGTACCCATCCATCGCATGGGGCACTGACGACGGATGGGGGTACCCATCCATCGCATGGGGCACTGACGACGGATGGGGGTACCCATCCATCGCATGGGGCACTGACGACGGATGGGGGTACCCATCCATCGCATGGGGCACTGACGACGGATGGGGGTACCCATCCATCGCATGGGGCACTGACGACGGATGGGGGTACCCATCCATCGCATGGGGCACTGACGACGGATGGGGGTACCCATCCATCGCATGGGGCACTGACGACGGATGGGGGTACCCATCCATCGCATGGGGCACTGACGACGGATGGGGGTACCCATCCATCGCATGGGGCACTGACGACGGATGGGGGTACCCATCCATCGCATGGGGCACTGACGACGGATGGGGGTACCCATCCATCGCATGGGGCACTGACGACGGATGGGGGTACCCATCCATCGCATGGGGCACTGACGACGGATGGGGGTACCCATCCATCGCATGGGGCACTGACGACGGATGGGGGTACCCATCCATCGCATGGGGCACTGACGACGGATGGGGGTACCCATCCATCGCATGGGGCACTGACGACGGATGGGGGTACCCATCCATCGCATGGGGCACTGACGACGGATGGGGGTACCCATCCATCGCATGGGGCACTGACGACGGATGGGGGTACCCATCCATCGCATGGGGCACTGACGACGGATGGGGGTACCCATCCATCGCATGGGGCACTGACGACGGATGGGGGTACCCATCCATCGCATGGGGCACTGACGACGGATGGGGGTACCCATCCATCGCATGGGGCACTGACGACGGATGGGGGTACCCATCCATCGCATGGGGCACTGACGACGGATGGGGGTACCCATCCATCGCATGGGGCACTGACGACGGATGGGGGTACCCATCCATCGCATGGGGCACTGACGACGGATGGGGGTACCCATCCATCGCATGGGGCACTGACGACGGATGGGGGTACCCATCCATCGCATGGGGCACTGACGACGGATGGGGGTACCCATCCATCGCATGGGGCACTGACGACGGATGGGGGTACCCATCCATCGCATGGGGCACTGACGACGGATGGGGGTACCCATCCATCGCATGGGGCACTGACGACGGATGGGGGTACCCATCCATCGCATGGGGCACTGACGACGGATGGGGGTACCCATCCATCGCATGGGGCACTGACGACGGATGGGGGTACCCATCCATCGCATGGGGCACTGACGACGGATGGGGGTACCCATCCATCGCATGGGGCACTGACGACGGATGGGGGTACCCATCCATCGCATGGGGCACTGACGACGGATGGGGGTACCCATCCATCGCATGGGGCACTGACGACGGATGGGGGTACCCATCCATCGCATGGGGCACTGACGACGGATGGGGGTACCCATCCATCGCATGGGGCACTGACGACGGATGGGGGTACCCATCCATCGCATGGGGCACTGACGACGGATGGGGGTACCCATCCATCGCATGGGGCACTGACGACGGATGGGGGTACCCATCCATCGCATGGGGCACTGACGACGGATGGGGGTACCCATCCATCGCATGGGGCACTGACGACGGATGGGGGTACCCATCCATCGCATGGGGCACTGACGACGGATGGGGGTACCCATCCATCGCATGGGGCACTGACGACGGATGGGGGTACCCATCCATCGCATGGGGCACTGACGACGGATGGGGGTACCCATCCATCGCATGGGGCACTGACGACGGATGGGGGTACCCATCCATCGCATGGGGCACTGACGACGGATGGGGGTACCCATCCATCGCATGGGGCACTGACGACGGATGGGGGTACCCATCCATCGCATGGGGCACTGACGACGGATGGGGGTACCCATCCATCGCATGGGGCACTGACGACGGATGGGGGTACCCATCCATCGCATGGGGCACTGACGACGGATGGGGGTACCCATCCATCGCATGGGGCACTGACGACGGATGGGGGTACCCATCCATCGCATGGGGCACTGACGACGGATGGGGGTACCCATCCATCGCATGGGGCACTGACGACGGATGGGGGTACCCATCCATCGCATGGGGCACTGACGACGGATGGGGGTACCCATCCATCGCATGGGGCACTGACGACGGATGGGGGTACCCATCCATCGCATGGGGCACTGACGACGGATGGGGGTACCCATCCATCGCATGGGGCACTGACGACGGATGGGGGTACCCATCCATCGCATGGGGCACTGACGACGGATGGGGGTACCCATCCATCGCATGGGGCACTGACGACGGATGGGGGTACCCATCCATCGCATGGGGCACTGACGACGGATGGGGGTACCCATCCATCGCATGGGGCACTGACGACGGATGGGGGTACCCATCCATCGCATGGGGCACTGACGACGGATGGGGGTACCCATCCATCGCATGGGGCACTGACGACGGATGGGGGTACCCATCCATCGCATGGGGCACTGACGACGGATGGGGGTACCCATCCATCGCATGGGGCACTGACGACGGATGGGGGTACCCATCCATCGCATGGGGCACTGACGACGGATGGGGGTACCCATCCATCGCATGGGGCACTGACGACGGATGGGGGTACCCATCCATCGCATGGGGCACTGACGACGGATGGGGGTACCCATCCATCGCATGGGGCACTGACGACGGATGGGGGTACCCATCCATCGCATGGGGCACTGACGACGGATGGGGGTACCCATCCATCGCATGGGGCACTGACGACGGATGGGGGTACCCATCCATCGCATGGGGCACTGACGACGGATGGGGGTACCCATCCATCGCATGGGGCACTGACGACGGATGGGGGTACCCATCCATCGCATGGGGCACTGACGACGGATGGGGGTACCCATCCATCGCATGGGGCACTGACGACGGATGGGGGTACCCATCCATCGCATGGGGCACTGACGACGGATGGGGGTACCCATCCATCGCATGGGGCACTGACGACGGATGGGGGTACCCATCCATCGCATGGGGCACTGACGACGGATGGGGGTACCCATCCATCGCATGGGGCACTGACGACGGATGGGGGTACCCATCCATCGCATGGGGCACTGACGACGGATGGGGGTACCCATCCATCGCATGGGGCACTGACGACGGATGGGGGTACCCATCCATCGCATGGGGCACTGACGACGGATGGGGGTACCCATCCATCGCATGGGGCACTGACGACGGATGGGGGTACCCATCCATCGCATGGGGCACTGACGACGGATGGGGGTACCCATCCATCGCATGGGGCACTGACGACGGATGGGGGTACCCATCCATCGCATGGGGCACTGACGACGGATGGGGGTACCCATCCATCGCATGGGGCACTGACGACGGATGGGGGTACCCATCCATCGCATGGGGCACTGACGACGGATGGGGGTACCCATCCATCGCATGGGGCACTGACGACGGATGGGGGTACCCATCCATCGCATGGGGCACTGACGACGGATGGGGGTACCCATCCATCGCATGGGGCACTGACGACGGATGGGGGTACCCATCCATCGCATGGGGCACTGACGACGGATGGGGGTACCCATCCATCGCATGGGGCACTGACGACGGATGGGGGTACCCATCCATCGCATGGGGCACTGACGACGGATGGGGGTACCCATCCATCGCATGGGGCACTGACGACGGATGGGGGTACCCATCCATCGCATGGGGCACTGACGACGGATGGGGGTACCCATCCATCGCATGGGGCACTGACGACGGATGGGGGTACCCATCCATCGCATGGGGCACTGACGACGGATGGGGGTACCCATCCATCGCATGGGGCACTGACGACGGATGGGGGTACCCATCCATCGCATGGGGCACTGACGACGGATGGGGGTACCCATCCATCGCATGGGGCACTGACGACGGATGGGGGTACCCATCCATCGCATGGGGCACTGACGACGGATGGGGGTACCCATCCATCGCATGGGGCACTGACGACGGATGGGGGTACCCATCCATCGCATGGGGCACTGACGACGGATGGGGGTACCCATCCATCGCATGGGGCACTGACGACGGATGGGGGTACCCATCCATCGCATGGGGCACTGACGACGGATGGGGGTACCCATCCATCGCATGGGGCACTGACGACGGATGGGGGTACCCATCCATCGCATGGGGCACTGACGACGGATGGGGGTACCCATCCATCGCATGGGGCACTGACGACGGATGGGGGTACCCATCCATCGCATGGGGCACTGACGACGGATGGGGGTACCCATCCATCGCATGGGGCACTGACGACGGATGGGGGTACCCATCCATCGCATGGGGCACTGACGACGGATGGGGGTACCCATCCATCGCATGGGGCACTGACGACGGATGGGGGTACCCATCCATCGCATGGGGCACTGACGACGGATGGGGGTACCCATCCATCGCATGGGGCACTGACGACGGATGGGGGTACCCATCCATCGCATGGGGCACTGACGACGGATGGGGGTACCCATCCATCGCATGGGGCACTGACGACGGATGGGGGTACCCATCCATCGCATGGGGCACTGACGACGGATGGGGGTACCCATCCATCGCATGGGGCACTGACGACGGATGGGGGTACCCATCCATCGCATGGGGCACTGACGACGGATGGGGGTACCCATCCATCGCATGGGGCACTGACGACGGATGGGGGTACCCATCCATCGCATGGGGCACTGACGACGGATGGGGGTACCCATCCATCGCATGGGGCACTGACGACGGATGGGGGTACCCATCCATCGCATGGGGCACTGACGACGGATGGGGGTACCCATCCATCGCATGGGGCACTGACGACGGATGGGGGTACCCATCCATCGCATGGGGCACTGACGACGGATGGGGGTACCCATCCATCGCATGGGGCACTGACGACGGATGGGGGTACCCATCCATCGCATGGGGCACTGACGACGGATGGGGGTACCCATCCATCGCATGGGGCACTGACGACGGATGGGGGTACCCATCCATCGCATGGGGCACTGACGACGGATGGGGGTACCCATCCATCGCATGGGGCACTGACGACGGATGGGGGTACCCATCCATCGCATGGGGCACTGACGACGGATGGGGGTACCCATCCATCGCATGGGGCACTGACGACGGATGGGGGTACCCATCCATCGCATGGGGCACTGACGACGGATGGGGGTACCCATCCATCGCATGGGGCACTGACGACGGATGGGGGTACCCATCCATCGCATGGGGCACTGACGACGGATGGGGGTACCCATCCATCGCATGGGGCACTGACGACGGATGGGGGTACCCATCCATCGCATGGGGCACTGACGACGGATGGGGGTACCCATCCATCGCATGGGGCACTGACGACGGATGGGGGTACCCATCCATCGCATGGGGCACTGACGACGGATGGGGGTACCCATCCATCGCATGGGGCACTGACGACGGATGGGGGTACCCATCCATCGCATGGGGCACTGACGACGGATGGGGGTACCCATCCATCGCATGGGGCACTGACGACGGATGGGGGTACCCATCCATCGCATGGGGCACTGACGACGGATGGGGGTACCCATCCATCGCATGGGGCACTGACGACGGATGGGGGTACCCATCCATCGCATGGGGCACTGACGACGGATGGGGGTACCCATCCATCGCATGGGGCACTGACGACGGATGGGGGTACGATTGGATTGGACTGGGACTCATTGGATAAATGGGTCATCAGGAGTCTGCTCCATTTAGATTAGATACGGTGGAGCAGCAAGTAAGTGGGCTGCCTTTGGATTGGGAGTTCCTGGTTCAAATCCTCGGTCGGGCACACACAGATGCTTTATCTCCTTTTTACTGAGCCATTGGTTCCCTTTGTATTTAATGTTTCAAAGAGACATTTGGAGGCAGCTCCATAAAGAGAAATCTCTGTGGCGCAGCAAGTAATGTGCCTGGTGTTTTGTCAGGTAGTCCTGGGTTCAAATCGTGTGTTCGACCCATCTGCCTGAATAAGTGCAACATGTCCCAAACAGAAATTTATTCCAACAGCATGCCTCTGGTATATAAGAAATGCATTATTAAATGTGGATATTAGAGTTTTTGTAATATTAAAATAAAAAAGCTTTGTTTTTTTTCAAACTCTTACTCTTGTTAATAATTAGGAATGCACCGAATCCAGGATTCGGTTCGAAATTCAGCCAGGATTCTGCCTTGTTTTGTAGGATTCAGATTCGGCCGTATCCTTCTGCCTGGCCTAACCGAATCTGAATTCTAATTTGCATATGAAAATTTTTTCACAAAACAAGGAAGTAAAAAATGTTTTCCCCTTCTAAACCCTAATTTGTATATGCATATGCAAATTAGGATTCGGTACAGCATTCGGCTGAATCTTTCGCAAAGGATTCGGGGGTTCGGCAGTATCCAAAATTGTGGATTCGGTGCATGCCTACAAATAATATATTGCTATAGCGATGTAAATTCTATCATTCTGAGGATTACAGTTCTACAGCTTTCATTGGTCTCTTGGTTTCCCAACACAAGATGGTACGGCTTTATTATTAAAACCATGCAGGCATGTGCATGTCACAGAAACTAGCATTTGGGGCATATTTGGGTACGATTGGATTGGAGTGGATGGGCGCCAGGATGGGACTCATTGGATGGATGGGTCATCAGGAGGCAAGCACATAAAGATTAGACAGTGCGGTGCAGCAAGTAAGTTGGCCAGTTTATGGAATGGGATTTTTGGGTTCAAATCCTGGGTTGGACATGTTCACACAGATGTTTTATCTCCTTTTTGCTGAGCCATTGGTTCCCTTTGTATTTAATGTTTCAAAGACATTCGGTTGTAATGGTCATCTGGAGGCAGCTCCATAAACAGAAAACCCTGTGGCGCAGCATTAAGTAAATGCTGCACTCAGCCGACCCTCCGACACTGCTACAAGCGGGCTTTTCTGTAGGGCTTTTTAAGAAGTACTACAGATAGACCCAGCCTGATTTGTGTGTCTGGCACATTGTAATTAAATGGTATAGACACGCTATGAAGAACGAGACATTGGTAAACTGCTTGATATGCAGAAAAGTAAATTACATAAATGTATCGATTTGGGTCTGCTAAACCTGCAAAATTATTCCTCCAACTTCAACTACAATTGTGTGCCACAGTCTGGATGCTTTGTGAATCGTTTTTATCACTTAGAGTTTGTGTCTTACACTCTAAGATGGTTATTTAGTGCAAATTCCCACATTTAGCTATATTGTCTTCTGTAGCCAAATGGTTAGGGTATTTGTTTTTGAAACAGAGGGTCATGAGTTCAAGACCTATAGCTAACTTTATGCAAACTGATTTACAAATCTTAAAATTTCAAATTAAATATCATACGAAATAAAACATAGTCTTTAGTGTTAAGTCTTTATGTTTTATGGCATATAATATTGAGTTCAAATTTTAATATAAGTAAATCATTTTGCATAAAGTCAGATATTGGTCTTGAACTCATGACCCTCTGTTTCAAAAACAAACACCTTAACCATTAGGCTAGAGAGGTCAAAACAAATAAACTAAGGAATTTGCACTAAATAACCATATCAGAGGTTAAGCCACAAAACCTAAGTGACAAAAGCTAAAAAGGTGCCATTGCACTTACTTATTAGAAAGGATCTGCCTCATATATTCTTACAGACCATGTGTAACGGTGTCCAGCTAAGTCAAGTGACTGGAGTTTGGTACCACAGAAATGCTCCCCTTGAGAAATGAATTCTTATTTCTCATTATCAAGGTACATCTCATAATATTATAACCGTGTTATGGGCTTGCTAAACTCAATATATCCTGTTTGGAATTGGAATATCCAGTTTGGAATTTTAGCAAACGTGTTTGCTAGGCTCATAAATTATCTTTTGAATGAGAGACTGGGAGAGCTAGGAGAGCTCTTGATTAGGAAGATTAATAATATAAAGTAAGAAGAACAATAAAACAATACCCTCACAAAGCAATAGTGACCACCATTTGTAAGCTGGAATGAGTCAGAAAAGGAAGCCAATTAATTTAAAAACTATAAAAAATGAAGACCAAATGAAAAGTTGCTTTCATTGGCCGTTGCATAGCTTATCAAAAGTTAACATAAAGGTGAACTACCCATTTAAAATTGTTAATAATACAACGGCAGTGCCAGCAAGGCAAACCATGGGGAAAGCTTTTCATAGTTGTCCCAGTACAAGTGGCACAACAAATGTTATTGTTGATTCATTCGGGAGCAGGCCAGGATTTGTGGCTAGGCCACAAAGGCCCGGGCCTAGGACGGCACTCCCTGCCGATTTGCTGTTGATTTCTTCTGCTGGATAAAAAGAGGGGAGGCAGCGTGAGGTAGAGAGAGCCCTTTGCAGCAGGCAGGAGAAGCTGCAAGGGAAACGGAATGAGAAGCTCTGCCCCCTTTGTGACATCATCAAGCTCACATTCTGACAGGAAGCAGGAGAAAGCTACAGTCTGGCTGTCACGGTCGGCAACAGTCAGCGCCAATTCTAATTAATGCGCCGCTTGAGGTAGTTCCTTTAATGGGAAGTACAATTGCTTGAGTACAATTGCGCTTTTTTGCAATAGTAAAGCCAAATTTCCGGTTTAAAAACTAGAAATTCGGCTCTTAAAGGTACCAGGAGTCACACTAACTAAGTTATGGTGGACTGTGTCCACTTATAATAAATATATAGAAAATAATATCATCCCTAGGGGACTACGCATTAAAATTCTACCCACATTTGAAGTACAGGATGATAACTTCAAAAGAAGGTGGGAGGAAGTATTACATAGATGTTCTATGTAATTACTGAATCTTGCAGTGGAACATGAAAATCACATAGTATCTATTTTAAAGGGATACTGTCATGGGAAAACCTGTTTTTTTTCAAAACGGATCAGTTAATAGTGCTGCTCCAGCAGAATTCTGCACTGAAATCCATTTTTCAAAAGAGAAAACATTTTGTTATATTCAATTTTGAAATATGACATGGGGCTAGACATATTGTCAGTTTCCCAGCTGCCCCAAGTCATGTGACTTGTGCTCTGATAACCTTCAGTCAATCTTTACTGCTGTACTGAAAGTTTGAGTGATATCACACCTCCAACAGCCTAAAAACAGAACAATTGGAAGGTAATGAGGTAGCAGCTCCCTAACACAAGATAACAGCTCCCTGGAAGATCTTAGAACAGCACTCAATAGTAAAAGCCAAGTCCCACTGAGAATGATTCAGTTACATTAAGTAGGAGAAATAACAGCCTGCCAGAAAGTAGTTCAATCAACTTATGATAATTCACTTTGTTCTACTCGCACAAAGGAAGGTGGGCTTACCAGAGACAGAACTATTGGAAATGGGGACACAACAGGAGAAGGAGGGCTCAGAGACACTAAATATTAACAATCTTAGTGATCATGTCCTCACTACAAACCAGAGTAAAATTCTAGCTAAAGTTTTATCTTTTTCCCAAAGCCATGACATCAGTCCATTCTCACTTTACAAGGATATATTCCTTTTCTTTTGCAAATTATTACTGAAGAAACATTTCAACAAAACTGACCCATCAGGGGGACATATCCCTTAATGGCCACACCAGACCCTAACAATCCCAATGATTTAATTGAGTCTACAGCTCAGGCTCACTTTGAACAAACATCCTTTGATCAAGCTATGACTGACCTTACTGATCTATTATTAGAACAAACCACAGGGAAACAAGTGCTTAAACCCAAAACCCGCTTTATGCCACGCAAAAACACTAGTTCAGCGGTGGTGGTCTTTGGAGAATTAGTAATGAGAGATTTCATGAATATACCTAAGGTGGGCCATAATAACCACAGTAAGGGTGAAAAAACAGCATTGCAGGAAATCACATCTTGGGATGATGTTGTTATCAAACCCTCAGAAAAGGATGGTAACATTGTTATCTGGCCACGCGTGATGTATTTAACAGAAGCTGAATAACACGCTGTGTTATCGTAGATTACATCAAGATCCAACAGTTAATTTCAGAACTGCATATAATAATCTCATTACTGAAGATTTTCAGACAGGCCTGATTGTAAGATGTGAATATAGGGCTCTCCTTAATTACATCTCAATGACTCCTACCTTTTACATGCTTCCAAAGGTGCACAAAAACCTCACCAAACCTCCGGGGCACCCAATTGTCTCAGGCAATGGCAATCTATCTGAAAAAGCCAGCCAATTTATTGACTCTAAGTTAAGAAAGTTTGTTATCAAACTTCCCTAATATATTAGAGACACAGAGGACCTACTGTACAAACTGGAACATGTCAATACGAACAGGGGCAGCATCTTAGTGAGCTGTGATATCCCTATTCATCCATATTACATAAACATGGGCTACAAGCGATCAGGTACTTCATGAAAACAGAGAGCGATTGGGATGGCCAATTTATAGATTTGGTTGAGTTTTGATTGAATCTTAACTTTTTCTTCTTTCATGATAAGTTTTTACAAGTAAAGGGTGTGGCGATGGGAGCAGCATTTGCGCGACCTATGCTAACCTTTTTATGGGATGGTGGGAGGCAAACTGGGTATTTGGGGATTGTTTATCCCAATATACCCAGCATATATCCCTGTGGTTTCGTTACTTTGATGATCTGATATTTCTGTGGATGGGCAGTCAGGACTCCTTACAAGAGTTCCTAGTGGCACTTAATGCCAATAATTTGAATATCAGATTGGCACAGACGATCAGTAAGGAAAGTATTGATTTTCTCGATGTTACATTATCAATCAATGAGAATGACAACATCTCTTCTGATGTGTATCATAAAACCATGGCAACTAATTTGACTTTACATTTTGAGAGCCACCACCCAATTGCTACTAAAAGAGGCATCCCAGTGGGTGAATTTCTGTGCCAGCAACGTTACTGCTCTGCTCTAACCACCTTTAAGCTCAGATCACAGGAACTCACCAATAGACTAATTGAAAGGGGATACTCTCCAACAGTGATCGGCAAAGCTTACTCCAGAGCTATCAAGACTCCCCGTGATACTCTACTCACAGGCCATAAACGTTCTCCATCGAAGGACAATAAACCTATATGTTTTATTGGCACGTATTGTAATCAAAGGCAATAAATTAATTCTGTGCTCATTGTAAACATTGGCACATTTTGAGGACTGACCCTGTATTAGCAACAGCCCTTGGTGCTCATCCTTTGACCTGCTGCTGTAGAGAACCCAATTTAAGGGATAGATTGGTAAGGAGTCACTTTGCGAAACCAATTAAGAAATCAACACAAATGGGCACCTATCCATGTGGAAAGTGCAAAGCTTGCAGCTACATACATAACGAAAGGTCTGTAATTGATAGGTTTGGCAAACGGCATCCCATCACATATACGGGGGAATGTAATAAAAATCGCTAACGGAAAAACTATTCGCAATGCGAAAAGTTATGCCTTTGCGCGAACAAATTTTGCTTTGTGCGAATTTAATATAGCTTTTGCGAGCCCGGAAACTGTTTAGCGACCACTTCCGACAGCGAAAGACCATTTGCGAATTTTATAGTTTGCGCCAATGCGCAGTCAATGTAATAAAACTTCTTACTGAAAAAGTCGTTGCTCCAAAAGATTATGACACCTTCAAGCACTACTTATGAGTGCGCAATTAAAATTCGCAATGCAATAACAGTTTAAGGAACAATATTACATTGCGAGATGTGGATTTTTAGTCTTATTGGTGCGAATTGTTTTGCTCTTTGCGACTTTTATTACATTCCCCTGATAGACTTTCATGTACCACTGAAGCCATAATATATTTGCTAACATGTCCTTGCAATAAGGTATATATTGGCAAGACCAGCCCTCCCTTCAAAAAACAAATTTTAGAAAATGTTTCCAGTATTGAGAAGGCCTCAGAGTGGATTAGGCAAGCAAAAAATTACCACCTGTCAGTCGACATTTCTCGAGTGCCATAATCAATCCAGCAGGGGACTGAAAGCTATGGGTCTCTCCAAGCTATCACTAGGTATCAGGGGAGGAGATCTGGAGAAAGCTTTATTAACTAGAGATTGAATGGATTTTCCTGATGAACACTCTCAGCCCTGTAGGATTAAACAAAAGTATTGTTATGAATATGTTCATATAGTGAAACCTATATTATGTGCTCTGTTTTTACAGAGGATATATGCCTCTCCGATAAATAAATACATTTTTATTGGCTTCATTTACAAGTATTATCTGCGTATTAATTGGAGGGTATAATGCCGTTTAAATGTTACTTTGTGTCCAGTTACTCTGTTGGACACAACCACATTATTAACTGCATCAGTATCCAATCCGAGTATAATGAGTATCAATGTTTCTTATCCTATTTTCATAGAGGATACAATGTATAGTTTACAATATATTATGTTAACACTATATAATTGATCATTTCCTTGGCAGATGAATTATGCATAATATGCATTTTTCTGCGGATCATCAATGTTTCCTGTAATAGAGATGAGACCGATCAGATCACTACCTCCTCCTAACATGACGTCCTTGTCCAAAATTGGCAGACAATAATTATGTCAGCAGGTGCGAGCGGCTATAAAACTCAATATGCATTTCCGTGATCGCTGTCTTTGATAAAGCCTGGGGTTGCTGGGCAAAATGCGTCAGGCGCTATTGACTCTCTTTTTAATAATAATAGGCAGGACAGCCACATCTTTTCACAAAGATGTAAAAAAAAATTAAGAAAATAATAAAAAATGAATGCAATCCCATTTGAACAGCTATACAGTACAGCTTAAAGGGGTTGTTCACCTTCAATGTCCAAATCTTATGAAACCACTAAAAATAGAAAACCCATTTGCCATCATAAAAAGTAAAAATGTCATTATAAAAGCTAGTCTATATACCATTTAAATCTTTCCTTCTCCTGTCTCTCCGATCAGTTTTCTGAAGGTCTCTCTGATCAGTTTTCTGAAGGATGGGAGTGGCCTGTTTTAAAACTGCACTTCCTATATGATTACATCATCACTCTCAGGCTTTGCCCTTACTTGGTTCTTATTGGACATTGATACTGTCCTCCCCTTGTAATTCATTGGTTGCTTGTGCACTTGTAAGCAGTCACATAAATTCAAAGGCAAATTTCTCCCTTGAAGAAGAGAAAAATCACTGGCACAGCATGGGTTATTTCTAGCAGGGAGAACCCTTGCTCATTTATTGCGGATGCAACATTTTGGGGCGTAACCCCTTTGTCAAGCATGATGCATGATGCTTGACAAAGGGGTTACGCCCGAAATGTTGCATCCGCAATAAATGAGCAAGGGTTCTCCCTGCTAGAAATAACCCATGCTGTGCCAGTGATTTTTCTCCTCTTCACGCTGAACTTGAGGTCGCCAACGCCTCCTTCATTGAGCACCTGGGACTCATACAGATAAGGAAGGCCAGGGTGTGCGAGGGTAACATCTTTTCTATTCCTTTAATTTCTTCCTTGCATTGGCTGCTATCTTGTGCACATTACTTGAGTGTCTCACATAGCTAAAAAGACCCAGCATATCCCAAATCTAACACATTTTTACTATGCAAATAAGCATATACATTAATGGACATGTAAACTATATAAACCCTTACCATGTCATTAAATTAGGCACATATTCCCCACACAAAATCATTGTCTCTGTATTTTTACCCTCCGTTAGCCGCACTGTAGTGTTTTCCTGAATGCAAGATCTGCTTCAAACAGGCGGACATTTTCTATCAGCTACATCATCATTTATTTTTGTATATTCAGCCACGCCTGATGTTCTTGCTCCGAAGTTTTGTTTTGAATGTAACTTTATTAAGTATGTGGAATCCTACTCACTCCTACATGTAACCCCACTGTTTATATTTTTTATATCTGGAGCGGTCTATTTCCTATGACGGACGAATGACTAGTGTCAGAGGGTCGATATCTATTACCCCCGCCCTCTATGACGCCATTACGATATAGGGCCCAAGGCAGGATGGACTATAAGGGCTAATGGTCAACTGTGGACAATGGTCACTCAAATAAATAAATGATCTCCACTCTGTTACTTAGATTCCAGAGTGTCTGCATAGTGTCAGCATGTCTCTTATGCCCTTTTACAGAAGTGTTGCTCAATAGCTTTACCACAATGACTATGTTAAGACAACAGATGTTTGCGAGGCTGTGAACAGTTGGAACCAGGAAACTATTTTGTTGCAAAACTGCACATCTTGCAAGAATGTATAAATGTATATGTCAGTAAGTCTCCTCGCCAGACCATGTATGGTATTTCCGTGTACCCCTTGTCACAATTACTGTAAATGCCTTCTGAAAGCTATATAACGCTTGGACCAAGAGGTGGATCTTTGGTGAGTCCTTGGGTGACATTCTGTGTGTTACTCCAACAGTTTACCCATACAAAACTGTTATGTTGTATTGTACTGAATAAATTGCCTGACTATTACTAAAGGTTTTCCTTTACTGAGTTTTGTCTTACACAAGGTCAAAATGGTACTACTAAAATTACCATCACCACTCACTCATATGCATAATCCCAATCATACATGTAATCCCACTCACTCATATGCATAATCCCACTCATTCATATGCATAATCTCACTCATACATGTAATCCCACTCACTCATATGCATAATCCCACTCATACATGTAATCCCACTCACGCATATGCATAATCCCACTCATGCATGTATTCCCACTCACTTGTACGTGTAATCCCACTCATGCATATGCATTATCCCACTCACACATATGCATAATCTCACTCACTCATATGCATAATACCACTCATACATCTATTCTCACTCATATGCATAATCTTACTCATACATGTAATCCCACTAACTCATTTAATCCCACGTACTCATATTTGCTTGTAACTCTATGCAGAGGCAGCAGAAGCCACCAATGCAGAGAGAAGTGCAAATCTGCTCAATAATGTTCCCAGTACTTTCTTGGCAGATAGAGCCCTTGTCTGCCAGAATATATAGTGTGTGTACTTGGCAAACAAAGTGTTGAAGTACAGGGTTCCACTGAGAACTGCAGGTAGTATGGTATTCTTTGGGGGAAGCAGGTCTATGCACTTTGCTTTGGAGTACAGAGATTTGCAAAACACAAAAGTGATCTACCTTGTTTTTGCATGCACAGTACATAATGTTCCTGCAATGTATCTACTGCAAATGCACCAGACTAGAACAGGAGGCATTTGGGAGGAAGAATGAGAATGGTGGTGTAGTAGCTATCATTACACAGTAACCTTGGGCTATAGGTGTACAAGGCCAGTATATGTAATGGGTAAAGTATATGTGTGCACATTTTATACAGTCAGAGGGTAATCAAAAAAACAAGTGGATCAGATGCATGTGGATGTGCATGCTTATTGGGGTTTTTCAGTCTGATTTACTTAGAAGACACTTTTCTCCTTGCCCGCAGGCTATACATAGCAGGTTGGAGGTTATAGTAGAATAACTTGACGATCTTTAAATCATTGAGATGTACAAGCAAATGATGCTGCTAACATTTGCCCATATATCACAATCTCTGGATGGTAATTTGATATATTTGGGGTGATTTAACTTACACTCCCCAAAAATGTCCCTTAGGGCTCTTACTTATGGGCAATTTTATGTGATTAGCAACTGCAAAAATGCATTTTGGCCATTTATATGCATTTTTAAAAGCAACTAATGGATCTTCCTCAAGTGTAGTAAAACTGCACTCCAGTGCATTCAGCCAGTGCAGCACAGATAGAAACATACACAACTCTTTTACGTGGCCCCCGTACTGACACAGGCCCATGTAAGTGCCAAACACAGAATGTTGCATTGCACCTGCATTCAGAGCTTACATGCGTCTGTGTCAGTATGGGAAAGAAAATGCAGCATGTGGCATCTTGATGAAACACTCAAACCTGCACTTCAAATGCATAAAATAATACCCTTGTGTATGAGCCCTAGGAGAGAATGCTCTCTAATTAGTCATACTTTTGGTTTGGTATATATTATAGTATAGCCCAAACACACAGAGATTTGTTGTCTGTGGTAAATCTATCCTGCCAAAAATGCTTCCATGTGCCTAAAATACATTATGCAGCAATCCAAATGAATCACAGTAACATTGCCTTCTTTTGCTGATATTAAACTGGATCATCGCTATGATGTTTTGGCAAGGAGAAAGCATTTTCATGAGATTTCTTACCCATAGTAAACATGAACTACAGGTATGGTATGCATAATTCAGAAACCCATTATCCAGAAAGATCTGAATCACAGAAAGACTGTCTCTCACAGATTCCATTCTATCCAGATTTTTAAAAATAATTTCCTTTTTCTCTGTACAGGTAAGGGATCCGTTATCCGGAAACCTGTTATTCAGAAAGCTCCGAATTACACAATGGCCATCTCCCATAGACTCCATTTTATCCAAATATTCCAAATTTTTAAAAATAGTTTCCTTTTTCTCTGTAATAATAAAACAGTAGCTTGTACTTGATCCCAACTAAGATATCATTAATTGTTAGCAGAACCAGCCTATTGGGTTTATTTAACATTGAAATGATTCTCTAGTAGACTTAAGGTATGAAGATCAAAATTTCGGAAAGATACATTATCCAGAAAGCCACAGGTCCTGAGCATTATGGATAACAGGTCCTGTACCTGTAGTAATAAAACAGTAGCTTGTACCACAACAAATATCCATGTGTGCCAGTACTCTGGGAATTCTGCTTTTGGCCAATATGTAATAGTACCTTACTTTTCAAAACCATAAAAAATCCCTGTAGCTGGTATTGTGTGTCGTTTCTGTATAAATGAGATTAAATAGTAATTTTATTAAAAGGAAAAAAAAATAACACAGGCTCTGGGGACTGATTTGTTACAGAAAACAGGTGAGTTTAAGTACTAGCAGCATTGTGTGCATATAAGTGGTATTCTCTGGTACAAGCAAAGGTAATTCCCCTTGGACAATCATTGATGAACACAGGGCATTATCGGTCTATTAAATCTGACAAACACGTGAAATTCACGATTGTCCAACAGGCAGTTCTTCTACTATTGCCTTTTGATATTATTACTTTATATCCTCTTATTTGCACAATTATCAGAAATCCCTTACTGTATCTGAAAAGTGAAAAATACCACTGCAAAGTCCTTTCCAATTCTCTAATCAAACAAATATATATATATTTTTTTTTTTTCTTTCCTTTTTTGACACAGGTACACAGGAGTTGAAGGTCAATAATAAATCCTAGGGCTGTCTGGTGTAATGATTATAGAGTAATTAATAAAATAAATCCTCTTACTTCAGCAAATACTGCTAAAATGTAATGTAATGACACAGGCAGAGTTGTGTTTGGAAAGTAAAAGTGCACACACAGTCATTTGAGTATAGAATACAGACAAAATAAGAACACTTTGCAAAGGTGATGTGCTTGTATTGCTCATTTATTGGTACAGTTTATTGTGCAGAACATTTACTCAAGACTCTCAAAACTTATTCCCCTGGAGCCTGTCCACTTATAACTTACCCCCAAACACTGAGAAATGTCAGCTGAGCCCTGCCTGAAAGTGACTGAGCTCTCCCTCCACATGAGACTATTCACCAGCACTCCCCAAGTACAAAAATTACATTTTCTCCTCACAAACCCCATTATAACACAACCGTCCTCCACACACACAAAAGACAGAGTTCTCCCTCCTCACATGTCCCCACAAGTGACAGACCTTCCACCCAGCACTGACTTTACCTTCCCTCACACACAGACACTCCATTTACCCCTCCTCCCTCCATGTGGATCAGTCACAGATCACTTGTCCCTTCACACAGCAGCTCCCTCCTCCCTCCTTCAACCTCACACAAGCCTGTGCCCCCCGCACCCTCCTCTTCCCCCCTGTGAAATGACACACTTTTCTCCCAATACACACAACACACAACACAACAGCTAAACATTCACATCCTTCAAGTCAGCCCCTTTACATAAGAAACTTCTCTGTACATACATTCTGCCACACCAAGTCCCACCAGAAGGGTTCTCCTTTCCTCACACGCTGGTGCAGCCCCGCACTACAGAGCAGTGTGTATGCAAATTAACCACACTGACTAGGGATGCGAAGGAGACTGACAGGAGAATCAGCCAATCAAAGTTAAGCTTCAGAAACTACTGCATGTGTGCACTTCCTGCTTCTGCCAGGAGTTTGTATGATGTAAAATAAGGACGTACAATGATCACTGTAGTGTTTTTGGGGGTCGGCGACCCCCCCAACAGGAGGCCCATGATGAAAGGGCCCCATCTGCATAGGGATCCATCTGAGGTAAATATATCATCAACTGCACATTTTTTGTTAAACATTTATATGGCAAAGCTTGTTATTTTTACATGAGCTGTTATATTTTTGAATGTTATATGAAGGTGCACAACCCCATTAACATTTACTGACACATAAATAATTCTCACTGTATCAGAAACATAGTAATTTTTTCATAATATTTTTATTAACAAGTCACTTTTAAAGTGATTGAGAATACTAAGTGACTGATACTTAAGCAACAGATTTACATATTATGTGGCAAATTTAATATTAAAGTAAATATTGCCCTTTTACAGCTTTTATTTTCTAGCCATAATTTTGTGATAGACTGTGTGCTGCCTCGGAGTTCACCTGACCAGAAATAATGCAGCTCTAACTGTAACAGGTGAAGTGTGGAACTTTGTCCGTTAATTGGCTCATGTGACCTAACATGTATGGTTTGTTTTTGCTCACCATGAATTGTAAAATCCCAGTGAGCAGCTCTTATTTCTTAAAATGGCAATTTTCTATTTAGGATTACCCAATAGCACATGCTACTAGAAAAAAGTATATTATTATGAAAATGGTTTATTTAGATGAAGCATTGTTTTATATAGGAGCTGCTTTATGCAATATATTTTTATAGAGACCTATATTGTTTGGGGGTATAGTTTTCCTTTAAGCACATTACAGACAAAAATATAGGCCCTGTTTTGTGTTTCTATCAAATGTGAAAGGTTTGCTGAACCAAGACTTTGATATATAAACTCATACTTTTAATAGATAAATGGCCATATTCTTGTGAAAGAACTAGCGATTTCCTATAAATACGGCATGCATTTTCATGTACCTTAATTAGGTCATTATTATTCTCATTATTTATGACTTCTTTTGCAGCTGGGAAAAGATGGATTTTTCACAAATGAGCAGATGTGGGATCCCTGAACTGAAAGGTATTTCAAATAATCAACTCTTTGAAGAATGCTTCAAGATGTAGTCTTAAACGATCTAAATAAAACAGTTTAATAAAAAGTGTTCATCCAATATTGTTGGCAAGGGCAATAGTCATTAATAGAATAGAGAATAGCATTTTGATGGTTTTGGAGTTTACATATCTCAAGGAGTGTTTAACTCATTTTGCCAAAAACAAATAGTTCAGCCTCCTTTAGATAATAATGTCTCTGTCAGGTCTGCAGGGGAGAAAAAAAAATCAACCTAAACCTTCTTAAAAATTAACAAAAAAGTTTCAAAAGTTCAACATTTCTATGGAACTTATTAATAAAGCAGAAATAGAAAGTATAACATTTTTTATACTCTAATAATTATACTCGAATATACTCGATGGGAGGTTATTTAAGAAAAAATTTGAACGTCTAATCAAATAGTTGACCCAAAAATCTGAATCAAATTCAAATCGAGTTTTCACTCTGAAAAAAACTTGAATGTCAGGAAGGCAATTTACATATTCAAATGGTTCAATGGACCTCTGCTATTGACTTGTAAATGACATCGGGAGGTTTTAGGTAGGGATGCACCGAATCCACTATTTTGGATTTGGCCAAACCCCTGAATCCTTTGCGAAAGATTCGGCCGAATACCGAACCGAATCCTGACATATGCAAATTAGTGGTGGGAAGGGGAAAACATTTTTTACTTCTTTGTTTTGTGACAAACAGTCACGTGATTTCCCTCCCTGCCCCTAATTTGCATATGCACATTAGGATTCGGTTCAGCCGGGCAGTAGGATTCCTATATTTGGTACATGCTTAGTTTTAGGTGGACAGAATAAAGTCCAGAACAAATAGCTCAAGTGGGAGCACTTACCAGACTTTAACTGCACTGCCATCCCCTGCAGTGATGTCTTGTCCCGCAAAGCAAATTTTCAGAAAAATGTAATAATAAACAAGCATATAAACTGAGCGGATTTGATCAGAGTTTGTAGCAGAAAATATTGAGATAAATCCAGACTTTGATAAATTGCCCACTTAGGGGGTTATTTACTAAACTCCTAATGTAAAAATCACGAAAAATTCTTAATTTTTTTTATACAATCTGACTTTTAAAAAAATCACAAATTCGGGTTTATTAAACCCCGAGAATAGAAAAGTCAGAATCTGAAAATCCGGCATCTCAGACCTGTCGAGGTTGCATATAAGTCAGTGGGAGAAGTCCCAATGATTTTTTGATGTGAGCTGGGTTTCGTGCAAAACCTCGAAGTTTTCGGGTGAAAAATCCAAAAAAATGTGAAAATCAGATGAAAAATCAGAAAAAAATCTTGAAAAGCAGATTTTTTTCCACAAAGCAAATTTCCGGGAAATGTAATAACAAATAAGCACGAGAAAACCCGAGCGGCTTTGATAGAAGTTCGAAGCAGAAAATATTGAGATAAATTAGGAATTTGATAAATAACCCCCTTAGAAACATTGGAACTACTGCTACCCCGATAAGGGTAGTACTTCCAGGCTTCTCCTACTGGGTTGCATCAATAGGCACAGCAGCAAATCTTTACTTTGAAAATGTTAGCAACTTGCATCCAATATATGCATTTATTTTGATGATTCTGGTGCAAATCCTAACAAAAAAAATCTGTGTTGTATGCAAAAACTGCACTTTGCATGTTGCTTTGCATTCATTAGTGACCCATATAATAAAGTTTTACAGCATTTGTGCAGATCTTGGTGGCAGTAGTTATACAATCTAATCTAATCTGATCTAATAAGGTATGTGGCAGTGTTGCTTAGATCACTCTAACATTCAGCCATTTTTGTTCCTATTGTTTAGTGAAAATATAATGCACATCAAAAATATAGCAAGCACACAACCTGTATGAATGGTTTCAGGAAACACAATAGAAAACATTTTCATCATCTGGGAAATAATTCATGTTTAACCAAGTAAAGATTCATTCCCCTAATAGAATCTGAAACTTGTTCTAATCTACAACTCTCTTATACATAAAGTTGTGCTTATGAAAAAGAAAAAAGGCATACCAAATTTATAGAGAAAGGACAACATCATATTATAAATTGGAGTGGGAAAAAGGTGAAGTTTATGGGTTGTGTTGACTAATTTAAAATATTATATTTATATTATTATCCATACTGCAGTATATCCCTGCTTATCGCACTGAATGGTATATTTTCTCAGTGTATCTCTTGCTAAGAACAGGTGTGACATTTGTCTGCTGTGTTCACTTCAGTACTGCAGCCTACTTTTGTTTTAAGGCTATGGCATCTCCCTTGGCTGAAGCTTAAAAATTAAGCATTTATTACAGTTCTTTATTGCTTGACAAGGTAAGATTTTGGTGGTAAGACAGATGTCAGGGATTCAAAGTCTTTTCTTTATTGAACAGGATATTATACCTCTTGCCCATGCATTGTAAGGAAATGGAGTTACATTCAAGCTATGTTACAGTGTTTTAACAGATGAGTTAAAGGAGTGTATATACAGTAAGACAAAGATCAACCTGATAAAATGTACCCTTCAGTGCTATAAGCAGGGATGTACTCACTGCAATATCGATAATACACTGGTATTTTAAATAACTCAATACAACCCACAACCTTCACCTTCTCCCCACTCCAATTTATAATATGACGTAGTCCTTTCTCTATAAATATGTTATGCCTTTTCTCTAAACTAGGCTGCAGTACTGAAGTAAACACGGCACAAAAATGTCAAATTTGTTCTTAGCAAGAGATAAAGGGGTGCTGTCTATCTATTGAGGGCTCCAGTTTTCAGTATAATGTATATTGGGGGATACTAGAAGACGGCAGTAACACACAGGGCCAGAACTAGGGGTAGGCACAAGAGAGGGCGCAAAGCTTGGGGGCGCCAGGCACTTACCTTATGTGCAGCCTACCCCATGTCCGGCAAGTGTTACCTGTTACCTGTGCGCTCTATGAAGTCAAAGTGCTTTGCGCACAACCACGCACGTGCATCCTCGGTTGCACATGGTTACGCACAATTACGCACGTGCGTCCTCGGGCCTTAGTTTTAGTTTGACTTGATCTTGGCCTGACTACTGGATGCAGAAACTCTGCTGCCTGTACTGACTGACTGTCTTGACCTTGCATTCATTTTTAATTCTGTATTTGGTGCCCATGGTCCTCCTATAACTGCTGCCACTCCTCCACCGAGAGTTGCCATATTTACATCTTCAGAATCTGCAGGAGATGCTGTTCCTCAATGTACTCTCTAACAAAGATGTGCAGCCCATGAGATGATAGGGGCATGCAATATATTTTTAATTTTAATGGACAGAATAAACTTCATTTTTTAAATGTTTTTCGGTCTCTCTGGTGCTTCATCATTTGATTACTCTCCAATAAACCTACTGAGAACTGGAGAACTACAGGTTGGAAGGCCTCTTAGTTTTCCTTAAAGGAGAACTCAACCCCCAATTAAGAAAAGCCCCTACTTACTAAGGAAGATATTCCTCCCCTCCCTGCCCCCCCATACTTCAATAGGTCTGAAAATGTCCCTAAAATTTTTCTCATCTAATATTGCAGAGTAAGCGCAGTGGAGCTTGTGGACGCCATCTTTAGTAGGTAGGGGCTTTTCTTAATTGGGGGTTGAGTTCTCCTTTAAAATGGGTTATATTGCTTTTTCAAAGATGTATACAGTCTCTCAAAATGTTGTATGGCACGTTGTAACCATTATACAAGCATTCTATTTCTGAAAGCTGCTTTTTCAAAAGTTCAAAAGTTAAAGTTATGTTTAGAGAGCATTAATGAATATTCTTTGTCATCAGTTTTGGCCATCTGCCATTTTTGAATACTTAAAAAAATGCTTTTATACATGACATAGAATAACCTTCGAATTAAGCATCTCCCAGGAAAGTCACTGTCATTGTCAGCTGTTGGAAGAGCTCTAAAGTGTACATCTCTGTTTCATAAAATCCTTTTTTTTTTTTACAACCCCCTGTTAAAGCGATGTCACAAATATTAAATTTAATTATATTCTCTCTGTGCAAAGCCTTTACAGAATGCCTGCAACCTGTTGTGCCTTGTGTCACCACCATAGCAGTTGGTGATTATTCAGGAATATTTGGACTGGAAATGTGGCAATTGTTGCAGAGCCAGAACTTCTAGTTTCCTTACTTCATTCTTCGAAAATAAATTTCATATAGATCATAAACACAAGTGAAACAGCGCACTAAATTTAATTCGTATTTTGCCTTATGCTCCTGCCAAGGTTAACACGGTGCAAAGATATAATTATCATAAAACAAAGCTAATATTCATAACAGTTAACCAGTATGTTACCAGTATTACCTATTTTCTGTTAGCTGGAGGAGATGGTTGTTCCATATATGAGAAGCTATGTAATTATTTAAAGAACAGGAAACATCAAACCACACTCAAATGCAACCTGGTGTCAACGAATAGACAATCGTAGAATTAAAGTACACTATAACAGTAGGTCTTTCAAATGTAGAAATATTATTTCAAATATTATTTCAATAAGGGCATACCAAGTAAACATAATGTCCTGCTGCCTGGAGAACATAAATTGTCATTAATGCAAATTATACTGTAAGGATGCATTTTTTTATAATGTAATTATAAACCTGAAAAATCTGTTGCGATGCAATGGTGCTTGCAGTAATAGATTTGGAGGAAAGTTTTTCTACTCAACTTTAATCTCGTTCATGAGTTTTCACATGATAATCCATTAAATTACTTTTTCTCTCTGAATTGAATCTGGCCAAAAGTCCTTCAGAGCAGTCCTTCAAAAGAGTTATCAGCTGAAGTGAGTAGAGGGTTAACCCAAAACATTCCATCTGTTTTGCTGGTTGTCCACAGTGGACCAACCATTATGAGGGGACTTGGCAAGTGTTTTAGTAGCATCCAGAGGGCAGGAATTATTTTTATGATTTATGTTTTAATCCTGTGCTGTGAAGGGAACCCATGTGTTCCAACATGCTGCCTTAAAATGTTGTCTTTTATGGATCCCCAATCTGTGTACAGTGTATGCAGCCCCTGAAACTTACAAAAGAAACAATTGTCTTGAAGTGCACCCCACCCCCTATAATTGGAACTGTCAGAAATAAAATTGTGCTATTCATCCTCAGGTTATTACTCATGGAAGAATAGGTTTTATTTTTTACATTTTTCCAAATTGACTCCAGTTGAACTTTTTTCCATAAGCTGCCCCTGTTTTATCCTCCAACGCAGAGGTTTCCCTTTAGTCCCCCATATCATAATTTGGGTGAAATAGGAGAAAATGCTTATTTATTAAAGATTGCATTTTAGCAGTTTTAGAGGTTTTAGAAACACGACCAAACTCACATTCTCTAAAACCACAATTGTCATTGCATTTATTAAAATATCAGAATAATAGTATGAATAAAAAAAAGCTCTGAACAATGCAGTAAAAATATGAATACATCGAAAACCTCTGAAAAGTTTAGCTTTTCGAACAATTTTTAAAAGTCTGAAATGATTTAAAGTGGTCCAAAAAGATCCCATCAGCTCCCATTGACTTCTATAGCATCTCAACAACTTTTACTTTGCAGGTTTGGCATTAGAGCTTTTCATGGTTTTTATACTTAATAATAAATCTGGAATTTTTATAACTTTTTAGTAATAGATATACATGTATATATACTCCTCTGTTATTAAAATGGATAACTTCTGATCAGAAACTTTTCCCACCTATATTGGAAAGTAGAGCCAGTCCAGGCCTTGCTTTACTGAACATTATAAGAAACATGAAGTGAAAGCAGTTCAGTTATAAATAATCTTAAACTGCATAAATACATTAGTATGCCTAAAAAAAGAATCTTATGTGCACCCCCACTGCTCCTCCAATCCCCTTAATTTTATAAGGGATGGCCAGAGTTGAAGAAGATCTAAAATTTCTGTTTTGAAGCTTACAGAAAAAAATGGGAAATTAAAGGTTTTGCTTTTCTATATCAGGTGGTTATTCCCCAGCTACTAAGAAAGTAATGGCTATTTATTCCATCATATATGAACTCATACATTTTGCCCATTACATTGTCAGCATTCTATGGTTCATTTGCAAAGACAGGAAGATTTTTACTTTAATTACCTATTTCAGCATTCATTTTTTTTTTTTCAATTACAACGACTGTGATAGTGTCTTTTAGAAAATCGTCAAAGCTTGAATGTAGTGATATCAGCACTTAGAATGCATTGTTTAGTTATTAAGATTTGAAATATGTATTCGTTCCTGCTTTCACTTACTGAAAGAGGCAAGAAATCTCACAGTAATTACATGTCACAGTAATCAGCACCATCCACTGTTTGACTATTATAAAATTCTGGTATTTAATTCAAAAAAGATTGTAACAAAATATTTGCTTCCCAATAGAAGTCTGCGGCATTTCTTTTGATCTTTTATTAGCATAGAAGATTAATTCAAAAATGTAAATGTTTTGTTAAGGACATTAATATGCTGCATGTTACAGTTCTTTGATACTTTTTACTTTCAAGTTCAAATCAATTTCATTAAAGGGAAAAAAATCTAAAAGCATTGCAGTGCTCTAATTAAGTTATTAACACTTTCCTGTGAAGCAGTCTTATTACTACATCGCTCTAGCTTCATTTACTTTTAGTTTGAGGTGAATAGTTTTTAAGTATGACTTTTACTGAAATTACTTCTGTAGCTCAGACTATGTTCTGCACATAAAGGCCTAAAGGCTAATGATGCTATAAATTCTCTATTGTGTACACTGGACTTACAGTGCCATACCAACCACCTACTGCAGTCATTGGTGACCCATTGCTCTTAAGTTTTATCTGTTACCTTGACGAAGTCTGAAGTGGGAACACTGGTTGTGGCAGTAGCTCCAAGGTTCTCCTGCAGCAGTAGGTACACATTCACACCATTCATCAGAACTGAGCTCTATGATTGTCATGCATCCATCCAGCTCTATGATTGCCAATGCATCTAACCATCCTCTTCTAATAAATTATGCATATCTGTCCATATTGACACTAGGGAACTCTGGAGTTACTGCCACCTTGAACCTGGTTGAGGGTTCCTACAGCAGATTTCATCCCTAGGTACACCATATTTGCACCTAGTAAACTGGATGCAAATAATATTGTGACTGCTCACTCAACACAACACACAACCTCCACTCTGAAAATGTTAAGGCAACTAGCAAATAGATTTTAGCATTAGGTGCGACTGCAGCAGATATAACTTGGAAGAGGCTAGAGAAAAAAGCACTGCATTGTGGTTAAACACATGGCTATTTTCATACAAAATTACACTTTGTGCTTTGCAAATACATTCCTAATTAACCCTATATACTTTCCTTACACTGGGAGCCCAGTTTAAGAATGCTTGAGTTCCATAAGTTCCATCTTGCGTGATTTATTCCTTATATCACCTCATCTTTCTGCCAAGGGGTTTTCTGCCCTTGCCCAAAAAATAAAAAGCCCAGCAGGTGCCGAGATTTCTATTTTTGGAAAAAAAATTGCTCGGGGGGAAAAAACCCACTCAGCAGGAAGCAGAGGTATTCAAATCAAGAAGCCATGGAAGACTTTGAGAACTCTTGTGTGGTTTTAGTACCAGTATGCTCAAACCCAAAGGCTTGAGCAGTCTTAAATTAGTCCCTAAGTGACCATTAGCCATGCATACTAAAGGTTCCATGAATAAATTCAGCCAGTATATATCTAACTTAGGTTCTAGTCACCAACATAAACTTAACACATGGAAAGTACATTTTAAATCAGTGAGCAGGCAATTCTAATTTCTATAGAAGATGTAGTGAAAGAAATCCACTTTATACTATTCATACTTAAATACAGGCCTGTGCCGCTATTCAAATTACATGTAAAATCTCAGAATTACTGTACTCAGTTTATTGTACAAGTCAATTTAGTAGAGGTTTTTGTTAGCCACAATGTAATAATATCCTTTTGTCAGAATCATCAATGTAAAAGCCATTTTTCATTTGGTTTCAATTTTAATATAAGTAATTTATATAAATGGTGGATATTTGCAGATATTTGCGTATCTTGACAGCGCTATATAAATAAATGATGATGATGATAGTTGGTACTAGTCACTTTAACAGCCACAGGGATATAGAAGAACAATCTTTAAAGTAATTATGAATACCGGTACAAGCCTATATTTAAATATAAAAAGGGAAAGTGGGTTTCTTTGCTATATCTTGTATACAAATATTTCTATTCCATAATGATTTTAGTATGACTATTAGGGATGGGCGAATTTTTTCGCCTTGTTTTGTCACAAAAATGATGCCCATAGACTGGTATGACTCTGTGTGTCAAAAAAAAAAAAATTGACGCGAGTCAAAAAAACTAAGAGTAATCATGTCATCTCGCAAGCGTCTTTTTTTTCCAGAGAAAACAACCCCAACCGTGACAATCTACAATCCCTTTAACCAGTTTAGTTGCACATCTCTGCACTCTCTCCAGCACATTTATATCCCTGTTAAGGACTGGAGTCCAAAACTGCACTGCATACTCCAGATGAGGCCTCACCAGGGACCTATAAAGAGGCATAATTATGTTTTCATTCATTGAGTTAGTTCCCTTCTTTATGCAAGACAGAACTTTATTTGCTTTAGTAGCTACAGAATGACACTGCCTGAAATTAGACAACTTGTTCTCTACAAAAACTCCAAGATCCTTCTCAATTAAGGAAACCCCTAACACACTGCCATTTAGTGTATAACTTGCATTTATGTTATTTGTGCAAAAGGGATAACCTTGCATTTTTCAACATTGAACCTCATTTTCCAGTTTGCTGCCCAGTATCTAGTCAAATCACTCTGCAAAGTGGCAGCATCCTGCATGGAACTTATAGTTCTGCACAATGTTATATCATCAGCAAAAATAGAAACAGTACTTTCAATGCCCACCTCCAGGTCATAAATAAACAAGTTAAAAAGCAAAGGACCAAGTACAGACCCCTGTGGTACTCCACTGACAACACGGGTCCAATTAGAAAATGTTCCATTAAATTTGTTTGGCAAGATCGGTTACACATAAAAATATGCTGACACAAACTCATAGTATTATGATTTGCAACAAAGTAAAGTATTTTATTTCTTAGTAGCCCTTCAAAAAGCTTTAGCTTGTCTGATAGCTTTTTTGCATGATTTATTGGCCTCCTGATAAACGACAAACGCTTCAGCTAATGGTTCAGCTAACTTGAAAGCATTAAAAGCACGTCTTTTTTTACAAACCTCAACACCAACACTTCTGTCAAACCACAAAGGTTTTGCTTTGCGACAACGTTCCTTGCTTACAAGGGGAATATACTGACGTTTATTTATCAAGCAGCATTTTATAGACATCCCATTTGTCTCCAGTGTTTAACATTTTACGACTTAATATGTTGCAGAGATGCCCTTATATTGTCAAGTTTGCCCTTCTAAAGTTCAGTGTTTTAGTTATTCCCTTCTGATATCTTCCCATTGTAAAAGGGAAATCTGTCATTGATTCCTATATGACCATGACAGGTTTGAGATGGAGTAATTTTGGATTCTGACATTAAGTAGCCTTGTGGATTTTTTTTTCCAACAAAAAATTATTGTTTTGATCTTTAAAATCCAGACCAGAAAAATGTGGGTTTTAGTAAATAACCCCCTAAATCTGTTTTTCTTGTAACAGAGGAATCTCTCTAGCTGGTAATCTGTATGCCCCCCTCATCCCTCCCCAAGACCTTTTGCTAATCCCACTGCCCAGTCTACCCTAGCTTCCCCATAATACTCTGGCTCACCCCCTCCTTGTCCAATTTAAACACTCCTCCAACATCCTTCCTCTATCACAGTGGACCCCCTTCCATTGAGGTGCAATCCTTCAAGACTATGTATATATATATATATATATATATATATATATATATATATATATATATATATATATATATATATATAGATCTAGATCAGGGGTGTCCAAACTTTTTACAACAAGGGCCAGATTTGGTGATGTTAAAATGTGTGGGGGCCGACCAATCAGCCTGACATTCTTTGACCCATTAACATAATTAAACTAATTTAAACAAGGAATCGCGTAGCCGTAGCAATAATATTTGGGCACATTAGTGAAATGACCTGCCACTTGAAACCTTCTGCCATAAAGAAGTATTCAAGAGCAGCATGTCACCAATAGTATATAGACCAAGTGGCAGATCATTTCACTAATGTGCCCAATATTACTGCTACGCCTATGCGATTCCTGATCGCACAGTGCTGGCTGGCCATATTATTATTAAATTCATGATGGAAGCTGCGGGCCGGTGTAAATTTGAAAATGGGCCACAATTGGCCCCCCGGGCCTGACTGTGGACATACCTGATATAGATTGAACCCCAAGGAAAATTCAGCCCAGTGCTGTAGGAACCCAAACCCTTCCTTCCTACACCAAGACTATAGTTTGGCGTTTTAGCTCCCTAGGCTACTGCTGTCTTCCTAAACTTGCATGTGGCATAGGCAAAATGTTGGAAAAATTACATTGAAAAACCTAGCCTTAATCTTTGTCATTCCTAAATATTTAGCCTAGTCCTAGAACAACTACATCACTAAACTTAAAAATTGTGTCAGTACAAAATATCTCATTGAATTATTTAATAACATTTACTGGGCTATCCTAACATTTATTGGGCTATCTTAAAAACTCTTAAAGAGGACCCTCCAATCAAAAAAATGATTCCAAATCCTATTTTATCATGTTAGTCAAGCAAAATTAACTTAAATTACACTGTATAAATTATTTGAATCTTGTTTTCATCACTCTTGGAACTCATAATTATAGCAAGCAGGCAGGAGCCATTTTGTGGACATTGTTATTAAGGCAAGCCTTGCATCATCTCAGAAGCTTGTTTGTGCACCAGAATGGGCAGCCTGATGTCCATCCCCATGCCCTGGCTACACAATTAAATAGTAAAAAGAGAGGGGGAATGTGTGGAGAGCAGTGACATCTAGGAAGTGCTGAATAAGAAGTTGCTTGCCCCGCCTAAGGCATAGAAGGGAAAGACAATATTTGATTGACAGCTGAGATTTTTAAATGCGTTTACAACAGCTATGAACACTTTAATTAAAAAAAAGCATTTGGATTTCATGCTTAATTTGAAAAGGACTTTTATTATACAGCTTTTTTTGTATGGACAGGTCCACTTGAATTATCTTCAAAGTCTTGTTATATTTTAAAAATGTTTCTTCACTTGCAAGTATATTGTTGCAGGAGGGGGACTGATCTGTCACATTTTGTTCCCATTCGTCTGCAATGGAAAGCAATAAAGACATGACTGCTAATGGAAAAAAGATTATCTTGAAACAGGTAATCCCAAAATTGAAGAGTAGAACTGTTCCTGTGCCCAACAAACAGAAGAAATATATGTTCTTGACAGTAATGTTAAAAACAAATCAGATGATAACAGAAAACAGATGTTTCGTCTGCCTCTGTTTGTCTTCATGCTGGGATGGCAGATGCCCAGGAATTTGGGTTTGAAATCCTTTTGCTGGTAAAAGTTTACATTTTTCATCACTAACACAAACACTTGCCTGAGACAAATCATAAAGTTTTAGATGGGGTGCTGCTGCTGTTGTAGTTCAGCATCACATTTTGAAGTTTTCTGTGCATTTTTCTGTGTGATCTGATTCATTCATGATTGGTTATTGATGGCAAATCTTATATTATACAACATTGTCAAAGTTCTCTGATCCCTCTAATTCCCACTCATCAAGTTATTCTCACATACTGGCAGCATCAGATGCTTCAGTGACTTTAAAATAATCATTTTTTCCCAAACGCCAGAATTAATTCTGTCATTTAAGCCTATAAATTATCAAGCAATGTTAACACTTTTACAGCCCCATATGATTTGCAAAAAATCCCTGCATTTGACAGACAGTCTATTAATAAATAATATGCTTGAGCATGAGCAAGATAAAATGCATTTGCCTGTATTTACACAAGTATAAAGATGGGCAGTTATAAGCTTCAGGACCCTGAATCTAAACATAGCAGTAGCATATTTTATCAGTTTAAAGGAACAGTATATGTAGGGAAAGAAAAGTAGACCAATATCATAACTGAAAAACTGCTATTTTTTTTTTTTTTTGTAACTTATTTTTTATTGATTTTCAGAAGAAAAAGAAAATGAAAATAAAAGACAGACATATCCAATCGGGTTAGTAACCCACATTTGCGTAAGATTGCACAATACAAGCCATAATGTTTTACACATAAACAAGTCTGTCAAAAAAAAACAAAACAAAACAATCATACAAAGGAAAGCAACAAGAATCTGAAAAAACAAAAGGAAATAAGGAATGAGTCCCACAAAGTGATACTGAGCACACATGAGAAAGGTGAAATAAGTGGCCCACCCCCGCAACTTAAAAACTGCTATTTTTAAGGTTATAAAATTGTATTTTATGTTAAAATGACATTACATAAATATGTTGTGCGCCTATACTGTTATGACAGGGGAAAACTGGAGTAGGGACCAAGGTGGAAGGAAAGCTTAGACTGAGGCAGGACTGATGCTTGTAAACTGAAATAAGCTTTACTGCAACACAGACAGATAATGAGGCAGGTAAATAAGCAAGGTAAATGAAGGAAAAAAGGCAAAGTCATGTTTAAAGGAACAGTAACATCAAAAAATAAAAGTGTTTTAAAGTAATGAAAATATAATGCAGTGTTGCCCTGCACTGGTAAAACTGCTGTGTTTGCTTAAGAAACACTACTATTGTTTAGATAAATAAGCTGCTGTGTAGCAATGGGGGCAGCCATTCAAAGGAGAAAAGGCTCAGGTTACACAGTAGATAGCAGATAAGCTCTGTCTGTCTAATGGTGTTATCTGTTATCCATTAGTTAACCTGTGCCATATAGCCGTTTTTCAATTTCCGCCATTGCTCCACAGCAGCTTGTTTATATGAACTATAGTAGTGATTCTGAAGCAAACAGATCAGTTTTACCAGTGCAGGGCAACACTACATGATATTTCCATTACTATAAAACACTTACATTTTTTGGTGTTACTGTTCCTGTAAGTAAGCTAGCATCCACAAAAAAGCACAAAAGGGGATAAACAAGGTTAGACGGGGGAAGAATTAGAGTAATGGAAGATACAGGGACGGTTTTGGAAAAATTACTACTTTTAGTGATGTATACAATTTTAAAATCTATTTTCACTTTCTGCTGCTGTAAATTAGTTTCCTTATGTATTTTTAAATACATTTAGATTTTTTAACTTTATTTCAAAGTCCCAGGGTGCATCTATATACTTTAATGAGATATACAGTATACTCTATATGTGTAGATGTGTGTATATATATATATATATATATATATATATATATATATATATATATATATATATATATATATATATATATATAGCTATCTATGGAGGAGTCACTTGGTGCAAATGTGCCTGGGTGCAGTGTCCAAAATATTTAGAATTTATATCCAACAAAGAAGGTCCACACTCAGGTCTTAAATAAATCAAATATGGTTTATTAACTTAAAGGAACAGTTCAGTGTAAAAATAAAAACTGGGTAAATAAATAGGCTGTGCAAAATAAAAAATGTTTCTAATATAGTTAGTTAGCCAAAAATGTAATGTATAAAGACTGGAGTGACTGGATATGTAATATAACAGCTACAACACTACTTCCTGTTTTTCAGCTCTCTTGGTTTACACTGACTGGTTACCCTGGCTACCAGACAGTAACCAATCAGAGACTTGAAGGAGGGCCACATGGGTCATATCTGTTGCTTTTGATTCTGAGCTGAATGCTGAGGATCAATTACAAACTCACTGAACAGAAATGTACCATGTGGCCCCCCTTCAAGTCGCTGACTAACTCAGAGTTATAGAGCTGAAAAGCAGGAAGTTGGATTCTGGCTGTTTTATTAGACATCTGTTCACTCCAGCCTTTATACATTACATTTTTGGCTAACTAACTATATTAGAAACATTTTTTATTTTGCACAGTCTATCTATTTATACAGTTTTTAGTTTCACACTGAACTATTCCTTTAAGGACTAACATTTCGGCCTCTTCGAGGAACTTAATGAAAGCAATAAATACCTTTGATGGCGGGAAAAGTTAATTGGCACATGTCATCATCATCATCATCACTATGCGTCACATGTAAAACATATTTTGATAAAATGTTAAAATTCAGAACACATTTGTATTAAAACCCCTATTTAACTAAATAAGGAAAGAAAACCATCCTGTGTAACAATGTATCAATCTTAGTTGCAACTTCTTGTTTTACACAGCGTAGTCCTAGACTGGCTGTACTGTTAATGTTACAGAGTATCGTAATATGAGTGCAGGTGAAAGGTCTGACTTCGAAATCCCTCATTTGCAATAACTATAGATCTATATAGCATAAAGAATATAATAAATGTGATCCTAAAAACAGGTCAGGTGTCCGTTATGTGTACTAACTAATGTAGCGCAAACCCTGTCCTTCCCAGTGTGCCCATTAACTTCTGATATTAACCCACCAGTAATATGTCAATGATGTGTCTTGTGGGTCAGTGCTTATAGGGTCACCAACCTACCCACAAGTGAAAGTATATAGTATGTCTATGATGTGGCTCAATCAAATTATATATATATGTGATAGGCCTAATTTTGAGTTTATCTTAAAATAAATTTGCTGATTCCTGAGCTTTTTGTTGAGTTAAATTGTGAAAGAATGATAAAACATGCTTGGCTGATGTTTATGCTAAAATGCATGATTTCTTTCTCAGATGTTATTCTGACAATGTGTATATGTGTGTGGAGCGATTTATATCATAATCAGAACAATATATATATATATATATATATATATATATATATATATATATATATATATATATATATATATATATATATATATATAAACCAAAAAAAAGTATATATATATACTTTTTTTGGTTTCTGTTTTTTTCACAGGGTGACTCTAATACAATAGGGACTAATCTATACTGGTTTTGTTGCCATAGCAGCCAATAGGCAAATAATTTAGGTTTAGTTTAGTTCCAGATAGACAATAAAAGCAATTGTAATCAAATATTTGGTGATGGAACTTGTGCTATCCAGCAGGTATGTGAAGTTGAAGTTTTTACAAATTTCCATTGTTGCCATTGTTCGGTAAAGCAATATATATATATATATATATATATATATATATATATATATATATATATATATATATATATATATATAAGCTCTAGAAATGCTTGTAGTAGATCCCCAAAGCAACAGGCTTAGCCCACTTTGTATCTCTTACCAAAACTCCAGTCTCCTGTCCGAACCTGATTCTGAGACGATCTGCAATTAGTTTTAATTTTTTATTATGTGTGGGTTTTGAGTTATTTAGCTTTTTATTCAGCAGTTCTTCAGTTTGCAATTTCAGCAGTCTGTTGCTAGCACACAAATTACCCTAGCAACAATTCATTGATTTGAATAAAAGACTGGAATATGAATAGGAGAGGGCATGAATAGAAATATGAGTAATACAAGAAGAAGAAGGCAAATAATTAAAAAAAAAAAAATAAAAAAAAATATATAAAAATTAAACAATGGAGCCCAATTGAAAATGTATTAAAAATTAGCCATTCTATAAAATACATAAACATAACTTAAAGGTAAACTACGGCTTTTAAGGAATTGATCAGTGTAAAAATAAAAACTGCAAAATAAAAAATGTTTCTAATATAGTTAGTTAGCCAAAAAAGTAATGTATAATAGCCAGGAAACTACTTCCTGCTTTGCAGCACTCTTGCTTTTCATTGATTGGAAGGAAGTAGCCTGTAAGAAACCTGTAAGTAAGAGACTTGAGGGGGCCATATGGCTCATATCTGTTGCTTTTAAATCTAAGTTGAATGCTAAGGATCAATTGCAAACTCACTGAATAGTTATGTTCCATGTGCCCCCTTCAAGTTACTGACTAACTCAGAGTTAGAGCAGAAAATCAGGAATTTGTGTTCCACTGAACTGTTTTTTCAAGCATTTAATCTGCCTGTCTAATTTATAAATATACACCTGCATGCGTTTACACCTTGCAAAGCATTGCGTACGTCTGCAGTGCTATATAAATGAATAAATATAATACACACACAAATAGTAAATATTACATTTGTTTTGTATGTATTGATTTGTGAATTTTTCATATGGCACATGCATTTAATTTTTGTATAATGTTAATATACATGCAAAACTGTGGTAAAATTATTAGGTAAGGTAGAAGTATATAATTATTGCTAATATGCTGCGGTGAAGATCACAGCACAGGCCTGTATAACCAATATTATAATACAATGAGCAGGAACAGTCATGCCATCAAGTACAATAGTTCAAGTGTTGAAAAAATGTATGATTTTTAGATGGTATTTTTCCATCATCTAGTAATCAAAATGTATTTGTTATGACTTTGCACTGTCACAGGAAAACTCTTTTATAAAAAGGTAGAAGTGTGTGTTTATTTAAAAATGATTATACTTACGGTATGTATAATTGACTAATGTAAAACACATCATTTTGTAATACTAACAAATATGTATATAGCCATTTTGTGGTATTGATTGGTATCAGTTGTATAATTATTTTGATATAGTAAGGAAATAAGAACAATAAACATAAAGGGCTTTGCTTGCAGAAGATAACACATTATATCACTAAAAGTCTCTAGAAAATTTTACATACACTGATTAATACAACCTATATTTTTGTTGTTTGTGTTATTTTAATGAATACACAGTAACTGCAGGCTCTAGTCCACTCACTAGCTCAATTAATGGTTAGATATGATAAATAAGTACCTAGTAATTTTCCAGACATATTTAGTTTGTCATGCTGTTACGTTACTGGATAAAATATGTTATCAATGATGTTATTAATACAACCTACAGACCTCCGAGATAGGCTACAGAGTTTATGGAAAGATCCCTTATCCGGAATACCCCAGGTACCTAACATTTTCGATAATAGATTCTATACCTGTACAGCTTGGCTAGAGGGATTTATAATACGTGGACTGGCCTAATTCTGCTCTTAATCAGAATGAAATACAGTATAGTTACAAACTGGATATACAGACTGCGCGACAAATGACCAAAAGAGGTAAAGCAACAATATTTTAATTTCTCCATAATAGGAAATTTTAGAGCCTGTGAAGATGTGGCTGAACATGGAATATGTTCTTCTTGGAGAAGTCTGCTGTTGGGTGATATTAAACTAGAGCTGCAAGAAAAAAAGGGAAAGAGTCACCTAGGCTCTCTGTTCCACTTGTCCAGCTCATATATTGGAACTCACTTTCCATTGGAAGGTTGTTCTTTACAAAGGTATTTATTGTAATTGAATTGTTACAAGTCTCTCTGTGCAGGTCACAGAAAAGGCAGCAACCTGTATATAGTTTTTGAATGTATGGAGGGGTTGGTGGGAGTGTGTGTGTATATATGTGCACTGAGTTTCATTTGGAGGGGTTGAAATTGATGGACTTTGGTGTTTTTTCAACCCAGCTTAACTATGTAACTAACTATGCAACTATGTCTGTGGACAGCAATGTTAGTGAAGTCAAGGGTACTGTCTACCACCACAAGGAGCAGAGGTAGTGATTGAGAGTGAAGCCACAAGGCAAAGCCATACCTCCAAATAATTTTGGTGACTGCAAATATTTCTACTTTATTTTGCTAGTAGAACACAAGAGGTCCAATGCAGTAGGGAACTTACCAAGTGTTTAGGTAGTGCTCAAATGGAATGATGCATGTTTTGTTAGCATGCGGAGATGGGCAGCCCTTTAAATCAATTGGAGTTATAATGCAAAACACCTGCCTTTGCATTCTGAACCTTGTCCCAGTTGTGTAAAGGAACAAAGAAAGTAAATGAAAAGACTTACTATCTAAATATAAATTAATGAATAAAGTGGAGTTTGCACCTACATTTTACAGTACCTTTGGCTAGTTAATTACTAAATATTTGTGAATGCTACAATTTCCCTTCCAACTGTCCTAATATTCTGGAATTAACTAATTCCAGAATATTAGTTTTGTCTTCCTATTTTTATTTTTCTTGATAGAAGATGCTGATTATGCAACTTTGTCAGTGCTAAATATAGCTGAGACTGGAGAAGGAAAGAAGATGTGTATACATGTCATATGACTACATTTAGATAAGTTTCCCTATTCACCTTATTTCTATTTCCCCTGGACCAACAATGTTCTCAGGTATGAATGTGCACATATTAGATTAAAATCCTGTCCCTTTTCCTAATTCTACATTTAAATATACATATTAGGCAGGGAAAAAAAGGACGACCATTCATAACTGCAGTGCATCCCAGCAACAAACAACCACAATAACTTAATGTAGGTTTCCCATATACTGCTAAAGCTGTTACCACACAATCAGAAGAGTTCTATACAATAAGCCATCATTGTTGATGGGTTATGATCACAGTCAGGGCCAAATAATGCTCAGTTCATGGGCTTCTCAGACAAAGCTAGCATTGCTACCAGCTGCTATCTGTTTTCTAAATGGTAAGAGATCATGCTGCTGCTTTGTGAGTAACCCTCAGCTAAAAGATGTATTTTTGCTACATTTACAGAATGGCAGAAGATGTCTTTCAATTCAGGACTGTTCTTTTCTAAATGATTCCTTTGAAAATGTTTCTAATGCAGCTTTGCGATATTTATTGATACACTTTTTGACCACTTCAGCTTCACCATTTCCCTTTTTACAAACAGGTCTTACGGAGACTGCTCAGTCTGAATTAATTTGCGATGCCTACTATTGCCTAATGCATTCATAATATCCTGTAATTCCAGTAGAAAGACATCAGTGATTATAGACATAGACATTTCAAATTAAATGTGGTGTTTCATGTTAAAGTACTTTGAGTTACCTGGTGCTTTACTTTGCTTACTTTGCTTTGTAGTCTGTTTTTTTATCTTCAATACAAGTCTCATATGACTGATTAAAATTAGAATCAGAATTCCCCTACAATAAATTGTATAAAGTGGCATATCTAGCTATTTCATAAAATGCATATATATTAAGCAGCCAAAAGAAAGTGTATGAGTGTATTGATTTGAAAAGCAAAAGATATACAAGGAACATGATGGTAATTTGTTTTATTACTTCACTTTGTTACTAGGCAATTGAAATAATGTAATATTGTGCTGGCACTGGGGCATAATAGTTTAGATTTTAAAATGGTTTAGTATTTCCTTTAGACTGTATAATGTACCATAGGACCAAACTTTCAGAAGATTCTTTTTAGTATGAAAGTACAAACAAAGACATTTAGCAAAAGTGCCCCAGAAAAGATTAGACCACAGTAACAGTAAAGGGACAATTCATTAAAGGTCAGTGTAAAACATGTTTCTTTTCTCCCATGTCTGGAATTATTTTAGAATTGTAATTCTTGTGTTTGGTATCAGTTGTATTTTTGGAGGTAATCTGTTTGTTCAATGTTCAATGTATACAGGTATTTCATGTACAGAGCTGTAAGCAAAACTGAAACTGAACTGAAACCTTCTGACATCAAACCAATGGCTACATCATCATTTGTTTGAAGAAACATGTATCTGCCACTAACATTCCTGAAAATTCTAGTTGTCTAGAATTTGCCATTAATAGAAACGTGTGTAATTTTCTTGTAATCATATGAAAGTCAATACAGCAAGGAAGGGTTCATCAAACCATTTCACAGAAAAGACAGAATATATTGTATGAGGCAATAATCCAAAATAATCAAGGGATTGATGTAGAGAAGCAAATTGAGTACTCTTTTAAAATTTTGCAATCCCTGCAATCCTTTTACTCCGAATTTATCTCAATATTTTCTGAAAAAAACTCAGACCAAATACGCACAGTTTTTTCGGCTTATTCATGAATATGCTTTCCTGAAAATTTTGTATGCGAGAAAAAAAACGATAAAATCGTGAAAAATAAGATTTTTCACGAAAACTCAGATTTCTTATGTTTTTTTGCCCAAAAACTCCTAAAACTTCGGGGTATTGCACGAAACCCAGCACACATTAAAAAATCATTGGGACTTCTTCCATTCATTGACTTATATGCAACCTTGACAGATCTGAGATGACCGATTTTCTGATTCAGACTTTTCCATCCTCAGAATTTAATAGATTCAGAAAAATTCTTGATTTTTTAAAAATCTGATTTTATATATAAAAATTACAAATTTTTCATGATAAGTAAATAACCCCCTTAGTCTTTGTTCCATTCTCTCTTGCTTCCTACAACACTTCATGAATGTTTTACCCAATTCTGGTAAATCAGGGCTCTCAAAGTGGAGGCTGAGAGGGTCACATAAAAAATCCCATACCTGCACTCATCTATTCTCCACACATTTAGTATAATCTAATTGGCCCACTATAGGTTAAAGGTTAGAGCGCACTCCCATGAACCATTCTGGCAAACGTTTTTATCACAATCATAAGCACTTTTTTTTTCTAGTACAGGTAAATAGGTTATTATTACAGAGAAAAATGAAATATTTTTTTAAAATTTTGATTATTTGATTATAATTCTAAATTTATTTTCTTTATTTCCTTAATATTTATGTACCACATTCTTGAAAAAAAAAATAACAAATACTTTATTAGTGTTTAGAATTCAGTTGTATGAAATGGAACAGGCTGCAAAAATGCTGCTTCTACTGGAAACTGAATATGCATTTCTACATTTCTATACTTCTACAAATAAACTTCCCAGTATATTTTGCTATATTGTTTTGCGGCAGCTATAATTTCATTTTAGCTGCAAGATTTATTTAACACCATTCTTATAATGTCTTACATATAATTTCAGTAATACAGCTACCTTTTTTTTTACAGCAGCATTCATTGTTTATACTGTAAAATATAGTTGACAATGTGACATCCTAAAGATCCACTATCGTTGCATGATTTCTTTTTAAGACATGTTTAACTAGTCCTGTGTAGCAGTTCCATATGACAAGCTTTAATTGAAGCATGTTTGGTTGACCATTTTAGCTAATTTATACTGAAAGGAACATTAACATACGAACATGAAAATGGCACATTGTATTTACACAGGTATGGGAACCTTAATATGGAAACCCATTATTCACAAATCTTTGAATTATGGAAAGGCCATCACCATAAGGGGCAAATTTACTTACCTCAGAAGTTGCGCCAGCGTCGGTTTCACGCACTTCGCCAGGCGAAGTTTCACCAGGGTGCCGCTAATTCACTAAAATCCGAAGTTGCGCTCAGGGAGGTGAAAGGTAGCAAAGTTGTGCTAGTGTTAATTCGTCAAGCAAAGCGAAGTTACGCTAGCGATGCCTAATTTGCATATGGCGCCAAGTTAAAGTGCAATGGAAGTATATATAACAGCAAATACATTACACTACACAAGCCTGGGAAAGCTTCATAAAATAAAATAGAGTTGTTATTTTGCCCTATACATGTGCCCAGTGTATAGTTTAGGTGCCATATGTAAGGAAATGTAGGGGGGAAGGAGGATAATAAATTTATGCCAGCGGTTTTTGGGACTTTTTTTGAAGCAAGCCCTATCTACTCAAGAGGTAACGTTCAGTAAAATGCTCAAGTTAGTGAATTAGCGTAGTTACGTCTCTTCGCCATAGCGCAACGTCGCCTGGCGTAAGGGTGCGAAGTAGCTCTAGAGTAGGTCCACTTCACTAGCGATTTACGCCAGCACCCGTTAGTAAATCGGCGACGTAATGAAATGACATCACGCTGGTGAATTTGCGCTAGCGTTAGCCGCTTCGCGCTATAGTGAATTTTCCCCACAGACTCCATTTTAATCAATTAATTCATAATTTTTGCTTATCTCTGTAATAATAAAACAGTACCTTGTACTTGATCCTAACAAATGCACAGTTAATCCTTTTTGGAGGCAGAACTACCCTATTGGGTTTAATTAAAGTTTAAATGATATTTTAGTAGACAAGATATGGAGATCCAAATTACAGAAAGACCCCTTATCCAGAAAAAACTGTTCTTTAGAACAGGTCCCTTAACTGTACCTTTATACAATTAGCAGAGGTGCATAATTTGAACTCTGGCTGGTGTCAAAAGGACTGTATCCTTATGATACTGTACATAAAAATGTTGCAGGCTTGTTGGGGCTGTACAAAATATTATGATTTATCAATACGTACCTAGACCATATTTCTGGGGAAAAATGCACCATTAATATAATTATATCTTGATTTTACCTCTATATTGTTGAAAGCACAGCATACAAAATGCCTACATGTAAGGTTGTGTAGACACAGGGTTGAATCTGAAAACAAAAAAATGTTTCTAACTGCTCAGAAGGAATTGAACTGCTTCTTCCCCTGACATCACATCCCTCTCTGACTCCGCCCCTGGGCCCTGCCATCTCCTGCTTTAATTTAATTTCTTCTCACCTGAACACAGCTACATGTGATTCTACCCATCTCTAATCTAGACCAGTTTAATCTGGCTGCTGGTTATTCGGATCCCTTGTCATGCAACCCCAGCATTTATAGCTCCAAGGCTTTCCCGGACAGTTTTTGCCCCTCACTACAGGTCACCATAAATGTACCAATAGTATTTTCATATATTATTGGTATGTGTATGGGCAGTAGCTAAAATCTACCAGTGATTCATAAGTGAGTTGAAAAAAAGGTCAGGACGAATAAATATATAAACAACTGTAAAAACTATCTGTAAAAACATAGTTATTAAGCATCCACTACTGTTTAGTTGATTTTTTTTCATAATAGCAATACACAGTCATGTCTGCAGTACACACCACCCTGGAAATATACCATGGAGAAACTGAACAGCACTATAAATGAGTAAACAGAGTGGTGACTATCTTTCGGATTGAACATGCACACAGTTCATGTCATATAATAAATGTCTTAATAATCGCTTTTGCAACTTAATCACTACATTATTTTTATTATTTGAAGCTTTTTGTTTGCATTCAATCACTTCTGAAATGTAATAAAACTGCCGTAATGCTACCCAGCAATTGCATGCGGGAGATACATTTTGGGAGATAAGACAAATTTAGAATACTTGATGAAGTTTTTTTGTATGAGCTGAATTTATAATAAGATGATAAGTGCTCATTTACATGGAAATGACATCACTCAGGATAAGTTTAACACTACATGAATATGTAATCTGCTCAATAGCTTTTTCAATAGTGACACGAGGGATAACTTTATCATCTCTCACAAACTTGGAATTATCATTTGCTAAGAAGGATTATCCATGCGTAGTTCATACAAGCATTCTTAACACTGGAGATTTCTAGCACTTATCTTCTGTGGATAGCAGAATTAATCTCACCACATTTTTTCTGTAGAGAATACTGCTGCATATGAGGAGCACACAGCAATTTATAACAATTTATAGTACACAACTAGGTTAAAATGAGCCAAATATAAATCTTGTTCTTTGATACAGCTGTTCAAATGATTTTGGTTTATGAAACGGAATTGTATTCCTTATACTCAATATTCCTTGTATTCCTTATACTCAATCATTCAGTGTTTTTTTATTATTACAGGTTAGATAACAATAATATTGCATAATCATGCAGAGAGAAACTGTGGCTCTTTTTTACTTCTCTTATTCATCTGCCTACTCACCATTCACTTGCTAACATGGTGCATCAGCCATTGACATTGTCAAACTTGCTCTCCCCAAACCAACCAATATCCAATAGTACAGGTATAGGACCTTTTATGCAGAATGTGTGGGATCTGGGGTTTCCCAGATCAGGCATCTTGGATGTATTTTGGATCTTCATACCTTATGTCTACTAAAAGATAATTTCAACACTAATTAAATTCAATAGGATTGTTTTTCCTCTAATAAGGATTCATTATATATAAGTTGGGAACGCGTACAAGCTACTGTTTCATTGCTACAGAAAAAAATTAAATAATTTTTTAAATTTGTAATTATTTCATTATAATGGAGTCTATGAGGGATGGCCTTCTCGTAATTTAAAGTTTTCTGGATAACTGGTTTCTGGATAACGGATCCCATGCCTGTATCTGTATATTGGTCATCATCAACTGGTCACCATACAGGCACAGAAATCATTCTGTATGAATTTATCTACGCATTTATGCAGGACTGCATTAAGAAATCTTGAGACCCTGTACAAGTTATTTACCTGGTATATGCAGCAGCAAACACATTATACTACACAAGGCCAGGGAACCTTAATAAATGTGTTCTAATGCCCTACACATGTGCCCACAGTATAGTTTAGGTGCCATATGTTATCAAATGTAGGGGGGAAGGAGGGTACCCTAAAAAAATTTCTCGATCTTTTTCAACCTATCACCCTATAAAAAGTAAAAGACGCCAGTGTTTTTTTGGGACTTAGAAAAAATTTCAACTTTTTTTGGATCATCCCTATCTACTCTATTGCACTTCGCCTGGTCTGAGGTGGTGAAGTAAAGTCTGGCGCAAGAGGTAACTTTCAAGAAAATTCACAACTTAGTTACATCCCTTTGCTAGAGCGCAAATTCTCCTGTCTTAAGGTTGTGAAGTAGCGCTAGATTAGGTCCACTTCGCTAGCGAATTTACGCCAGCACCCTTTAGTAAATCGGCAAAGTGGCAAAATGACATCACACTGGTGACTATTCATGGCGTTAGCTACTTCGTCCTTTAGTAAATTTGCCCCTATGGGAGAGTAATTAAGTGCTTTTTATCAAATTGGGTTTCCAGATAAGAGACACTATCCCTGACTTGTTGAATTCAGAGTGGCAGAGAATCTACAATATGACACTTCAAGATGGTATTGATTGTTACATATCTCAGTATCACCCTTTAAGATTTCATCCTAGAATATATCCACAGGGGTTTTCCCCTTCTTTGTAGCTTTTTGATGTTGTTTCCTTCTTCAACTTCTACTCTATAATTCTCTGATAGAGTATCAGTCTTTTTAGAACACATCTATATAGTGACCTTGACAGCACTGACATAGTCAGCAATGAGGTCCCTCAGGGCTGCCTTTTTGATATGCAATGAACATATATTTCAATTTCATACATAATACAATACAAAGTTTCATGGTATGCTTTTTAAACTCCACTGGTATACAGTATGTCATTGTCCATATATCGCAACATACTGATACATACTGTTTTTTTTATAGATGTAGATTCTTAAGTCCTAGGTCTGTGGCTTTCAATACGTTTAAAAAATTAAATGAGACTTCAAGTTTATCAAAAGGATGGTGCTACAAAGCAGGATAATGGATTAAAAAGTGTCAAGTAAAAAGATACACATATATCTCCTTTTAGATATTCAATTTAATCTGTCCCATTGTATATAATACTGCAGCACAGATACTTCTATACAATAATACTATCAAGTCCTAAGCATGTCACTAACCAAACTCTCATAAGAGGAAAGCATAGTTAAAATATAAGCTGGTTGCTGCAGTGTACATAGTTTTCTCCTGTCTGTGTTAAGAATCTTGAGAGAAGTTCAAAAATTATGATATGAAAAATAATATTTGCAATAAATTACCTTTGGAAAAAAAAACAAATTCAAACATGTGGAGAATCACTAATATAAGAATTTAATTTCAGATCAGGTGTTATCCCAAACCCAGAACAAACCCGGCCTCGGCTCACACTTCAGCCTATACCAGCTGCCTTTCACTTCAGGAGGAGACTCGGATGCCGTCAGGTTTTATAGTGAGAGGACCAAGGGGGGAGTTCTGGGCAGGCAAGGGAACCAAATGTGAACTAGAGGAATGGGGGACAAGGAACGTGGTTGAGAGACAGGCTGAGTCAATACCAATCAGGCAGGGCAGAACAGAATCAGGGTAACAGGTGGGGTCAAAACCAAGTATTGCGGTACAGAAACCGGATCCAACTGAGTGGTCAATATACAGGCAAAGTTCAGGACAGGCAGCAAACTAGAAATGGTCAGAAACAGGCTAGGTCAGGAACTGAAATCTCACCCAGGATCTATTGAAAATAGACCTAAAATGGGCAATGAGTGGTAGGTTAAGGCCCCTTTAAATATTTGAACTTTGTGCTGTGCGTGATGACAGGTGCCCTTACATCAGGTTTGGAATATGATATCTGTAAATCCATTATCCAGAAAGCTCCCATAGACATGAACATTGATTTTCATTATTCTCTGCAATAATAAAACAATCCTATTGGGTTTATTTAATCTTTAAATTAATTTAAAGTAGACTGTATGGAGATCCAAATTACAGAAAGCTCCCAAAAACTCCAGGTCCCAAGCATTCTGGATAAGAGGTCCCATACTTAACTGAAATTATAGTTATAATGCAAAAACGAAATAAAAATAATTAGCAAATCTTTTTAAAGAATAAAATCATGTTTTTATAGAAGTGTTGTAACTAGTCTTTCAGTTATTAACGCAAACCCATGGGTTATACATATTACAATTAACATTGACCCCCTTCCTGTTTGACTTCTTAAAGGCATATGCACCTTTTCACATTAAGTTCTCTTCTTCCATGTCTTAATCCCCGGCCACAGCCAATATAACTTGTGTAATGCCACAGATAAAAGACTCTTTATTCTTGTAGAATCGGTCATGAAATTTGTATGCTCATTGTACAGCTTCGGGTTTCTACACACCACATACTTAGGCAAATCTATTCATACTGAGCATCAAACTACTCAGTTGTATTTCAAAATCTCTAGTTACTTCTTGTATCTTTATACAGGAAATAATGTCCTGTTGTAATGGGGTTATTAGGTCTTTCCTTTGAAAACATACATGTCCAGAACAGTTTTTTTAACTGAAATTATGCATGAAAGACATCACCGCAAGCTTCATATGATGAAACATGTAAATGTGATTAGGAAACTGGAAAACAGGCAGCCCTGGCCCAGTGTGTTTAAGTATCAGTTTATATAAAACATTATGTAAAATATACTGTACCATACACATGCTGCTCTTCAATCCATCTGTTTTGGATCTCTGAAAAACGGAATTCATATGTTTTCCAACAATCAGCTAGTTCACCCAAATATGAAATGGTGTACAGATTTAAATATATTTTATTTGAAATCTGCTAATCTCAAGAAGTTTAAAGAAATGAGAAGAATATTGCCCTTACATTTAATACTTTTTATTGCTGCATATATTTCTGCAGTAAATAAATGAGATATCTGACATGTGGCCATAGAGTATAAGCATGCAAGCCTCATACTACATGGCACGTGGATTTATGCAAATATTTGCTTTTCTTTGCTAAAATTAAGATTTTTGCCTAATATAGAGGCAACCTTCACAACCTAGCTTGGGTGGAATGCTACAAACCACAGGCATGTTTTGTCACCTTTTTGGCCAAAACTTTCCAGCCTGTGTTCAGGAAGGTGGGTAAATGATGTCATAGAGGAGGGGCAATGGCATATGCGTGGTGGGGTTTATGGGTGAATCAGGGGCAGATAGGAGAAGGGAAGTATGAGTGCCAGGTGTAGAGCTGCCTGCTGTGATTACATTGTGGGTACATTTTTAATACTAGTCCAGCCCTAGCTTCTGATTTACTGGCTAGGCTGGTAAATTTCTGGCCAGATGGCGACCCTAGCCATGGAAAGCTTTGGTCAACCTTTAAAGCTAACCACATAAACATTTTTACATAAGGAGTAGTTCAACTTAAGATAAAAAATAAATAATAATGAAATGCATTGTTGCAGGCCAGAAAAAAAAAAAAAATAATATATATATATATATATATATATATATATATATATATATATATATATATATATATATATATATGTATATAGAGTTATTTTGATGCCGGTGTTTGATGTGACTATAGGAAGGGAAGGTAAAGGAAGGGATGAAATGTCATAATAGTTTAATACAGTGCTTTAGAAAAAAAATGTTAAACATGACATTCTGTAAACAGTTTTAATAATCCAGAAGACGTCATACATTTTTGGAAATACCTTTTTAAGATGGTTAATCCAGATGCTTGCTGACAATGAACTGAAAAAAAAACTTTGGCTTCCTTAAGAGACTCAGATTTTAGTGAATAATTGTATTAAATACTGCATTTGGACTAGTAAAAATTTTGAAATAGGCACCCAAAATAACATATACTGTCAAAAGGCTTTAAAAGATACATGAAGAAAAACATTACATAAGCTCTGCATCCAGATCCAAGAGCACCATATTTTTTTTAATTTAAATAGAAATTAGAGTACTGATAATATAAAATAATTTTAATATATTTAATATATTGTAATATAAAAATAACTTAAAGGATTGGTTCAGTGTGAAAATTAAAACTGGGTAAATAGATAGGCTGTGAAAATAAAAAATGTTTCTAATATAGTTAGTTAGCCAAAAATGTAATGTATAAAGGCTGGAGTGACTGGATGTCTAATATAATAGCCAGAACCCACAGAAACATTTCAGTGGATGTCTAACATAACAGAACAGAACAAAAATTCCTGCTTTTCAGCTCTATAACTCTGAGCTAGTCAGTGACTTGACGGGGGGGGCACATGGTACATTTCTGTTCAGTGAGATTACAATTGATCCTCAGCATTCAGCTCAGATTCAAAAGCAACAGATATGACCCATGTGCCCCCCTCAAGTCTCTGATTGGTTACTGCCTGGTAACCAAGGTAACCAGTCAGTGTAAAAAGTTTTAAAAAGTACCCCAAAAATAAAAACAAAATGGAAAAGTTGTGAGGGGTCCCTCCACAAGTTCATTGTTTACCATCCCCACACATATACCCTACACAATTGAGCAATTATTTTATTATCAAATTGTGGAGTATCTGTGTTTGAATTCTTTATTTGAAGGTAACAAAGCTAGACACTACAGAGTTTGTTATTGTGGAGAGCCAGGAGTCGGTCCAATTCCCGTCCAGTCCCACTCATAAATTCCCATCTAGTCCAGTCCCACTTATAAATTATTTCATTGACTTACAGTAATGAGTCATATGCAGCAAAAGTGCAATTTAATTTAAAAATTGAATTTCAATAGGGCATGGCCTGAAAATAAAGGTAAGCAAATACAAATTAAACAAATAAAATGTAACTATTGCAGTCAGTCTGTTTTTGGAGTGCCGGGGCCAGTTATCCAAATAAACAAATATGACTTTGCAAATGGAAGATATTCTGATCTGCACTGGGTTAACTTCAATAGTCTGAAGATATTGTGGTTTTCAGATAATAATCAGAAAAAGTCACAGGTTTGGGCATCCGAAAAAATTTGTAAGATTCAGATTTTTTCATGATTTTATCGAGTCTTTTCCTGCAAAATCTGTGCGGATTTGGTCGAAATGGTATTCAGAAAATAGTGAGAAAATTTCATATTTTGATAACTAACCCCCTATATGTTAATATAAAGTCAAACATCGCATTCAATAAGGATTTTTGGAACATAGAAGATTAATTTGGAAATAGTTTAAGGTTGCCACTGTAGCTTGGCAGTCTGGGTGATGGGTTGGCCGATTACACTGGGGGCAGGGCAGATGACATTTGGATTTGGGTTTCAGGGGTTATTATATGTTAATCTGCGATTGGCTGATCACCAATTCATTCAATTACAAGTCCTGTCCAGATTTTTTCATTTTCAAACAAGCAGTTTTTACCTGAAAACCAGACAGATGGCAACCCTAAAATAGAATGACAAAAACCAATATGAGGATTTTTTTCTTTTTCCGATTCTCACAAATGCATGCTGCCTGCATTATTACTGAATCAAGACGAACAAAGTTAATTTTAATGTTGTAACTTTTTGAATAATTCATTCTATTTACCTTAAGATAGATTTTCCCCCTGTAAATTTTCACGTAGATTGGATCGTCCTTTTTTCTCTAAATTAATATGTTTTTCCATCCTACATTCTATTTGTAATTAAAGTAGGCCCCTGTAGCCATTGTATTTCAGGTAGAAATGCTTTTAATAAAATGGACTATACTCAGCACAGGGTGCAAAGTGCAAATTTTTCCAGCTCTGAACATAGAAGAATTGTTGCAGGTCTTTAATCTCAAAAATTGGGCATGGAGGCCTGGAGAGCTCAATATAAATGTTTTTGTGCCTGGTTGTTTTTGAATCCTATATCATGGCTGCTCTGTGTTTTACCACCTGCAAAACCAGTCACATAAGTTGGGATGTTGAATGTCCTATCATCACCTCCATTCTTTTGCCACCAGTGGAAGGATGCTACTGTATGTATGCTCAGCATAGCACAGCATGCGAAATAAACAATCCCACAATTATTACGCAGACCCATAAGCATTTTCTGCTTTGACCTGCTTTAAAGCAAAGTCATTTTTTTATTTCCTTCTAATGAACAGTTTGATACACAGTATGCATAGATTTTGTTTGTGGCCTTCAGGGATTCCAAAATGAAAATTGTGCATATGACTTCTCTGCCAATGTATTGTGTGTCATAACACATAAACATTTTCCAATCTGCTACTCTTTTCTACCTTTGTTTTCTCTTTATGTTTCCCATATTTTCTTCTTCTCTCCTGTTCTCTAGAACCCTCTCTGATGCCTCCACCGTTTTCATGTGTGTAACATTTCTCTATATCTTCTCTACTTCTCTCCCAGCAATCTTTTCTCTTATTCTATCTTCTATATGCTCTTTTAACTTGTGCTTGTGCACATCTCCATTTCAGAAGTGGGGAGGAGCAAAAGGAGTCTGGGATATAGAAAAAAGTTCTAGGATTTAAAACTCTTGCATCCCCCTGAGGAGATGGTGGTAATTGGGACACATATTTATTCCAAATGGATTTATATATTAAATACAAAGGGCCCAAAGGGACTTAAAGGAAAACTATACCCCCCAAACAATGTAGGTCTCTATTAAAAGATACTGAGTAAAACAGCTCATGTGTAAAACCCTGCTTCATGTAAATGAACCATTATCATAATAATATAATTTTTAAGTAGTATGCACATACTACTTAAAAAGTATATTATTATGATTGGGTAATCATAAATAGAAAATTGCCTTTTTAAAAAATAAGGGCCGCCCCCGGAGATCGTAAGATTCACTGTGCACACATACAAACCACATGTAAGGTCACATGAGCCAATTAACAGACAGAGTTCTGCCTTTTGCTTCCTCACTTCTTCCTGTTACAGTTAGTGTTGTAGTATTTCTGGTCAGGTGATCTCTGAGGCAGCACAGATAGAGTCATGAAATGGTGGTTCAAGGCAAGAGATGTAAAAGGGCAATATTTATGTAAATATATATTCCAGTTTGGTAAGATTCTTTAATATGTCATTCTATATATATTATATAAATCTGTTGCTTAAGTATTCATTTTGGGGGTATAGTTTTCCTTTAAAAGGACAGTATACTCCTTGTCCAACATTAGTGCAATAACCTGGCTTGTGCTGAAACTATTTTTTTAGTAGTGTTTTGATCATAAAATTACCATGGTTTTTGTTATTTCTAAAAGCGCAGGGAAAAAGGAAACGGAAGCTCCTTCATGTTTGGTTATTTGGAGGTAAATAACTCCAGTGCACAGGTAATCCTGGATAATGTTTATCTGTGTACCGGTTATTAGTGATGGGCGAATTAATTGGACAGGTGCGAATTTGCTTCGAATTTCTGCGTTCACGCGCCGACAAATAAATTTGCGAAACTCCCGTGGAAATTCGACAGCGAAAATTTGCCTGCGTCAAATAAATTCGGACGGGTGTCAGAAAAGCCGCTTCCGGCAAAACCGTCATGCGTCAGCGCTATTGGGATGCTCATTGACTTTAACTCTGGTGTCAAAATTGACGCACCCTTCATATGTTGAACAAGTTAGTATATTGTCCATTTAATGAGACCTCAATTATGTCTGTTTTTGTTATTATAAAATCTTAGTACAAGTATAGGATCCGTTATCCAGAAACCCATTATCCAGAAAATTCTGAATTATGGAATAGCTGTCTCCTATAGATCAATTATAATCAAATAATCCATATTTTTAAAGATGATTTCCTTTTTCTCTGTAATGACAAAATAGTACCTTGTACATGATCCAAACTAAGATATAATCAATCCTTATTGGAAGCAAAACCAGCCTATTGGGTTTATTAATGTTTACATGATTTTCTAGTAGACTTACGGCATGAAGATCCAAATTATGGAAAGATTCCTTATCCAGAAAACCCCAGGTCCAGAGCATTCTGGATGACACGCCCCATAGCTGTAGTTAAAATTTTCATATTGTGTTATGTTAATCTTTCAATATGCTCTGTGTATCACTGGTCCACTGAAATGGAAACATTCTACAAACAACAGTATATGCTGTCAGAGAGTTTTAATATTAGACTTTAGAGCCTATAATCTCCATTATTAGTGCTGCCCTTCCTTGATTAAATCTCTCTGAACTATACAATGGCATTAACATTTTAATTATGTATGATTGCTCTCCCTACTGCTTATTTTATTATGCAATGTATTATTATTATTGGTATTATTATAACTCCTGCTGGGTGTATTCTGTACAAATTGTCTTAAATAAGAAAAGAATAAATAATAACTTTTCTGTTGGTATATATTTTTAACCTACCATAATCAAATACTTTTTATTATTTTTTTTACAGTACTTTTGAATATTTTCATCTTACCAGATTTAGTAAATTTAGATCTTAAATAAAAACCTTAAATAAAATAAAATTTAGAATCTCGGACTTGTATTGCATTCTTTAGCATTGTTAAAAAAAAAGGTCAAATAAAGCCTTGTGAAAAGCAGGCAAAAGCCACAGATGCACTTGAACAAGGAGTCTTTTATAAGTAAACACTTTGTAATGCCTTACACACTGCAGTATTGATTTTTCTTGGTGGATTATAAAAAACATAATATTGCAAAGTTCCACAAAATCAATTGATACAGTGTTAAACTGTAATTAGATAGTGTCCCTGTATATAAAACAGTTTGTTTTTGTGCACCTTTAAGTCCATTTACTTGAAGAAGAAATTGCAAAAAGCTGACATTTATTTATTTTGTATTTCTTTGTTTCCTAAATCTTTTTAGGCACGTGTTAATAGAAAAAGTACTAGAAAATAAATGTATGCATTCTGAGCACTGGGCCTAATGTCTGAAATGTTAGGGAAAAAATAATAAAAGAAAAATAATATAAAATATTATTTCTGTCACACTGGGACATGATAAAATTACAGGTTTTGATTTCAGTAATTTTGTTTACGCGAAAGCTCCGGCTGTGTGCCTCACTGTTGTGCTATAAAGCTATGCATCTTAAAAATGATCACACATTGTTCCTCTATTCTTATAGATCATTTAGGCTTCTCCTGGGGAATTATTTCTGCATTTACAGAAAGCCCAGACAGAAAATGCAATGTTAATATTAGCACTGTTAAGTAAAAGTTTCAAGCAAAATATACACAAAAATACATACACTAAGGAATGTGGATTTACAGATTTTTCTCAAACGGAACTGTAAGGAAAGAAGGAAGTGCACAAAAAATGTTTCATCTTCTCCGCCTGTTAAACAAAACAAAACTTTATTCCAGTTCACTGTTGCCCAAATGTAAACTTATAGCGAGGCCAACTTATTTGAAGCTAGGGTTGGTGCTTTTTATTAAATGCTTTATAAAGGGGTTGTTCACCTTTGAGTTAACTTTTAGTATGATATAGAAAGTGATATTCTGAGACTATTTGCAAGTGGTTTTCATGTTTTATTATTTGCGGTTTTTGAGTTATTTGAGTTATTTAGCTTTTTATTCAGCAGCTCTTCAATTTTTATTATAAACAATCTGGTAGCTAGGGTCCAAATTACCCTAGCAACCATAGATTGATTTGGATAAGAGACTGGAATATGAATATGAGAGGACCTTGCTAGAAAGATGAGCAATAAAAGGTGGCAGGAATAATAAGTGTGTAGCCTTAGAGAGCATTTGCTTTTTAGATGGGGTCAGCGACGCCCATCTGAAAGCTGGAAAGAGACAGAAGAAAAAGGAAGAAAAAACCCTTCCCCCCACCCCAGGTAGCCCTCCCTCCCTCCTCCCCCCCAGGCTAACTACTTCCGGTAAGCTGACTGAGTGATCGGTATTTCTGCGCATGCTCAGTTTGCTGGTTTGTGACAACTGCACGTGCGCGGAATTACACGGAAATTGACGATCTCCCAGTCAGCTTACCGAGGAGTCGGAGGATGGACGCGTGGAACTTCGCTGGAAGAATCTGCGCTGAGGGGTAAGTATGGGGCTTACTACCCCCCAGGGGGAGGGGGGGTAGTAAGCCAGGGAGGGCTACCTGGGGTGGGGGTAGGAGTTTTTTCCCCCTCAGGTTGATTTCTAGTTTAAGCTGATAGAAAGGATGGTGTTAGTGGCATGCTGACATAGAATGTGGTTTCTGCTAATAGAGAAAAGACTTAGCTTAAAGTGGTGTACAACCATGTATTAGATATGATATATGTTATTATAATAAAGGCCACCTTAACAATAACTATAAAAAATAAATAATGAAAACCACGGAAAAGTTGCTTAGAATTGGCCATTCTATTACATACTAAAAGATTACTTTAAGGTGAACCACCCCTTTAAGGAAAATACATACTGTATGTATTTATTTTTTCATGAAGTATAGATTGATGTCCATGTGCAAATCAGCATGTACTCATCAACCAAAGGATCAGAGAGATGGCACATTATGGGCTTTGACTCCAGGGGTGGCATTCCATTTTAATGTATGCTGGTCCATCTTTCTAGAACATGGGGCCTGTTTTAGAATGATCTAGAATGTTTGGGACCTGGGGGTTTCCAGATAATGGATATTTACTGTTATGGATAGTTACAAAAAAAATAATTTAAATATTAAATACAGCTGATAGGATTGTTTTGTCTCTAATAAAGATTAATACTACGTTAGTTGGGATCAAATGCAAGGTACTGTTTTATTATTACAGAAAAAAGAGAAATAATTTGTAAAAATTATAATTATTTGAATAAAATGAACTCTATGGGACATAGCATTCCTGTAATTTGGAGCTTTCTGGATAACAGGTTTCTGGATAATGAATTCTATACCTGTACAAGAAGGAAGGAAATCTCCCATACAGTCCATTTTGCTATACATAATTGGCAACATTTTTCTCTACTCATCAATTCCAATAGTGCAATAGCAATGAGAGTCCAGAAACAGTTGTTTGGAACCCAATGAACAGGAAAGTATGCTTGAGAAGAATTAAGGAGACTGCTGTAAGCATGTTATTGTTGATAGATACTAACATGTTCTTGAAAACAAAAGCTAAGCGGATGATTGGACAACAATTAAAAAGACAAGTAGAGTCAAGAATATCCTTTTTATGAATTGAATCTACAGATGCATGCTTACCTGTGATAGATGAGTGGTAGATAATTAACTGAGTTAAAGCAAGGAAAAGAACATGAGAAAGAGATTTGCACAAGTTAAGGCAAAAAAGGAATTTAAAATAATCAATAATGAAGTATAGCAACTAAAAGCTGCAGAGGGGATAATTAAACAACTGGAAGCTCATAATGAATGGCACTCACTTCATTTCAAAGTGTTTTGTAAAGTCTTGAGTGCAATATGAAAAGAATAGACCCTAACAAAGGTTTGTTCATATGGACAATTATATTGGCGAGTGATTGTTTGGAAGGAAAGGGTACTTTAGGTCATTAGGATCTCACAAGGTAAAGGGATGTCAGTGAAGCCAGGCTGATTTTTGCGTTATATGCAACAGAACTAAAGATAAGCTGGAGAAACTGTGTTGTCTAAAGTAATCTTAACTCATTTAATGCAGTTAAATTCTCCAAAACCATGCAATCTTTTACCATCCAATAGAGAACTAAGAGAACATATTAGAACCCACTGCAAAGTGTACCACTTGTTTCAAGCACTGTGGCCTCTTTACCACCTTTTACCACTTGAGGCCTCAAAATACGTATCCCTATAGTACACAAGAGCCATGCATATCCTTTGGCCTTCAACCTTTTGCTTTTGTATTGCATGGAACGCCTTGGTAACTTATAAAATACTTATATTTTACAAAAGGGGGTACTTTATTCACTATATAATATACAAAATCCTCGAATATACTGTAAAAACTATCCTTATATACAATACTTGGTGATATAATTTGTGGAACATGACTGAAACATGTGTACTATAAAAAATAACTGTACCCCCTGTATGAAAATATTAGAAAAGGTTGCCAAATGAGCAGATATTTTACTGATATGACCATCTTTAGTCTAAGAGTTGATAGGGTTAATGAGCATGCTGTCAATAGAGATAGTGAAGGGGTAGTAGGACTAGGTTTAGGTGGAAAGATGTTAAGTTCAGTTTTTGTTAGTTGAGTTTGAGATTACATTGATTCATTCAGCTGGAGATTGCTAGGAGGTACTTAGAGATTTGAGTACACTTATTTGGCCCTCAGGTCCAGAATGATGATCTAAATATAGCCAAAGCCAAATGTCAATTATCTATTCTATCTAATACTCCTTGACCCATCATCTGATGCAAATTCTGTATTCATATATTTATTAACCCCTTCTTAAACACCTGAAACTGAGACTCAAATTTCTAACTGCCTCCTAGCAATCTCCAACTGGATGAACCATCCCCACCACAAACTCAACTTAACAGCGTAACACCTAACTGAACTAAGTGTAAATAATCTTTCCACCTAAGCCTGGTCCTACTCCCACATTTACTATCTCTATTGATGGCTTGCTCATTAACCCTGTCAACTCTTTGACTCCCCTATCTCCTTCTTAGCTTAGACACTTATACAGTACATGCTCTGTTTTTATCCTGTCTAGACAACTGTAACCTGCTATAAATTGTCCTCCCATCCCTTTCCACTACAGTCTGTATTAAATACTGCTGCCAGAATTCACAGGCCCCCACCACTGCCGATATACTTACCATAGCTTCCCATAAAACAAACAATTGCTTAAAAAAGCCCTTCTGATAACCTTTGAAGCCCTTCATTGCTCCGCACATCACTACATCTTTTCTCTTGTGTCTTCATATGTTCCTAGTCGACTCCTCTTTTCCTGTAAGGGCCACCACGTGTTTGTACCAACCACTACTACTGCTGTTTGTTGCCTTAAACCTTTTTCCTGATGAAGGGTGGGTGTTCCCCCCGAAACGTTGATGTTTGGTGGCTGAATAAAAGGGGATAATCCCCAACTGCACTAATCGGTGTGTGTGCGGATCCGTTTTCTTTTACACATTGGTTGCTAAGGGAGTTGCAGGAGTGGTGAACTACAGGTGTGCGGTAGGAGAATTACATTGTAACTGCCAGTTGATCCAGAGGAAGGCAAAAAACCCCATCTGAAGCCTCTCCAATTGCCTCAGAGGGGGTAAAATTCCTTCCTGACTCCAAAATGGCAATCGGACTAGTCCCTGGATCAACTTGTACTATGAGCTATTTTCCATAACCCTGTATTCCCTCACTTGCTAAAAAGCCATCCAACCCCTTCTTAAAGCTATCTAATGTATTAGCCTGTACAACTGATTCAGGGAGAGAATGCCACATCTTCACAGCTCTCAATGTAAAAAACCCCTTCCGAATATTTAGGCGGAACCTCTTTTCTTCTAAATGGAATGGGTGACTGTGTCAGCTGGAAAGACCTACTGGTAAAAAGCATTGGAGAGATTATTATATGATCCCCTTATATATTTATACATAGTTATCATATCACCCCTTAAACTCCTTTTCTCCAGTGTGAACATCTGAAATGCCATTCCTGAATTCCTCAAGAGAGAATCTTCCCTCAATCTCTTATGAACTAAACTCAAAGACTGCCTCTTGGAGTATTTGCATAGCACCTGAACTGGAACTTATATTTCAGTGTCGGCCATTGTTCCAGCAGCCCTCAATAACCTCCTATTTGTGTCTGTAATTGACTCAACTCTATGGGGCAGGGACCACCTTCCTTTTGTCTCTTACATTTTGCACTTAATCTTTAATGTAACTGTACTTTGTATTTAATATTGTATTGAACCCTGTTTGTTTATTAATTCTTAATTTACTACTATACTAATAATTTGATGTACAGTGCTGCATGCATATAAATAAAATATACAGACACACATACAATGATGGCTTATAAAATGAAATAAATATGTCAGGATCATTGGTCAGTTAGGCACATATAAGAAGGCAAAGAAATATAAATGTCTGGATATATCAATGTACATTATTAGCTGAACTATGGAAGGGCACAGATCAGATCTTGAGGAATTCAAAAGAGAGGCCAGATAGTATTGATTTGAGAGAAAAATCAATCCACTAAAAATATCAAACATAAACATGAGCAAGCAGAAACACTAGACATTCACATTTAACAGGGTTGCTGAGCGTGGGTATAGGCCACATATCAAAAAGTATTCACAAAAAAAAAAAATAATAGATATCCACACTGCATTGGATTTACAAACAGCAAAAGTTCTTTTATTGCCAGGACAAAACTTTCAAGGGCACTGCTAGCCTTGAAAAAACAGTTATACCATTCAAGTATCACAACACTGTATTTGTTTTTTGAGGTATGGAGTGTTTATTATGATATCCCACTTTGCCAGTAAACAATCAGTGAGAAACTCATTCAGCCATGCATTCTACCTTTGTACCTATAAACATAATCAAGCAACAGTCTATAAGATCTATATATTTATGTATAGAGAGAGAAAGAGAAAACAAATCGATATACCACCAGTTTTGATCTACATGCTTCTTTGCCAATGTGGTTTGGGGAAACAATCCAGAGAGGGTTTGCAAACACAGATCTACCAGTTAACAATTGCTGTATATTTTCTTGGGCTCTTATTTCTACATATAATCTTGTTTTGAATGATAATATATTCATAGTGTGTATCTGTGTGCTTTACAAAGTTGTTCTCCATGGTGTTTATCATTTCTGTAGAGACAGTGGGAGCTTCCATATGGTTTGACTTTATAGATCTAATCGTAGCTCAGGTGTATCATTGCAAGAATACTTGAGTGAGTTCTTTAATCCTCTTGTGTTTTAGCTATTTTAAATGTGCATCATTTACATGCACAAAGCAGGGAATGTCAGGAGGTGCAACCTGCATTGGAGCCCTGTCCTTACTGCTTGGTTTCTGCAGCTGGTAAGGACAGGCTGCTAACACTGCCCAGATTTTTTGATGCAGCAGTTACTACAGAGAGGAACGAATCAATAGTAAACGGTGCACTTTTATGTACACCCCATTAATAGCTGCAACTGTACATATAATATATAACAAATACATAGATTTTCCTTTTAAGTGTAAAGTATATGGAAAGGTTAGTGCTGGTTATGATTCATTTGCTCAAAGAAAATGCTGCAAAACATTTCTGTAGTGGGCTAAATTTGATGTTCAAGTGAAGTGAATGTATTCCCCATTAAAAATGCAACACAATACAATATACAAAACAAATTTTGCATTGGGTTGTCTAATGTATCCTATATTTCCCTTTGCTGAGGTTAATTGGTTAAGGATGAATAAAGATAATGATCTTTTTTATTAGCTGATTATAGAAAGAAAAGGTTGTTTTATCCCATAAAGAGGGACAACTTTAAGTGGTCTCTGGTTTTTAAGGGCTGCTGTAAACTTGCCGGCAAAATCATCATCATCATCATCATCATCATTTATTTATATAGCGCTGTCAAGATACGCAGTGCTTTACTGCAGTTATAGCAAACAGGGAATAAATGGTGGATAACAGACAAGGATTACAGAATACAATAGGGTTTACAAACTAAAAGGTTAGGGTACAATTGAGACATTAGGATTGTATAAACACTTCATTTTTGATACAGCAATGATTAATTAAGGTACATTGAATAGGCCTCTTTAAACAGATGGGTCTTTAAGGAGCACTTGAAAGTTTGGAAGGAAGGAGAAAGTCTGACAGCTTGTGGCAGAGAGTTCCAGAGAAAAGCAGAAGCCCGAGAGAAGTCTTGTAGACGAGAATGGGCAGAAGTGATCAGAGGAGAAGTGAGGCGAAGATCAGAAGCAGAGTGTAGGTTTCGTGAAGGAGTGTATGTGGAGATTAGAGACGGAATATCGGGAGGGGTTTCATTATTAAGGGCCTTGAATGTGAGTGTAAGTAATTTGAATTTGATTCTAGAAGAGATTGGGAGCCAGTGAAGGGACATACATATGGGAGCAGCTGTTGTTGAGCGGCGAGCTAGATGAATGAGTCTAGCGGCCGCGTTTAGAATAGATTGGAGTTGTGAAAGGTGACTTGTTGGAATACCTGTGAGGAGTAAGTTGCAGTAATCGAGGCGGCAGATGATGAGAGACTGAATCAGTGTTTTAGTTGATTCTGAACTGAAATAGGGTCGTATTTGAGCAATGTTGCGGAGTTGAATACGGCAAGATTTTGCAAGTGTTTGAATGTGTGGTGAAAAAGACAGATGAGAGTCTAAGATGACTCCTAGGCAGCGTGCCTGTGTGGTGGAATGAAAGGTGGTGTTGTTTACGATGAGTGATATCTGAGGGACAGGGGAAGATCTTGGAGGAAATATGATGAGTTCTCTTTTAGAAAGGTTCAGTTTCAGGTGGCGCTGTGACATCCAGGAGGAGACACATTTTGACCACTTCTACCACTTGGGAAGAAACAGCTGTAGTTAAACAGTCTCTGTTACTAATGTTACTAAAGTGCTACATGTGTACAGAGTGGTGACACAGCCCTCCACTTTACCTGAGGCATGTCTACAACTTTATTTATTAAATATGTTGGCTTAATCTCTCTATTAAGACAAAATGTGCACAATTTACATTACAGATATTCCAACTTTGGTTAGAGTTTATAGAATTTCTTTCAGTACAAGCCTCTGGTCATCATTGCAAATAGGATTTGTGCTTTAGGCATTGGGCATTATCAGCCAAATGTAAAAAGTGGTGCAGTGTTTCATAATTCATACCAGCTCTAGATGGAAATAGTGGAGTGGAACAAATGGGATTTGTACTCCAATTAAAGTATGTTTTTTTTTAAAGCTCTTCACACTAAAGCAGATACATTGTTATTGACAAAGAAACTGATTCACAAAATACCATAAATACATGTCATGTGCTAATTACTTGCATTTTCATCTTTTTCTTTTCATTAGTAGTGATGGGCGAATTTATTCGCCAGGCGCGAATTTGCACGATTCGCCACGAATTTGCGCGATTCGCCAAAATTCGCATCAAAAACAGGCGCCGGCGTCAAAAACGCCGGCGCCGTTTCGCGAATTCGCACATCACGGCGCAAATTCGCCCATCACTGTTCATTAGAAATATGTGTTGTACAGTATGAGCCAATTTCTCTTTTGCATTAACTTGTACACAGAGAAATATTTGAAAATACTGCTTGACTGAACTATTTATTGTATATGAGAGAGTTGATCTGTGTTAAATCCTTTCTGTAAATTAAATCCCACTAGACACACTATTGTTGTAAACTGACCCTGATTGTCCCTTTAGGGAGATATTATTTTTGAGGAAAGGATGATTTGAAAAAAAACCTGTAATTCAATGGGGCGTGTCTGAAAAAATTGGCACCCCTCAGTAAATTAACCTTTCCTTGTCCTTTAGGTACAAGGCATAAGTAATAAATGCTTATATTCACCAATCTTGCCCAGTCCCTATAAGTTTTTGAGGCTGCTGCTATATCCTGGGTCTGGATTTCCCATGTAGCTTAAATTATATTATACAGAAATGAATAGAAAAGGCAACTCCACTAAGGAAGGTTGTAAAGGTTGTATGTCTGTGTTTGGTGTGAGGCTGTTGTCTGTGTTTATTGTGTGGGGGACTAATTCCATATTTACTGTGCAGTCCCCTAAGAAATGATCACAAAGGGGACCATTCGTGTAGGGAAGGGAACAATTGGGTCACATTATGACCCCTTGCTTTCTCAAGTCTGGCTGTGGCAGTATGCTCTAATATAAAAGGGAAAGCCAAGTGCTTCTTAAAGCTTTTTGCCAGCAGCTTCCCTAAGGGAGAAGAGGAAAGGAGTGGCACCCCAGGCAAGCTTAGGTTTAAGTGAATATTAGCTAGATCCTGTAATTAGTCTCTCTAGGAGAGCCAGACAGGTTTAGGGTTACCTATATTGAACAGCTCTGGGCTCCATTGAGGAGATTAGAAGGGATTACATTCCCAAGTGCATTGGGGCCTAGTCAGGGAGCCAGTGACAGGGTATAGGAATTTAGAAAGATTCCTCCTGGTTTCCCTTAAAGAGATACTGGCACTAGGGATGTAGCGAACGTCGGAAAAAAAGTTCGCGAACATATTCGCGAACTTGCGCAAAAATGCGAGCGGTTCGCGAACGGTTCGCGAACCCCATAGACTTCAATGGGAAGGCGAACTTTAACATCTAAAAAAGACATTTCTGGCCAGAAAAATGATTTTAAAGTTGTTTAAAGGGTGCAACGACCTGGACAGTGGCATGCCAGAGGGGGATCAAGGGCAAAAATGTATCTGAAAAATCTGCCTGTGTGTGCTTGGAAGAGATAGTGTAGGGGGAGAGCTGTTAGTGATTTCAGGGACAGATGATAGTAAGTTTGCTGGCTAGTAATCTGCTTGATACTGCTCTGTATTGGAACAAAAAAATAAATAAAAGCAGTCCTTACAAGGACTACTGTTATTGCAGCAGTCAGCAGATGAGATCAGAAGCAGGACAGCTGCCCACTGCAGCTACATACAGAGCACTGCAGTAGAAGGTAGATTACTAGCCAGCAAAGCTACCTAAGCTTAAATGTCCCTCAAACCCCTGCAGACTTCTGTCCCTCCAATAACAGAGCAGTATCAAAACGATTACTAGCCAGCAAACTTTCAACTGTCCCTGAAATCACTAACAGGCAGCAGCTCTCTCCCTACACTATCTCTTCAGCACACACAGGCAGAGTGAAAAAAACGCTGCAGGGCTTCGGTTTTTATAGGGAAGGGGAGTGGTCCAGGGGAGAGCTTCCTGATTGGCTGCCATGTACCTGCTGGTCTGGGGTGAGAGGGCAAAAAAAAAGCGCCAACAATGGCGAACCCAAAATGGCGAACGTCGCGCGACGTCCGCGAACTTCCGGCGAGCGCGAACACCCGATGTTCGCGCGAACAAGTTCGCCGGCGAACAGTTCGCGCCATCTCTAACTGGCACCAGAAATTATTTTTTTTTTAATATCTATCATTACATTATCTTTGAATGCTATTTGTAATTTTGCCATAAAAGTATTTGCCTGATGCTTTTACATTACCTTTCTTACTACCCTGTTCCTCTATGAGGGGGCTGCCATATTTGTACAGCAGTAGTCTGTTAGCATTAGAAACTCTAGCTGACAGGTTAAGAAGGGACAGTGAGGTTGGCAAAACAGTCAGGTTTAGGAACTTCAAGTAACAATTACTTTCAAAAGCAGACCTATCAGTGAAAAACGATCAACATGACCTCTTGGTAGCTTTTCAAATAGATTAATATTTTGAAATAAAATTTTTAGTGTCAGTATCACTTTAAGAGGTCCTTCAAGGAAACAAGGGATATACTGGGAGGACTATAAAATACCACTCCCTCAAGCGTTATTGAGGGATTATTTGATGGCAATTGTTATTGTGAGTTGTGCTTATTAATCAATGCCTGTGTTATGCACAGTTGCAATATTGTCCCTTGTGGATCTGTTTTAATAAACCAGTTTGGTGCTTATTACTGCACCTTGCACTTGTCTTGCATCTATCCTTTGGCGATGAGCCCTGTTATGTCAGTGAATCCAATAAGTAACATAAACCAGGCAAGGCACCCAAGAACACAGTGTTATACAAGGCATTGAGTGCTACTGTATTACTCTTCATGAGACTGGGACGACCTGTAAAATTATACATTTACTTTGCAATAAAAATATATGTACAGGAGTACACAAAAATATATGTACAGGAGTACATGTTATCCAAAGTGCTCAGGACTTGGGGTTTTCCAGATAACAGATCTTTTGGATCACCATACCTTAAGTCTACTAAAAAAATCAATGAAACATTAAATAAAACCAATAAGCTGTTTTTTCTTCAAATAAGGATTAATTATATCTTAGTTTATTATTACAGAGAAAAAGTACAGTAAAATATTTTTAAAAATGTGGATTATTTAAATAAAATAGAGTCTATGGAAGACAGCCTTTCCTTAATTTAGAGCTTTCTGTATAGTGGATTTCCATATAACAGATCCCATATATGGAATTCTAAATATTTTATAATATTTATTAAAATATTTTCTATATTTTTTTGAAGAATTAGGACAATTAGGACAATATCTTATTTTATGTTTATAGTTCACTTAAAAAAATAGAAATAGAGTTTCTGTCACAATAAAGAAAGCCAGAAAAGTCATACACAATGTTAAAAGCTTTTGGAAAACAAGTTTTCTGGGAATTAAGAAGCACTAAGTGGCTCAGAGAACTGGAAAGAAATAATCACAAAAAAAGATTTAGAAAGAGCTGCAGAGTTGAGAGGAAGAGACAGGAGAGAGATTAAAAGAGATGCATTGTGCCATATGGCTGAGTTATTGCTACATCAGAGCTACTTAAAATGTTTGAATATGATAACATTAACTCTGATTCATACGGTCACTAGTTTGTTACTGTGACATGCTTCAGCAATTCTCCAGTTCTGACTAATGGCCACAAAACTGCATATTGGGATACTGAAGCTCAAGTCAATTTATTCATATATATTTGTAGACTTGAGGACAGCTTTTGAGTCCTTAAAATGCCTCAGCAAAAGCAACTGCATCATCTGACCAGAAAAAAAGTCAAAGAAACAAAAGAAAACAAAGAAATGTCACAAAGAGAATGAGCCTCTAGCAAGTTCTCATTCTAACAGGGAGCAGACGATAGGGTAAAGGTCTGAGTCTTGGATTGTTTGTTTAGAAGCAGCATGGCTCCAAGCATTCCCTTAGTACCTTATTTTGATATTTAACTAGGAAGTCACATGACTCATTATGAAAGTAGCGTGAATGCCTTTTCACTACATATTTAATTGTAGTTCAGTTCAGGGCACCAGTGTAACAATGGCACTGTCTATTGCTCAGGATATGCACACTATTTACTGTATACAATTACAATATGTATTATAAATGATTTACACGGTTCTATGATAAGATGGCATCATTCTGTTGCCAAGATAATGGTGTATCTCTATAAAATACATCATAATACACAATTCAATTCATAATACAAGAGACCTAGAAAAGAATCTAACCAAAATGAAATATACATATCACTAAATCATTGAATATGGTTATGGCTCCAGTCCATAATCTCAATTTTATAACTAGTGTTGAGTCAATCACAAAATAGGCTTACCTTGTAGTTAGGTCAAGTGATGGCCGATGCACCAGACCTCAACTTACCCCATTTCTCTGCAATCTGCACCACGTGAAATAGGTCCTGCTGTCCTGAATATGCGCCTCTTCATTTAGCCACAAGTATTTGGAGGCAGTGGGGAGGCTTTTTTTTTTTTTAATTTACCATGTACGCAGCCAAGGCCCAACTAACTAAAGCTGCTACACTGCCCTCAGGTGCCTTTTTTAATATCTATCATTACATTATCTTTGAATGCTATTTGTAATTTTGCCATAAAAGTATTTGCGTGATGCTTTTATATTACCTTTCTTACTACCCTGTTCCTCTATGAGGGGGCTGCCATATTTGTACAGCAGTAGTCTGTTAGCATTAGAAACTCTAGCTGACAGGTTAAGAAGGGACAGTGAGGTTGGCAAAACAGTCAGGTTTAGGAACTTCAAGTAACAATTACTTTCAAAAGCAGACCTATCAGTGAAAAACGATCAACATGACCTCTTGGTAGCTTTTCACGTAGATTAATATTTTGAAATAAAATTTTTAGTGTCAGTATCACTTTAAGAGGTCCTCCAAGGAAACAAGGGATATACTGGGAGGACTCTAAAATACCACTCCCTCAAGCGTTATTGAGGGATTATTTGATGGCAATTGTTATTGTGAGTTGTGCTTATTAATCAATGCCTGTGTTATGCACAGTTGCAATATTGTCCCCTGTGGATCTGTTTTAATAAACCAGTTTGGTGCTTATTACTGCACCTTGCACTTCTTGCATCTATCCTTTGGCGATGAGCCCTGTTTAGTGATGGGCGAATTTATTCGCCAGGCGCGAATTCGCGGCGATGAGCCCTGTTTAGTGATGGGCAAATTTTTCGCCGTTTCGCGAATTTCGAATTTTTCGGCGAAGCGAAACGGCGCAAATTCGCCCATCACTAGCCCTGTTATGTCAGTGAATCCAATAAGTAACATAAACCAGGCAAGGCACCCGAGAACACAGTGTTATACAAGGCATTAAGTGCTATCACTAAATCATTGCATAGGGTTATGGCTCCAGTCCATAATCTCAATTTTATAACTAGTGTTGAGTCAATCACAAAATAGTCTTACCTTGTAGTTAGGTCAAGTGATGGCCGATGCACCAGACCTCAACTTACCCCATTTCTCTGCAATCTGCACCATGTGAAATAGGTCCTGCTGTCCTGATTATGCGCCTCTTCATTTAGCCACAAGTATTTGGAGGAAGTGGGGTGGCTTTTTTTTTTTTTTAAATTTACCATGTACAAAGCCAAGGCCCAACTAACTAAAGCTGCTACACTGCCCTCAGATGCCTATTTGGTAAAAAATGCCCTATTTGAGATCTGTATATAGGATATTGCCTTACAAAAGTAGAAGATCAGCACCATATTTCTGTCACGAACGGCGCCCTAAATCCAGAACCAGTGCTAAGCTCCCGTCTCGGCTCTTGCCTCTGCCTTTAACAGCCGGCTTTAAGTTTGGGAGGACCCCTCCGCTAATTGGATGCCGTCTGGTCTTACTAAGAGAGGAGCAAAGCTACAGGTTCTGGACAAGCAAAGGGGCACAATCATCTCACCAAGGATACTGGATGGAAGAACACAACTTGGAAGGCAGAATAGACAACTCAGCGTGGAACAGGAAGGCCGGGCCAGCACAAGCAGAGTTAGAATAATCAGACAGGCCGGAATCAGGATTGGAGAGCGTAGATTAGTCAGACAGGCCGGAATCAGGCTTGGAGAGTGTAGAATAGTCAGGCAGGCCGGAATCAGGATTGGAGAGTGTAGAATAGTCGGACAGGCAGGTTTAAGCTTGGAGAGGTCAGTGTAAACAGCCAAGCAAGGGTCAGGATACAGAGTTCAGAATAATCAGGCTAAGCAAGGGTCAATACAAATAAAATGAACAGGAAGTAGCACCAGGAACAACCTAAATTGAAACTAACAACGGGCTTTTGAATACAAAGCCCATTTAAATACTTTAAATTTTGCGCCATTGCGCAATGACATCATCACACCGGCACACAAACCCACTAAGCGAGGAGCAACATGCACCGTAAGGAAATCTGCGCTAGAGGAAGACGTCAGCATGCGGTGGGTGTGCCCGTCGGAGATGCGGGCCTTCAATGTTAAAAGGTTATTTGGAGGTACAGCTTTTTTTCTTCTTGCTATACTATATATAGCGTGCACAATTAAAACATTGGTTCCATGAATTGGTTCTTTAAAACATTAACGCATACAAAGTGATTGCCACACAAACAAAAGTAAAAAAAATCTTACAACTTCATTAATTAACTGATAACAAAGAAACTTAAATTATACATATAAACATACATTTATAATTGCTAATTTAATTAAGCCAAATACATTAATTTAGATAACAAATGTCACAAAGATTTAGTAAAAAATATAAACTTATATATGTTATAATAGGAGCCTATAGAAAATGAATAGTTTACAGTTTCTGTTGTATGTTCCCTGATTAATATAACCATTTACCTAATATATTGTGATTCACAAAATATATGTGGCTAAATACGCTACCATTCAGAATACTGGGCATTAACCTTAAATTACAACATTGGGCAGAAGTACAAGAGCACTTAATGCACCCCTCACCAGATAAAAAATTTAGAATGAGGTACAGACTGGAGCATCAGCAGATTGCTTGCAGAACAAGGGGAAATAAACATGGGGGCCTGCTTTGCTGCCTGCACCATTCCATCTTCCCTGATGACAGTAGCAAGAATGGAAAGCATGCATGTATGCGTGGGGGGAGAGGTGTGAGAATGGTACAGGTGCTAGGAGGTGGGCCATTTGGTTCATACATAGGGTCCTTTAAATCACAGTTCCAGTGGGCCCCTACTTCCCAGTCTGACCCTGAGGTCAGCCGTGTCGCTAGGGCAGCCAGTAAGTACAGGGCCTCATCTAAATGATATGCAAGATAGGGGGCCAGTGGAGGGATGCCTATGTGCCTATCCCCATCCTCCCCTCATGAATACAGGCAGCCACAGGTCTCTGTAAGTGGCTAGTACCATAATAAGTGCTAATTCTCCATGTTTGGTGCTGTTGATGCCAATTGTATGACGTCTGTTTCCTAAGCGGATCATTGTTGGATGAATTGGACCCACACTGTGTTCATTGTCTACACTCTGTCTTCTCCTGCTAGAAGAAATTATGCAATATGAATAAAGTTGGAAAAACCTGCAGTATGAATTGCAAAAAATAAGTCTTCTGTGAGTGCTTTAATGCTGAATGTATAAAAGTGGAGGTCAATGTTTATTTGTTGATGTTTATTCATAACATTCACATCTAGAGAGTTATTTCATGTGAGTACAGAAGTGCCACACTTTGGTATTAAGATGAGATAATGTTATGTCTTTTGTTACTTTACTGAAAAGCATGTATTTAAAGCTGTAATAGCTGGGGCTTTACAGAAGAAGCTAATATGATCCTGCTATAGTATGTATTTGTTCATAAAAAAGAAGCATCATTATTCTTAGGGTTTTCAGCATTAACAAGCATAGCAACTTAAACAGAAAAAACATCATGTACTGTATGAAACAAATATCACATACAATGATATGATAAAAGCAGCCTAAAACTATAAGAAATAACTAATATATAATATATGCAGCTGAACAGAATATATAGGGTTAAATGCTTTGGATAAAGATATATTAGAGAAGATCCCAAGGCCCGAGGAGGAGCTCTCAGTAGAATGTACTCAGCTACTGAATTCAATTTGCAGAAAGTTTGGTATTCATTCCATACAGCCAAGATGCTGTTCAATATAATGTAAGTCTTAGGCAAAGCCATAGTCTAAAATTGAAAGATAAGTGATACGGTTTTAAATGAAGTCATGGGTTTAAGACCATAGCTGAAATGCCTGGCCAAGAGTTTATTGGATCTCCACTGGGAAATTGCAGTTTAATACACAGAAAATATTTTAGATGTAGAAAACCACTCTTCATTACCTTGGCATATACAGTAGATTAGCTGAGTCTGAGTACTTGCACAGCTCAAATACAGAAGACCTATGAAAACTAGGGATGTAGCGAACGTCGGAAAAAAAGTTCGCGAACATATTCGCGAACTTGCGCAAAAATGCGAGCGGTTCGCGAACGGTTCGCGAACCCCATAGACTTCAATGGGAAGGCGAACTTTAACATCTAAAAAAGACATTTCTGGCCAGAAAAATGATTTTAAAGTTGTTTAAAGGGTGCAACGACCTGGACAGTGGCATGCCAGAGGGGGATCAAGGGCAAAAATGTATCTGAAAAATCTGCCTGTGTGTGCTTGGAAGAGATAGTGTAGGGGGAGAGCTGTTAGTGATTTCAGGGACAGATGATAGTAAGTTTGCTGGCTAGTAATCTGCTTGATACTGCTCTGTATTGGAGGGACAGAAGTCTGCAGGGATTTGAGGGACATTTTAGCTTAGGTACAGCGATGGATACGGATTACGTAAAATATATTATGGCTGCTTGAAAAAAGTCACTCCGGTGTTTTTTCTGGAGACGGTAATATTATGGATATTTAGACAGAATGTGAACAAGGTCACACAGCTAGATGGCTGTTGGTTGAATAACACACTGGGCAAAAAATGCCTACAGGGCAAATAATGCCTAAAAGGTCAACTTATACACTACTACAGCGATGGATACGGATTACGTAAAATTTATTATGGCTGCTTGAAAAAAGTCACTCCGGTGTTTTTTCTGGAGACGGTAATATTATGGATATTTAGACAGAATGTGAACAAGGTCACACAGCTAGATGGCTGTTGGTTGAATAACACACTGGGCAAAAAATGCCTACAGGGCAAATAATGCCTAAAAGGTCAACTTATACACTACTACAGCGATAGTAAAATAAAAAAAAGTAAAATAAAAAAAAAATGAATATTAAAAAAAAAAAATTACAGTTGGTGCTGCTGAACTACTAGGAGCAGCAGATTAGCACACCAGTCCCACTCCCCAACACTGCTAGACTAATAGCACTGGGCTCTTATAGTAGTAGTAGTAGTAGTAGTAGTAGTAGTAGTAGTAGTAGTAAAACAACAAAAAAATAAATAAAAGCAGTCCTTACAAGGACTACTGTTATTGCAGCAGTCAGCAGATGAGATCAGAAGCAGGACAGCTGCCCACTGCAGCTACATACAGAGCACTGCAGTAGAAGGTAGATTACTAGCCAGCAAAGCTACCTAAGCTTAAATGTCCCTCAAACCCCTGCAGACTTCTGTCCCTCCAATAACAGAGCAGTATCAAAACGATTACTAGCCAGCAAACTTTCAACTGTCCCTGAAATCACTAACAGGCAGCAGCTCTCTCCCTACACTATCTCTTCAGCACACACAGGCAGAGTGAAAAAAACGCTGCAGGGCTTCGGTTTTTATAGGGAAGGGGAGTGGTCCAGGGGAGAGCTTCCTGATTGGCTGCCATGTACCTGCTGGTCTGGGGTGAGAGGGCAAAAAAAAGCGCCAACAATGGCGAACCCAAAATGGCGAACGTCGCGCGACGTTCGCGAACTTCCGGCGAGCGCGAACACCCGATGTTCGCGCGAACAAGTTCGCCGGCGAACAGTTCGCGCCATCTCTAATGAAAACAAGGATTCTGTAAATGATATACCATAATTTTTAAAAGTCAGTTTAAAGGGAAACTATACTGATCATGACAGGTCTATAAAAACATGTTTTGAATAAAAACATGTGTAAAAACACCACTTCTTCTAAAGAAACCAACACACAAACCAATGGCACACATACATGCCAAGTTATGTCAGTTAAAGGGGTGGTTCAACTTTTAGTATGTGATAGAATGGCACATTCTAAGCAACTTTTCAATTGGTTGTCATTATTTGTGTTTTATAGTTTTTTAATTATTTGTCTTTTTCTTCTGACTCTTTCCAGCTTTCAAATTGGAGTCACTGACAGCTGATCTCAGAAGGAGCACCAAAAACAATGACAAAATGGTGGATCAAGAGGAAAATATATAAAAGGACAATATTTACTTATAAATCTCTATTTCTGTAAGGCAGTTAGATTCATACATCTTGCTGGTAACATGTGGCAACACCAATCAGTTTCGAAAAATGTTCAGTTCAAACTCAAGTGGAGACAATGCCAGTCCACTCTGTTAAACATTGGGAATTGAAAAATTGCTTAAACAGGTTCAAATATGTTCATTTGTGCACACATGACTTGGCCACTTACACATCCTTCACATATCTGTTCCCATACCCATTGGGAGGTTTCAGGATACATATGGAACGTCTTGGGGCTGATGTAGGAATGGAGATGGGGATATCCCACAGAGGTTGAATATATCCAGGAACAAAAGAGCAGTCTGGGTTTCCTTCTCATACACTGTCTCACAGCACACACAACTTAATCACACACAGCACAGACATATGCATTTTCAATATATTAAATGAACACATACATGTACTTTGTATAATTTAGGCTTATACATTATACATTTGACTGGCTAAATATGGTGTACATTTGTATGTACAGTATTTTCAGTAATTTCTTTCCAAATATTAAATATACATAATAAAATATATAAAATATCACCTTGATGAGTGGTATTGGTTGATCAAAGATACATAAATATGTTATTTAAGACACAGTATATTCTACACGCTCCCATCTGCTCCATGTGACAACTGCACTATGCTTGGCTGTTTCTCCTTCTGTGTTTATACTGGTACATGCAGTTATAGCATGGAGTGTACGGTACTGGATCAATTGTTGATACTTGATGGGAAAACAACCTTATGCACCATTAGCCTAGGGCAGCTGTGTTTATTTATTATTCGTAGGCTGTAAGTCTAAAGTCTAAGTCATCTTGTCTCTCTCCGGAGAAATTGCTGTACCCAAGCACCAACCTTTTTGGGTTTATGAATCACTTCTACCCAGTGTCGGACTGGCCCACCGGGATACCAGGAAAACTCCCGGTGGGCCAAGGTGTCAGTCGGCCCTCATGCTGCTAAACTTTGGGCCTATTTCATGGCCTTTCCCTATTCTATGAGAACAAAGAGGCTAAATATATGTAATAATAGATTATAATATGTAAAGAAAACAAACTAGCAGAATAGAGGTTAATTGAGGAGATAAAGAATATTAGAACTGAGAGTGGGCCCATGGTCTAAGGTTTTATGGTGGGCCCCTGGTCTAAGGATTTTGGGTGGGCCCCTGGTGTCCCAGTCCGACACTGCTTCTACCATTTTCCAGTACAGTTCACTAACAATATGTTTAGTCTCAAATAAGCATCTAGACAAAGGTGTAAAATGACAGATGTTACTATCATGCTCACTATCCTGGCATATTCGAGAGTGGCAAAAATGTCATTGGTCCCATTCAGGATCACATCCACCTTTTCTATGGGTCAAAAAATCTCTCAAGTTCCCTCTGTGACAAGGAGATGAAATTCATCCTCTGAACATGGAATAATGATTGTAGTTTTATATGTAACTGGGGGTCACTTTGGATGCCTAAAATATAATACCAGTATGTGCTGCTATTGTAGCAGATCACCAAATGTTGTTTTAACTAACATTAAAGCTTTACAATTTTTAATAATGATTGCACAGACCCATTTCAACCACTAACTATACAGCACAAGCCAACTTAATAGGGTTGGAACATAATACCTCTCTTGTATAAACCTTGAGATGGTGTGGTATAGAATACCATTCTTGTAAGGACGAGTTCCTTAACTGATGTAAACGTTTAAGCTATTAGTTCAGATCATTGATTTCCATAGAATGGGATCATCTAGTAAATCATGACCCCCTCATTTAGTATGTAATATTCAGGTTCATTATTTTTTGGCTGTTCTAATGTTGTACATATTCAACTCCCTCCCCTCGTGGTTTTACTGTAAAACAGGCTGCTAACCTGTCAACTGTGGCTTTGTTCCCAGAGATTTTTAGGGGTGCACTTGTATTAACAAAGCAGAATATGTTTGTGCGTAGATGAGCAGGACTTTATATTTTCTTTTTGAACTAGTTCAGAGCACAGAGCAGGTTCTTTTTTATGCAGTTTATTTGTATATTATAAAAATATATATTTCCATTCTATCTTAATGAAAACATGGAGTACTACATATCAGGTATTTCTCATATATTTATTAAAAAAACAATGAATTTTCTCTTGCATTCAGAATACTCTGAATAAATCTGTGTCCCTGGTTGTAAATTCTTCTTGTTGCATGCTGGGAAGGTGAATTATTTCCCTCATTTTCAGTGCAAAGATAAACCACACAAAACAATATCTTCCCCATGGCTACAGCTTCAAAAAAATAAAAAGAAAAAAAAGAAACAGAACAGGAACCAACAACATGTAGCAAGCTGGTAACATCCTTTACAGTGAATGTTGGCTGTTGGATTGAGCAGTGATCCATGAACAGAACTGTCCGTGTTTTTTTTTTTTTTTTTTTTTTGCAAGCTGCAGATTCCTTGTCATAAACTGTATAAATAATTCACATAGGACACACACAGTTCTATGTTATTCTTCCTGTTGTGCAGAGATCTAAACCATATTCACAAATCCTTACCATTTAGGCTGTTTGATATTGAGTCACTGAAGGAATTTCAGTGTAAAATGTATTTTCAGCTAGCTAGGAATGGTTTTCTTTCTACAGAAGACAGGTGGTGTGAATGTAAAGCTGGCTCTTTGCTACTGGGACAGATGTGTGTAAATTGGAAGGAAATGACCAGTGGGTTGGGTATTTCTGCATTGAAAAAGTAATCAAAGCAGCAGAACACATTCAATTAAACCAATTCATCTGAAATTAATTGAAAAATTTATATTTTATGTCCCTTTTTTGTATTTTTTTTATGCATGGAGGGGGAATGTGGGTGCATATGTGATGTGTGACTGCATATATCAGTATGCTTTAAAGAAGTCTGAGGTGAAAGAAAGATTCTTTGGATTGTATTTAACTTGCATTCTAAGAAGACCAACACAGCAGCGGAACGGTGAAACTGGTACGGAAAAGTTCGAAACTGGACAAATACATTTTTATTGAGTTAAACTTTGCAAAAACACAGCTGCCAAGCTGCACTTTAACATGAAATGCCCAGTAGTAACTGTAGCAACAGTTGTTTTATAATGTCCCACGTTGGCCTTAGAAATGACTGTAAATTAGAAAATAGTACCAAACTTATTAAATAAGAAATAATATACTATTATAAATTATAAGGATGTTGTAAAGTCATTTATCCTGGGGTTTTATCAAAGAAGCTAAAGGGCGAGTATTTTTATATAGGTCATGGATATCTAAGGTAACTTACAAGGAGTCATTTATGCCCTTCTATGCCATTATTCTGATGTGAAGTTAGGCATTAGTAGCAGGAAATGCAGTCAGTCCTCAAGGGAGGCCTGTCCATACTTGTGTTAGGTGGTTAGGACAGGGCTGGCCTGTTCCTCCTGCTGTAAGGGGACGCTGTAGTCTGTTCCTCACATTCCTGTAGCACAATTACTTGTTACATGAGCATTATGGGACATTTTATTGCCTCCCTTGTCCCCTGGGGAAAAGTGAATGACCCTGTAATGTTCAGTATCCCAAAACCAGAATTAATTCCAAGGTTTGTTATGCCCGCTCTTCTGCTGCCTTTGGCTTTGGTTGCCTTACCCTTTAAACAAAACAATGATTGTTTAATATATATTGCAATATATTTAGGCTGGCCAACTATGTCAAAGTCATCCCTGGTATAGGCTGGCAATTATGTCAAAGTCATCCCTGGTATGGCCAGTCCTAAACTCAACTTTAATCTGGTTGATTAAGAATTCTATTGCTTCATTATACATTTCACACAGGGACTAAGTTTTACCTGCAACTTACTTGCTGCTTCCAAGGTTAAAACTCCCAAACATGGCTGCCCTTTTATTAGACACCAGTGGGATCACCTGACTATAGCTGGAAAGGGTGGGAGCTACAACATGGAGCTGGTCACTGCTCCTGTATAACTATAACAAATAAGGGAAAGTTGTGTTCACCACTACATGTTAAAACCATGCAATCAAGCTCTGACCACAAAATACATATAGACAAATACATAGCAGTGAGTAATTCTGCTTTTCATACTATATCTGTCCAACCAGATCGCTCGCCATAGTTTAAAACATAGCCTTTATTAGCTTTTTAAAATGTAACAAAATAGTAGCGTCATTCGTAGCAAGACACTTATCTGTTGGAAGTCTAGTATTAACGCTAAATTCATCCACACTCACGCAACGTTTCGGGAAGCATCGGTTCCCTTTCTCAAGTGTATGTATCGTGTAGTAGCGTGTAGGACTCCATTGCACAAACCGATTGCTTCCTTGTCAGGCGGAGCATACGTGGTGAGTAACTGTGATGACGCATCCTCACATTAGGGATGGATCTGCACGTCAGTGGCCACATATCTCCACCCTCCCGTTGCTATCCAGAATCCATAGTTACAGCTTAGAAAAAATATGCCAATAGCAGCAGATTACATTGACATTTTTCACTATACCAAACGGTCTTAATCACTTGAACACATCGGACTGTTGGTGTAATATTAGAAGATTACAAAAATACTTACAAAAATAATAATACAAAATAATGCTTACAAAAATAATTACAAGAAACATACTTGCTTACACAAATAATACTTCCAAAAAAGATACTTCCAAAAATAGATGCAGGTCAAAATCACGATTTAGACCCTGTGGACAAAGAGTACCTAGCCTATCAATCCATTTGACTTCTGCCCTTTTTAATGCTAAGGCACAATCTCCTCCTCTCTTGAGAGGTGGAACATGTTGGATAACTCTGAATCTCAACTTGTCAGATGTATGTCCCTGTTCTAAACAATGTCTAGAAACTGGCAATAACCTGTTACCTGTATTTATAGTTGATCTATGTTGGGAAAATCTGTCCTTTACCTTTTGTGTGGTTTCCCCAACATAGACCAACCCACATGGGCACACCAGCATATATATAGCAAAGTTGGTATCACATGTATTATAACCCCTAATCTGATATTTCTTATCCCTATGGGGATGATCGAATTTAGGACCTGTAAGTACATATCGACACTGGGCACAACCTTTACATCTATACATGCCTTCTTTCCTGGGACCCCAAAACATTGCCTTCTTTGGGGGTATACGTATATCTGCATTCACCAGTCTACTCCCTATGGTGGCTCCTCTACGATAAGACATCATAGGACCTTGTTGAAACTCTAGAATTGAGGGATATGCCTCTCTTAATAAATGCCAATGTTTGTCCAATATAGATTTAAATTTCGGACTTGCTGAGTTATATTGGGATACATAAGCCAATCTGTTTCCCATAGTGCCCGATCTCTCGATGGACCCCTAAGAGTCCCATCCCTTACTGACTGTTTGTTTTTTTGAATTAACTCACTTGGGTATCCCCTATCTCTAAGTTTCCTACTCATTAATTCCAAATCTTGTTCCAAAGATACTGGATTATTTGTGATTCTACTCACTGTTGTAAATTGACTAGTAGGAATAGACCTTTTGACCGAGGGAGGATGAAAGCTATTATATGAAAGCAGTTGGTTACGGTCTGTTGGCTTCGTATAGATACGGGTATCGAACCCTGTCTGAGTTTGTGTGACCAACACATCTAAGAAAGTAACTGCTTGGAGATCAGCTGTCATCGTAATTTTAATATCATTATGGGCTCCATTAATTGCAACATGGAAGGCGGCCAAGGAGTCCAGGTCACCCCGCCATAGGAGGAACACGTCATCGATGTACCTCCACCAGGCACAACAGTGTCTAGTGAAGAGTACATTTCGAAAGACTTGCTCGTCCTCAAACCAACTCATGAATGAGTTGGCATACAACAGGGCGACCCTTGACCCCATGGCCGTCCCCCGCACCTGCAAGTAATATTTGTCCCGAAATTGAAAATAGTTTCTATGTAATATGAAGCTCAACATCTCCATGAAGAATCCTATTTCTGCATCACTATACAAGCCTGATCGTTTCAGAATAATTCTTGTTGCTTTTAAACCATCCATGTGAGGAATTGATGCATAAAGACTTGCTACATCAAAAGTGGCAAGCCAATAAGCCCCCTCTATCTTTGGTATTTGAGTAAGTTTTTCTAAGAAATCATTAGTATCCCTTACATAAGATCTAGTTGTTTGTATTAAGGGACCCAGTATTTTATCCAAAGTCTCAGCTACATTGCTTTTCAGAGATCCTATGCCCGCCACTATCGGCCTACCTGGCAGATTTATTGGATCTTTGTGAATTTTTGGTAAGACATATATGAGTGGAATAATAGGATGATTCACAGTCATGTATGTCCTAGATTTCTCTGTAATTACTCCCAACTGAGTAGCATTTTGTAAAAGGCCATCTAGTTCTTTTTTAAAGGAGACCGTAGGGTCACCCTTTAATTCAATGTACACCGTTGTGTCAGATAACTGTCTATTGATTTCGGATACATATCTGTCTATGTCCAAAACAACAACTGCCCCTCCTTTATCTGAAGGTTTAATCGTTAAGTGTGACATAGAGGACAATTGTGATAAAGTGTCTTTTCTGCACGACTCATATTGTAACCGCTCAAACTGAGTGGCAATGAATTTAGCGTTAATACTGGACTTCCAACAGTCTTGCTACGAATGACGCTACTATTTTGTTACATTTTAACAAGCTAATAAAGGCTATGTTTTAAACTATGGAGTGCGATCTGGTTGGACAGATATAGATATATATATATATATATATAGATATATATATATATATATATATATATATATATATAAACAAATACAAGATTCCTCTGCACTCAACCCATTATCAATATATTTAAGACAGACATTTTGTGCATACTGCTACTGAAAAATGCCTTACCCTTTAAACAAAACAGGGATTGTTTGTACATATATTGCAATATATTTAAGCTGGCCAACTACGTCAAAGTCATCCCATATCTGGCCAGTCCTATGCTCAATTTTCATCTGATTCATTAAGAATTCTATGGTTTAATTCTACATTTTATAAAAGGGACGAATACGTTTTACCTGCAACTTACTAGCTGCTTTCGAAAGTAAAACTCTCAACCTTGGCTGCCCTTTTATTAGACACCAGTGGGATCACCTGACTATAGTTGGAGAGGGTGGGAGCTACAACATGGAGCTGGTCACTGCTCCTGTATAACTATAACAAACAAGGGAAAGTTGTGCTCACCACTAGTTTTTAAAATCATTAGGCGGGGGTGCAATGAGGGTGTGACCACAAAATACATATAAACAAATACAAGATTCCTCTGCACTCAACCCATTATCAATATATTTAAGACAGACATTTTGTGCATACTTCTACTGAAAAAAAATATATATATGTAAAAATATTTTTTACATTTTCTTTAATATTTATTGTTTTTACTGATGTTGTGATAATGATTTCCGAACACTGAATGCTAAACAGTTTATAGAATAATTCTCCTGACCAACTTTAACCTCTCAGCTAGTCTCTTGTAACACTTCACAGCTAATATTCCTTACACTAGCATAGTCACACAGTTTATCAAATGTGTTACTAACAACATGAAGAGCTGGTAAAAGTGCAACCCCCAAGGGTTAGTAAACATTTCACATCAAATCAGTTCAAATCTGAAATATTTATATGTACAAAATGCAATATGTATTTTTAATGACAAAGCTAATTCTATGGCTTTTTGATAAAAGAAAATCATGTGTTTTGTGGTCCATATTTTTTTCTGGGTCGTTCGCCAAGATGAAATATTGTGATGAAGCTTTCTGTGCACCTGTTTTCCCAATTTATTTTCTCATTTTTGGTTGTAAAATGTAGGAATGCTGAATTGAGTCATGAGTATAAACCTACATTATGCACAAAGATACAAGCCTTGCTCTGTGTGAAAAGGATATTAGAAATCCCTGAGATGAATTCTAATGTTTTAATCATGAACAGGAGGTGATACATTATCCCCTGTGGTATATCAGTGTATACCATACAAAATGTATATAATATATTAACACTTTTCATTATGTTCCATTAGGTGGGCCAGTCACTAGTTATTACTCTTGGTTTCCCACTGAAACATCACATAAAACTGTCTATACGAGCTATTGGGTAGGCCATAAAAAATAGGAAGGTGGTTAAATACAGTTATAACAGGACAGTATGATAGGCTACCAATAAATACACAGGAGAAGTATAAAAACAAGCAACAATAGTTTAAGTATTTCATTTAACTGTGTTTACTTCCTATTTTACATTTTAATAGTTTCTTTATTTTTGATATACATTAAGATTTTTTGTTTTATTAACCCATCTGGTTAGATATTTGCATGGACACTTGCTTTACAAGGAAACACATTCCTACTGCTGTACAGCTAAATAAGAAAAACCTCTTTGAAAATCAACGACTACCTAATCTGATGGATTCTGCGTTATCCGGTGTGTAACATTTTTCCTATTTCTGCCTTACATCATACACTTATGATATGTACAAATGCCATCTTTAGTTTTTATCATTAGAATAGGCAGCATCATGATTATCTCAAAGATCTACCGAGTGCCATTACAAAAAAAAAGATATAATTTATGAACATGGTGGCAGAGCTCACTAATATAATGAGCTCATAAATTTCAACATAGCAGTACAAAATAAGTGGCCTCTATCTAAGGAAGGCAATACTATCTCTTCATCCATCTGCTGCTTTCAATTACATTTAAGATGAGGTGGCCTTTTAAAAGTAGTAAGAGTGCAGTGGGGGCTGATTCAGTGGTGGGTGGAACTAATGCATTAGGTTTCAGGCAATAATGTTTGCACCAGTGCAATTTAGAGTACAGAAGCAATCAGGGCCAGGCACTGAAACCTTAGTTTCAAATGTACTGCATAAGCATCTGTCCCTTTTTTCTCAGAATCTATGCCCTATTATTACAATAGTAATTTATTGATAAAAATTTCTCAACAGAGAAAAGTTAGGTCACTCTTAAAATAAAAATAGGGATCTATCAAATACACGATTTTTGGATTTGGCTGAAGAGCAAAAGGTTTTGCCAAATACTAAACTAAATTCAAAATATAATATACATATTATAATTTGTCAGAAAGAAAGGGGAAGGGTGGGTATATATATGGTATAAAAGAAAAAGGCACTGTGCAGAAAGGGGTACATTTGCAGCATGTTGCTGTATAAATAAATAGTGAACAATGACACTTACCCTTTGGTTTTTTAAAATGCATTTTCTATACATTTATTAGGACTAGATTAGCACCTTGTTGGTTGGAGCCCAATATACTTGTTGTGTCTTACCATTGATCATTTAACCATAGGCTTGTAAAGGGGTGAAAATAAAGAATTTGTTTTCATAATGTAAATAGGGAAGTTATGTTGTCGTGCAGCCAGCAGGTGACACCAAGTCCATCCGAGACAGTGCCTTGGTGGGGTACCCTCTCTTTTGGCTTGAAAACATCTAGAAGTAGCATCCAACCAAAGTGGCTAGACCTAAGGGGAGGTTGGTACCGTTAGGGCTAGCTAATGGATAATAGCGGCAAGTGAATTCCCTCCAGGAGTAAAAGTTAGAGAGAGAGCATGAACAGCCTGTTTTCCCAACAAGGAGTAATAGTGTGTGGTAGAGCCCTAAAGTGTGCACCAGAGATAGGGAATTGAGTGTTCAAGTGTAGGTTAGTGGAGAGCCTACAGTGACCTGGTCTGAACTGTAAGCTGTTTCCCTGTAAAACAATAAAAGTGTTTGAGTTCATCACATTTATTGTGAAGATATACAATTCTGGCAGCAACGGCCTAGCATAGGAACACATTAGTGACAGGTGCCCACTAGCCATGAGTGGCCCTTTTACAGGCTGCTGGAATGAACTTTGATGTGAATACATATGTGACCCATACCTGCCTCCCGCTTCTACCCTCCTCATTGATACAACATTTTGACAAAATAAAAAATAAATATGAACCAGGATCTTATTTTATAATCCACCTAGGTAAATTGTACACAGGTTGAATTTGCATTTTGATAACTGGTGACAGTGCCAGAAACGTTATTGGGTTGCAAGTAAGTTGTGTGTGCAGGCCCAACAAACAAAGGGAGCCCTGTAAGTAACACATCCGCTAGGCAGATGTTAATTTCTGGCTTCCTTGCAACTATGCTCCCTGTACTTTGAATCATCCACCTTATTCAGATAAGGAGAAGGAACCAGCAATTCAAGACACAAGTCATGTGTATGTATAGCATATAGGTATAAATATGTATGCATATACACTGTAGATGCAATTCATAAATAAACCTTAAAGTCTTTGCCTTCTGCCTGTCTACCTGACAAAGTAGCCAGCAGATGAAAAAACATTAAAGTTACTTTGCCTGCTATTGAGATTCTAGATGAAGAATGTTATCTCAGAGGATGTATGGTGACAATAATATAAAACAAAACAGCTGAACGCTGTTTTCCAGGCTGATATTTAAGTAAAAAAAGGACAGAAAAAGCAAATCTGTATTTAGTTTAAAACAGGTACAATCCTTTTCCTAACCTGTCATTGAAGGTGTTTTCCTATGAATGCAGAACACATATTAGTTTATAGAAAACATGACCCTGGGAAAGGGTGTACTTTTTATTCCTGGAGAAAACTCAATTTCTCTCAATCCGTCAACAAATTAAATAAAAAGATCATAATCACCACCCTGAGCTGTGCTAGCTCAAAAATGATTATTTCACTTCTATTGACCAAGATATTGTACTTTTTAGATATTGTGTTTTTCAGGACAATAGCTGGCACATTGCTTTGGTTACTGGGAGGGATAAAAGGCTGTGACTCCAGCTGGTTGCAGTTTTGTTTCTACAGCAAAGACGCTAGATGTGCAGAGCTGAAGTAAGAGAACCTTGATTAAACAAATTGCTCACCACAATTGTTCCCATAGGCGCTACTCACAGGTCAACATCTTCTTCTGCGTTGGGTTCTTGGGATTGTAATTTTTTAATTACAGGGCATCTAGACAGTGGATAGAAAATGGACAGGGAAGCAGTCTCTGAAGCAATCAGTTAAGAAGCCCATCTGTCTAATAGCTTAATTGCTGCCCATTTGTATTCTACATTTATACTTATGTACTCTATCTGCAGCCTAAGGGAAATCTGCTTGTGGACTAATACTGACATAGAGAGACACACATGTATTGCAAAGATTTACAAAGAAACTCATAGGATGTTAGGCGTAAGAGGAATCTATGATGAATTCTACAGAGCTCTGTTCCTTCAAGCCAGCACTTTGTTAACAATTTGTCAACAGATATGATTGAACGTTAAATTGAAATGCAAAAAACAAATGAGTTAATTTGGGGACAAAAAACTGCAAAGTAATATTCTTCAATGGATAGCAACCTTTATTTGTGCTAAATGATTATGTACGACCTGTTTGAATACAGTATATTTAATGCACACTTTACTAAAACACATAATTAAATGTTGCCACCAATATGAATTAATGCAGCTTAGTTACCATCAAGTACAAGCTACGGTTTTATCATTGCAGAGAAAAAAATAAAATAATTTGAAAACATTAGTTAAACACCACTAGTGAAATATCTCCTTCCTAGTGATTATAGTGCTGCTATTCACTGAATCTTGCAATGGCATGGGGTACTACCACCACACCTTCTTCATCCTAAATTCTCTCTATGGCCTCACTGTGCCCATAGCCTCATTACCTGGTTCCCAGCTAACTAGAACGTTACAAGTAGCAAACAAATAGGAAAATATGGGGTTGTATAAAGTAGAAAATAGGCAGAAAACATGTCCTAGCAACTCTGTTTTTCTTGCTTCCAGTCAAAGCTTTCCCGAGCTTGACACTGCAATTTTTGATCTATGTTGCGATGTAGCTTAGGAATAGAGTGATTGTCAGGCAAAACAGCTGTGTGTCTGCTTTAACTGTGTTTGCAAATATTGATGAGCACCAGTTTAAAACAGGTATAACTGTGATGTACTTGATATACTGTACATATATTCCTTCAGTTTATTAAATAAAAGTAGTACAATGTGCCCATTTAAATTCTTCTCACATTTCAACTCCGTTTTATGATGAGAAACAGTATAAACAGGTATAGGAACACTAATTAGCAGTAGCCACAATAACATATAGCTATTTTTAGACCTATAGGAGCCATATTTCTCTGCAAGGCAATTGGCATAGTACTCTTTTGTGAATATGTATAACAAAACAACATTAACAGTGGCTGATTATATATGTGTACAGAACATATATGTAAACAAAATCATGTGTCTTAATCTTCTATAGATATACTGCTCCATGTTCTATTGGTAACCCCTGCTATGATAGGAGGCATGGGCATGCTAAGGAGGCCATTCGTCAAGCAAATGAAAGAAGCACTCGGAGTACATGTTAACCTAATTATGGGAACATTTTGCATGCATTTGTCATCCATAATTTGTTAATGGTAGCCTGTCATTTCCCAAAAGAGAAAAGCCTAAAAGCATCTGCAGTCCTATTCCAGCATATCTGAACTAGTGACAAATTAATTATAGTCATGCATGCCCATTCCATTGATGAGAATCATACATGCTCATTCTCTGGTTGTACATTAGTTACGTCCATGTTTTTTATGAACTACAATAGAAGAAATACACTGCAACAGTGCCGGGCCACGCTGGGCAAGTGCCCTAGGCAGGCAGGCAGTCTGCTCGCGCGCATGCGCAAATTCAAGCCCGCTCGCATGCGCAGAAGCGCTGAGAAGCGAAAAGAGAAAAGAAGGGAACCGGACTTGGGGTAGGAGACAGGTACGTGCCTGGCGCCCTCCCAGCTTTGCGCCCTAGTCACGTGCCTACTCTGCCTACCCATAGTTCCGGTCCTGCACTGCAAATACAGTATAGATGAAAATGCATGTAATGAGTTAAATTAGAGGCAGGTGCATGTAAAATTATCAATCTTAATTTTTGTGAAGCAAAATTGGACAGATTCGCTCATCACTAATCTTAATCTCATAATATGTGCATTGTGAAAATAATTCTTCAGTTCCAGGGAGCTCAATATTAAACTATTAAATTGTCTTGCTGAAGTCAAAGAACCTACTACATTCACTTGGGTGTTGCATCTATGAAACGTTTCACTGAATTGTCTTGTTCTGTTTCAGATGAATCAGAGGTCAAACCTAGACTTGTATACAGTATTATGCACCAGTGTTGGGCTTGAAGGAGAACATTGCTTTCATTGTAAAAATACTGCAAAAGAAGTTGAAATTTTGCTTTCAATTTGAAAAAAGTATTAGAAACTATTGATAAATACAAACTTATATGTGTGTGTGTCCATTGTACAAAACTCAAACTCTTAAAGCAGATGTTAATGGCCAAGTGCAGCAAACCATTGACATTCAAGTCTTCCCCTTCCCTAGTTCTTGTCTTGTGAGTACCCTTGCTGTTCTTGGATTAACTTGTTTCCTCTGCTGACAACCTTTGCTTTCTACTCTTGTACCTCCTAACACTAGAACTACTAAATACGCCTTGGTACATGATGCTGTTCTGGGCGTTTTGCCACCCTAAGTAATTGCATTAGGGAATGAGTAAGGTGTTGTGCTCAAGGAGCCAGAATTAAAGGAACAGTTTAGTGTAAAAATAAAGCAGGGTAAATAGATAGCCTGTGAAAAATAAAAAATGTTTCTATTATGGTTAGTTAGCCCAAAAATATAGAGTTTCAGGGGAAACTTAAAAATTGCAACTGATAAGATGTTCTGGTGGTTTAAACTGTTCATATAAAAAAATCCATTGGTTACTATTTTTAGAAATGATTTAGAAATTATTTCCTTTTTCAGTGTAATATGTGTACTTGATCCTAAAAGTTAGAAAAATAATAAATTCTTATTGAAGACAAAACAATTCTATTGGGTTTAATTAATGTTTAAATAATTTTTTAGCAGGCTTAAGGTACCATCATCCAAAATAAAGACTCCTTATACAGAACACACCAGGTCCCAAGCATTTTGAATAACAGGTGCCATACCTGTATTATATATCCTTCCTAAAGGGTCAGTATACCCCTGTTTTAAGTGATTTAGGATCATGAAACAGGATTGTTACTTGAAATGTCTTGGTATGCTACATGTCCACTCTTATCCTTTACCATCATCAGTAGTTGTCAAGAAAAATAGTCCAATATATAAGAAGTCATTTAGAAATAAAACAAACTCTACCATTCATCCTATCACGTTATGAAGAAATGTTATTCCTCTGCTGAAGCCTACTTGTATACTGCAATCCCCTACTTACTTGATGCTTATATTGCCATTTGCACAGTGAGTATTTAAGGAAGGATTTCAATTAAATCTCAATGTATTCTGTTAGAATAGTATGCTAATTGATTAGTTTCTCATAAAGACATACATTATGCAGATATTTTGTTACAGTATGTTGCTGTTTCACAGAATTAAAGACATCAAAACACATCAATGTGCATTTCATGAACTCTATAAAGATATCTCTAAGGTATCTTTATAAATATTGATATATAATATCAAGTCAATGCAGCTGATGGTAAATAGGACACCTAATGATTTTATCCAACAGACTTGTATGGAAATATTTAGATTTGCATTTTGCATCACAGATAGCCTGATTGTATTTATTTCTAGGAAATAATTGAAGAAAAATTGACGCAAATACCTTGTCAAATGGGGGGTTCCCAGTCTTTATTCCATGGTGCTCAAAGCACTTCACAGTGATTATTTTCTAGGAAATATTTTTTTTTCAAAACCTGCAGATTATGTTGGATTGAATCTTAATGTATCCATGCATGCATGCATGCCGGAAAGTTAAAGAAGACATATAGGATAAATGAAAAAATCCTAAGTTTGTAGGCAGTTATAAGTAATATATGGTGTTGCTTTTACGTGGTGCTAAAAATTAATATTATCTTTAAAAACAGCCCCTTTATTAGAGCTCCCTATAGATGTTCTCTGGTCCCTGTCTGTGTTTCAAATGAGGGGTGGGCGTGTCCTAACAATCCCTGCCAGAAGCACAGTAGGAGGGGGACAGCCAATCACAGCCCTGCAGTCACACAAGCACAGACAGGCTTCAGTTCCCTATCAGGTCCTGCTAGCTGCTGATCCAGTCCTACAGTGCAGTGAGCTGAGAGCCGCCGGCTCCCCTGCACAGCCTGGGAATTCAGGGAGCAGGAAGTGGAAGTGAATGGAGGGATTATTAGGGTTTTTGCAGAAATATTCAATAAATCAGCACTACTTTTTTAAGCACATATATATATATATATATATATATATATATATATATATATATATATACTATATATATATATATATATATATATACACACTATATATATATATATATATATATATATATATATATATATATATATATATATATATATATATATATATATATATATATATATATATATATATATATATATATATATATATATAATCCACTGGTACATTCTTATTTTTTACACAAAATGTCTCCTTTAAAGTTTTTTCACAATAGACCAAAAATTATTAAAAAAGATATTGAGCTTGTAACATAGATGAAATCCATGTTAGATCACATTAGATCACTCTGTCATGCTTATAACATCATACTACTGCTTTATGAAAACAAGAATGATGTATGAGGGCATTGCTTGCTGGATGGGCTTGCTTACCTTATCTGAATAGTTACATGTAAACATGATAAAAAGATATATTGCTTACATCAACCAAGTCATTTTGCACATTGGGACATTGGGACATTGTTTTTGCTGTGAAAATGCCTGGGGCAATAGGCATTAGTGACACAGACTCTTCAACCACTGTACTAAAATGATGTAATCAGAATAAGATCTTAGATCGGCACTGTTATCTATTTGGGTTTATTATTCCAGTAGAGATAGTACCTATTAATGGAGAATACCGTATTATTACAGAGAAGGAATATTCTTTGTCCTCAGTAAGCTCAACTCTCAGAGAACTATCTATGTAAAGGAAAATAAATTGAATGGCCCTATAAGTGTATTTCAGATGGATCATTATGAGTCATTATGTTGCAATAAGTCATTCTTAGTTCCATTGAATTGTAAATGTTGTTATTGTTTGATATTGGTCATTTACCAAGAGCCCAGACAGAAGCACACAAGCAAATGCATGTCTGCAAGTGTTCATTCAAATAGAACTTCCATCCAGGACATGGCTGCACTCTGCACTTAGGGCCAGATGAAAGATCTAGCATGAGGTGTAGAGCACAGCATCAGCAGGCACAAACAGACATACTCTATGGGGCACATTTACTATGGGTCGAATATCAAGGGTTAATTAACCCTCGATATTCGACTATCGCAGTTAAATCCTTCGACTTCAAATATCGAAGTCAAAGGATTTAGCGCTATTCGTTCGATCGAACGAACAAAGGAATAATCGTTCGATCGAACTATTAAATCCTTCGAATCGAACGATTCAAAGGATTGTAATCCATCGATCAAACGAAATTCCTTTGATCAGAAATTTGCTAGAAAGCCTATGGGGACCTTCCCCATAGGCTAACATTGATGCTCGGAAAACAACAGTACTTCGACTATCGAATGATCGAATAGTTGAAAGATTTTTAGTTTGAATCGTTCGATTCGAAGTCGTAGTCAAAGGTCGAAGGTCGAAGTAGCCAATTCGATGGTCGAAGTAGCCAAAAAAACACTTCGAAATTCGAAGTAATTTTTATTCTATTCCTTCACTCGAGCTAAGTAAATGTGCCCTTATCTGTCTACTAATGCACAAGAAGGGGGCTGGGCAAGGACATATAGTTGGTGGGAGGGGGGCTAGGTGCCACCCCCTACCCACCCCTCATGAATTCTAGTGCTGCCAAACTCAGGAAGCACTGAATTCATTGGTGGATGCAGGACTATGCACTTTATTTTGGAGCGCAGAGACCTGCAGCAGGAGTGCAAAGTATAATAAACATATTGGATAGTAAATGACCATTAAACCTTGTTAGGAAAGGGAAAGCCAGAGGAGCTTATTCTATATATTTTTGAAATGTGTCCCTAGTTGAACATTTCTGAAATGACAATTGTTCTTTTGTGCATTTTTTTAAATAAAATCTGGTCCCAAACAGTCATTTCAAAATGATTTATTTAGTGCATCATACCAGGTGAACTCCATTACTCTGTGAAATAGGTGCATGTAACTTTGGGTCACTATATGTAGCTTCACATTCAGTGAATTAAACACTTATTTAGTGTGCTTTGCAAAATAATAAACAGCCCGAGTTCTTCGCAGATGTAAAACTGGATGGTTCTACAGTCCCCTGTGGCTTGTACTTTAACCTCTGCCAGTGAAATCCACAAAGCAACCAACCAAAGAATAACATTAAAACACAAAGCAAAAAGAAAAGTCACGAATACTAAATAATTACTTGTTCAACTATATATTTTTCCTCTTAAGATTTTACATCCATCAACAACATTTCTGTTTTATTATATTCAACAAACTGCTTTCATACCTGATCTCTGCAGACTGTGACTTTATATTATCTCTGCAAGTAGTATACAAGTTGTCCCCTATCTCTTTGGCATTCCTCAATGTATATCACATATAGTGGCAAATTTACTAACCTCCGAAAATTCGCCCAACGACGGCTTCACTCACATCGCACCACTTCACCAGGCATAGATTCGCCAGGACAACGCTAATTCACTAAAATCCGAAGTTGCATCCAGTGCGCTGAACGCTTGTGAAGTTGCGCTAGCATTACTGCGCCAAGCAAAGCGAAGTTACGCTATTGTTGCTACCGGTTACCCCCAAAAAATGTATGCTCTTTTTCAGCCTATCACCCTGAAAAAGGAAGAGACGCTAGCTAGCTTAAGAACTCCTATCTACTCTATTGCACTTCGCCTGGTCTGAGGTGGCGAAGGCAAGTCTGGCACAAGAGGTAACGGTCAGTAAAATCTAATTGCTTAGTGAATTTGCGTAGTTACGTCCATTTGCCAGAGGGCAAATTCGCCAGGCATTAGGGAGTGAAGTAACGCTAGAGTCTATTTCCTTTGCTAGCGAAGTTACACAAGCGACTGCACCAAAATTTTCGCCCACGTTAGTCACTTCACCCTTTAAAGGGGTAGTATTGACAAAAACCTTCAGAACATAAATTAACTGCTTGCTTTTCTTAAAGGGGATGTAAACCCAGCCTTAATGCCATTCCACAGCACCACTTGTTTTCTATAGAAGTTGCCAAAAACCGTAATTTTACATACACAAAAAATCACCAATAAGAATTCTACTGATCAAAAACTTCATTATAAATGCAAAAGAAACTGACAAATAAAAATGCTGATTCACAGCCCCATGTTAGGCATCTTGCTGTTATCTAACATTTAGGGATAATTATGTCATGTTTTTCTTTTTAATACTACACTGGAATCAATGCGGGAAAAAAAGAACATACTTTCTCAGTGCTGGGAAACTGGGCTTTAAAGGAGAAGGAAAGCCCCAGGGCGCAAAACCCCTCCCCCCTCCCCTCCGTTGCCCCCCCTCCCTCCTCCCCCCTGGCCTACCCCTCCCCCTGGGCAAATGCCCCTAACTTGTTACTCACCCCTCTGCGCAGGTCCTGTCCATGGAGTTCACAGTCACCATCTTCTTCCACGCGCGTCTTCTTCCTGCTCTGACCGGCGTTTTCTGGCGCATGCACAGTAGGAACAGTTACCGGTACGGCTCTACTGTGCATGTGCCGAATGTCACAAAGTTTTCCGATTTCAGACATTCGGCGCATGCGCAGTAGAGCTGTACCGGTAACTGTTCCTACTGCGCATGCGCCAGAAAACGCCGGTCAGAGCAGGAAGAAGACGAGCGTGGAAGAAGATGGTGACTGTGAACTCCATGGACAGGACCTGCGCAGAGGGGTGAGTAACAAGTTAGGGGCATTTGCCCAGGGGGAGGGGTAGGCCAGGGGGGAGGAGGGGGGGCAACAGAGGGGAGGGGGGGAGGGGTTTTGCGCCCTGGGGCTTTCCTTCTCCTTTAAGCTTCCAACTCCAGTTGCTGGTTCAAAGAACATGGTGTCAGACTGATACAGGTCAGCTGGGATTCTCATTGTTTTGCATTTTAAAATTGCTGGCTGTGGACATTTGGGTAAGAGTTTTGGAAACTTTTTTTTGTGCAATATTCCTTTAAGAATACAACCCTGATGTTGATGGACTACAGCTCCAAGCATGCCTTAACCTTCATTATGGGGCAGATTTATCAAAGGTCAAATTTTGAAGTAATGGGAGTTTTTCTGAACTCCCATAACTTCGAAATTCGAATAAAAAAACAACCGAAATTTATTTTAAAAAATCAATGTTTATTTTTGCAGGGGAATAGGCTATATTCGATCATTCGAATCGAAGTAAGATCGTATTGGATAGAATTTGATTCAAAGTTTTTTTTTTTTGTTTTTTTTAAATGACTCTATATAGGTTCTAGGAGATCCCCCATAGGCTAAAACAGCAATTTGTCAGGTTTTAGATGGCGAATGTTTGAAGTCGAAGTTTTAAAGAGACAATACATCATCATTTCCGATATTCTAATTTTTTTCAAATTCGAATCAAATTTGGACTATTCCCTAGTCAAAGTACACAAAAATAGCTCGAAACTTGAATATTTTTACTTTGAATTTTCACTTCGACCCTTGATAAACCTGCCCCTTTATGTTACATTATTCTAAACTGAGTAAAGTTTAGTTGAGCAGTGCAGTGCAGATAGTTTTACAACCCCTTTAACAACAGCATACCTTGCATCAAACCATAATTGAGCATTAGCAAGTTGTTTCTCACTCACAAATGGATACTAAATACAACCATAAAGGTGTCCTACTGTGCCCCCAACTTCTCTATAGAAGCTAAGGGAAAAAACATAATTACACATGGAAATCAAGTCACATTATGAGAATTCTGCTGACCAAAAACTTAATTACAGGTGCAAGAGAATTGAGCAGTAAAAATGATGATTCTCGGCACTATATTATTCATCTTGCTCTTATCTAACATGCACAGCTTATTGTGCCATTTTTGGGTCATTATATTACACTGGAGTCAGACATGGGGAGAAGGTTTTAGTGTCCCTTTAATAACAGCATCCCTTGCATCAAACCAGAAATGACCATTAGCAATTGTTTCTAACTTACATAAACACATCCCATTCACACAAACAGGCTACAGTGGAAACATATTCCCCACTTAAAGATATGCAACCCCATCTTTGTTCTGTCTTTCTGACTGTGGGCTTGAAACTTAAAGTGGCACAGTCCAAAGTCAAAAATCACCTATAAGTCATATTTGCATTTGCATATGCAATTAGTAATGTAATACTGTTCAAATGAATTTGTATGCATAGGTGTGTGTGCATCCATGGATACCATATCCATATCAAACCAATACCCATTATGCAGGTTTGCAATTTAAAGGGCTTCATCAAGCAATCTAAGAAAGAAATGTGCCTATACTGATATTTTATCTTGTATGCCACCATTAAATTAGTAACTGTATAGGGTTTCATAAAATATAAATTCTCAGAATATGCCGGATAGCAATTACTGAAGCATTAGCACTAATATCTGATCACCAATAAAAAAATGCAGTGGATTTGCAGAGGAAATTTGTTTCACAGGTCTGCATGAGAGATTCCCTAATCTATTTAACCAAATATAAAAGAATTAATGTACCCATTACTGTTTTTTGCCTTTAATATTTGCGTATTTTTGAAATGAGAACTTGCAATAATTGCTGCCCTCATAATTCTGTGCAGGAGGACTCTCATAAGGACCTTAAAGAAGAAATTGTTATGAAACACACACAAAACACAAGACTCCATGTGGGTACAAAATGCTGGCATAGTAGGAAAACACACTGCACTATGGGCAAAACCATGGCAATTTTATAGGAAATCTAACTTCTATACTGCAACTCTGTCTAGCCTAGCTCACAGCATATTTTTGTATTCAGCTGAGAATATATTTATACAAACAAGTTACATTCAGTCAATAATACTGTGTGACTTTCGTTGCTTTAATCACCTGATCTGGAATTCTGTAAGTATATACATTCCAAAGCCTGTACTGTGTAATTTAATTATAGTGTGCATAATCCTTACATCCATTTTGAACCTTAGGTGTAATGTCTATTTATTGCATGGAGAAAGGGGATCATCAGTACTATTTTCTTAAGCTCCAGTTTCTCCTCACATTAGATAGAAACAAAATGACTAGTGTACAGAACAATAACGAAGTATAATTATATTGTCTTAGAAATGATTGTGAGGAATGTAAGAATAGCATTTTACTGCAATGCTATTAAAAAGTTTACATAAAAGAATAAATGAAGGCACAGCCTGCCTTTACAGACATATTGACATTTAATAGAAAAGAGTAAATGTAAATCAAATCAGTTATTCTAAAATAACCTTCAATCTGCCTTTCAGTGCTAAGGAATTTATTGGCATCAGAAATTCTTCAACGGCATTTGACAGAGGAAAAAATGCAAAGAGGTGTTTTACTATAAGAATAGCTATTCAAATGCATAATATACACTAATAAAATATGTCAAGCATCAGAAACAGGAACCTGTGAATACAATACAAGTTCATTAGGCAATAGGTAATAAGTATGCTATTTGTCATACCTTCATAATGGTTTACAGACTTATGTAGAAATGGTAGGTATAACAATTAATCCTACTGTAATATAATATCTGTGACTTTTTGTGACAGTTTTAAAGCATCATATATTTGACCCAGTTCAACTATACCTGCACAAGTCAATTATAAGGACTACATTCTATTCTTCATTTCTTCTTTTTTCTACCAGTGCAGTGTATGGTCTTTATGGAATTATCTGGCACTATTCAAAACAAACATGAAAACAGACATGAGAGACTCTCTGATAACATCTTCCGAACAGCCTTTTTCAAAGCCTCATGATTATACTGTTAACATTCCTGATAAACTACTTGCCATCCCCTGAATAGGGCTTTCTGTAGCTTCAATACACCTCTGTTAATGGAAATAGATATACTTTACAGCTGACCAGTTTACCTTTTAACCTCTCAGATTCTAATATGTCTATCTATTGTAAGTTGAGAGCCTACAAACTGATATTTCACATCATTATGTTTTATTATTAGACATGCACACCAATAATAGTTCAATTTTTAAAGACTTGTGCAAGCAGATTTGACTCTTCCTGTGTGTTTCTTGTAGGTTTTGTATCTGTATACTATATTTAGTAAGATAAACAGTGTACCTATTATTTTCCTCTGTGAATCAAACTGACCAGTCATCTAGATTTCTACAAAGGTTTGGTGTAAACAACGCAAATGAAAGCATACACCTGTAATGATTCCTACTCATCCATTAAGTACGTACATTTTATAAATGCCTTTAGCAAAATATATTATACGTATTCACTATCTGACTTAAAGGGCACCTATCACAGCCAAAATCAAACACATATTAACAATCTGACCAGTACAAGCTAAACACGTTTAATCAAACTACATATATAGTTTTTTAAAAAAACTGCAGGTTTTAAAAAAATCCCTTACTTTGTCAAATGGGTTCTTTCACTGAGGGAGGCCATATTGAGACTCTAACAGAGACTCTAATATGCAAATTTCAGGAGCATAATCAGATTGTAACACTGCTTTGAGTATTCTACCCAGAATGCCTTGTTTTAGTAAAGCCTCCACTAGAAGTATCCACTAGAAGTGCTGCCACCTGCTAACTTCCAGCAGGTGGCAGTACTACTGTACAGCAGCTAACACACAGGTTTGGTTTATTTGAAAATAGCTTAGAAGGGTTGATAAGCAAACAAGGAATTTGAACTGAGCATGTGCAAGATTTCAGAGCTACAGTTGGCTGGGAAGATATAGGTAGGAGGAGCCAGTGAAATCCAAGATGCCTGCCTCAGCTAGAACTGCAGTGGAGATAGGGGAGATCTTGCAGAAGGAATAGTGAGCTGATCATTTACATTATACAAACAATTCTAACTGTTTTAAAAATCGGATTTCTTGAACTTTCACATAGTGTATTTACTTAGTAAATGATTTTGGTCATGATTGGTGCCCTTTAAGTTTCCTTTTCAGACAGGAATGGAAAAAAAACCATAATTCCTTTGAAGCTGAGCATTAGCATTGCAGACAAGCCATAGTAAAGCAGGGGATCCTAAAGACTTCCTTGTAAACTTGCCTTCAACCATAGCACAATAAAAAATTAAAACTTTCATGATTCCCAAAGTACATGAAAGTGGATTCAGCATAACTCACCAATTTTTAATGATACAATCAAGGATATAGTGATTTAGAAAGGCACCATTCAAGTCCCCAGCTGTTATATCCTAAAGGCAAACTGTTGTGAAAATGAAAATTTAATATAAGCGTCAGCATGCTGAAATAACAAACTTTGTAAATACAGTCAATTAAATTTTCTGCATAGTTTCTGAAATAATCAAGTATCATTTTTTTCACTCTGTCTTAATGCAGCAGTTGGGTGTCAGATAATCATTGACAGTTAGATCCAATTTATCTTATAGGGGGGATTATTTTCCAAGTAGATAGTTCCCCTTTAAAACAAAAAACTTTCCAGCACCTTGGACAGCAGAAATGCCAGTACAAAACAAGCTCTTAAAGGTCTGCTGTCCATGGTGCTGAACAGCAGATCTACACTTGCAATAGCAAGTAGCAAGTACTGGCTTTGGTTGGTAAAGTAGATACATTTTACAGTATATTTAAAAGGGTGATTGAGGCCTCCTGAATTTGATGTTTTTAAAGCTGGATACATTTATTCTATTCACCTTCTACGGGTAATCAGTGCTAAGCATTGGAACGGTCAACTACATGGCTGGATACTCTGTGGATTGATAAGTAATACAGAACCTTTCACACTTGACTGCTATTTAAAATCAATTTGAGGCCCCTGCTTCAGGAATGACTTCTTGGGTGACTTGGACTTATATAAACTAAGGACAAGAATACACTGAGGACACCGCCAGTCTTGTAGGAAGGAGTTTATATTTGAGTTAACACTAACACTGCAGTTAGAACACATCTGGGTGAATGTAATAAAAGTTGCAAAACCATTTGCACAAATAAGAATACAAATTTGCATATTCTTCCTTAAACTGTTATTACATTGCGAATTTTAATTGCGCATTGCCCACTTTTAAGAATTGCTTGAAGATGTCGTGGAGCAAACATAACTTTTTCAGTAAGAGGTTTTATAACATTCACTGCACACTGGAGCAAACTTTAAAATTAGCAAACCTTCTTCCACTGTTGGAAATGGCCGCTAAACCATTTCTGAGTTAGCAAAAGCTATGTTAAATTCACGCAAGTAAAAAATTGTTTGCACAAACTTTTCATATTGTGAATATTTTTATTACATTCACCGATCTGTTAAAATAGCAACTTGTTTAAATTGAGTACAATTTTTAAAGAAACAACACCTTATTTTTAAAATGTATTTTTGTTAAACAGACTTTCAATACAACTGTTAACCAATCAATAATGTGAATTGTGTCTGTGTACAGTTTTTTGTTAACAACTGTAGTGTACACTAAATTCAGATTAGTGTGTGCGTGGGGGGGGGAATCTGTTGCAGAGTCACAACTGAATAAGTCTTTAATAAGCCTTAATATTACATTTGACATATATCTTATTAATAATATTAATATGGGTTTCACTCAGCATGGGTATTCAATTACAGGGTATAGGGTGCCTTTGTTACCATAGTCCTACCCAAATGTATGTTTGTTGTTGACAAGACTGAAGTGATGTACAGTATGTATTATTACGGATGAAAATGAATACCTACCACTGAACCCACCAGTGGGGGGGGGCAGTAGATGTGATCTATTTGGATTTTGCCAAAGCGTTTGATACCCTGCCCCACAAACGACTGCTTTCTAAACTTAGGTCTGTTGGGCTTTATGAAGTCATTTGCACATGGATAGGAAGCTGGCTACAGGATCAGGTACAGAGGGTGGTTGTCAATGGTTCATTTTCTGCTTGAAGTAAGATTCTTAGTGGGGTCCCTCAAGGCTCTGTATTGGGTCCACTTTTACTTAACTTGTTCATTCATGACTTAGGGGAGGATATTGTAAGTTTGCAGATGACACAAAATTATCCAGCCCAATTAATTCCATCCAGGATGTGTCACCCTTGCAACCGGATCTTGACAAACTGGCAATCTGGGCAGCTAAGTGGCAAATGAGATTCAATGTTGATAATTGTTAAATCATGCATCTGGGATGTAAAAATATCCAAGCCACTTATACCCTTAATGGGACTGCACTAGGCAAATCCATTATGGAAAAGGACTTTGGAGTCCTTGTAGATAATAAACTTGGCTGTAGCAAGCAATGATATTCAGCAGCATCAAGGGCAAATAAGGCCTTGCTCTGTATTAAAAGGGGCATAGTTACCAGTCATGTATTATTCTTGAATATATGACTGAATGACCGATAACCTGTTATTGTGCCATATATATTTGTGCCATATAGTAATTTCTTGTGTTAAGGGGCCCAGAACAATGGTTTGGCCTTCAAGGAGTCCCTTCCAAAGGAAATACCAGAACCACTGTTCTAAAGTATATGTAGTTCTGTAACAAAATGACATTCTGCTAACCCATAATCTACATTCTGAAAGGTTATGCTCCTCCTTCTCATAATCTCATAATTATTTACTGTATGATTTGTTAAAGCTCTTTCTTGCAAGTATGACTTTGCAGTAGGTTCTCTCCTATGGTCTCTACTCTATATAAACTCCCTACTTTATAAATATGGAATCACTTTTAATGAGTTTTCATATTAATGTATATTGATGCAGGCAACCCTTATATTTACCTCTCCAGTGTTTACCAATTGAACCAAAAGATTTAGACTGTCGAAATGGAACTGTTGCATAAATAGCAATTACCTACTTAAAACTCATTTTATCTGAAAGCAATGTTCTAAAAGTTATTATATAACACCGCCATATACTTAGTTCAAATATTGCCAAAATATGGCTGCTTCTTTCCCATTTCACTTTTTAGACTCGTATACAAGCAATCATTATTTTCAGACATGAATGATCCATCACTCTGCTGTCAGGGTTCTCTATTTCTCACCAACACAGCAAATCACCTCAACAACATAAAAGCACATTGCTTCTTGTCACTCTCCTAAAGTGTCTACAAAATGATTGTTCTTCCCATTTCAGAATGATTCATTTTTGTTCTATAAATGGAAGTGTTTGTTATAATAATGAACTCCAGCAAATCCCTGGACAGTCAGTTTTTCATTGGTTTCGGAAATTTAAGATGGAGGGGTGAAAGATAGATTATTTAACTGTACTGAGTAGCAGTACAATGATTTTTTTTTTGTCTTCTAACAGTCTACTTTGCAGTTTTTATAGACTTTTATTACCAGTTGAAACAGAATATTAGCAATTTATAATTTTGTTAACTGTGAGAATATTAAGACTGTAGCACTGCTTGCTCTTGCCTTGGCTAAGGTGGTGCAAGGGAAACAACAGCTATGTAGTCATCTTTGACCCTAGAACATTGGATTATCAAGATGGATGGATGGAAGTGTAAAGACAGTAAAAACAAAGAGCAATAGAATGGTGATGTGAGAATCTGACCCATTTACCTGAAAATTAAAGAAACAGCAAACAATTTGTCAAACGTATTTAATCAACAGGCAACAATTTTTTCCATCCATTAGAGTCTATGGGAGTATTTTTTTTTCGGCAAAATCTGGCGAAAAATTTCACTAATCACTACAATAGAAGTATAATTTGAAAATGTAATTCTTAGCAAAGGGCCTGACCATTAACCTTCACTTTCCTTAACCTCTGACTTTCATGGAGAGTGTGTTAGATAACCCATAACTTACAGCATGAGGAACTAAAGAAGCAAAGAGTTTAATGATCCACAACTCCATATATAAGTACATGTGCTGTACAGGTACTGTATGCAATTCTGAAATATCAAATGTTCAAACATCTCCCCCTTTTAAATATGTGTCCCCTTTGCATTAATCACAATATAACTGCAATCTGCAATTTTCCTCTAGGTTAAACAGAGCTTAGATTTCTCTTCTTTAAATGAGATGTTTGAAGATTGATCCTGCTAGCCCTTCTATACAATTTAGTAGTGTTATACTGGTTTGAGATCCGTTATCCGGAAACCAGATAACCGAATTACAGAAAAAAAGTCTCCCATAGACCCCATTTTATCCAAATAATTAGTTTTGATTTCCTTATATTCTTTAACAATAAAACTGTACATTGTACTTGATCCAACTAAGATATAATTAATCCTTATTGGAAGCAAAAACCAGCCTATTGGCTTTATTTAATGTTTACAATTATTTTCTAGTAGAATTGAGGTGTGAAGATCTAAATTATGGAAAGATCAGTTATCTGGAAAACCCCAGGCCCAAGCATTCTGGATAATGGGTCCCATACCTGTAATTATTTTATATATATTTTATATATTATCAGCATAAGTTTCTGATCTGAAGTAGCACTAAATTAATTCATACAATTTCAAATATATACTGTACAACTTGCATAGAAAATGAAAAATTGAGAGGTACCAGACCTGTTCAAATAAGGTTAGAAATTAAATCTTTCTATTTAAAGTGTTAGCCTTTAAATACTAACTATACATTGGTCCAGCAGAGCTTAGAAGTTCAAAGTTAATGAGCTAAATCTCCAGCTCTAGAGGGCAGCTGAGACTTATGATTAGGGAAATAGACTGATAAAATGATAATCTAAATTACATCCCTTGTGAACATAGTTATCATAGTGTTAATATTTCTTATAGTAGACCGTTCCCACATCTGTTTGGGTATCTTGTATTGCTGTCACGTCTGCACATTTTGGCAATGAATGAGCTCCCACTACCACCCACTAGATGGCAGAGATTCCAGATATGATGCCAGCATGGGCTTGTGGTGCATAATTTAAACCTTTAAAGCCCACTAATACCAATATTCTTTACTAATTTGCTGGTCACAATGTTTGATAGCCTGTTCTATCCAGAATTGACCCTTTGCCTGCCTGACCTTGGATATACTCTGAAAGCCATGACCTTGGCTAAATGTTGGAATGATTATGCATAAACCATGCTGTGTTTCTTTCTCCCTGCTTTGCCTAGTTGTTCAACTGCCTTTCTTCATCTTCATTAAAAACTTCCTATGCATGTGTCTGCCTTTTTGTTTGCTTTGCTGTTTATAAGCCACTACTCCAAATACAACAACCAATCACTCCTAAGATTCAGTTGTGGCCCCCCTGGTGGTGTTGTCAGTACGATTTAGCCACTGGTCATGACAATTGCCTCTATTTTCATATATATTTCTTTTGATGTTTCATTATTTGCACATTAAATTGAGAACACAATGAAGCATTTTCCCCCACAAATCAAGTGTAATTGTCGTAGCTAGGTGGTGATGCACCGGATGTAAAAGAAGTGCAGTTATGTGTATACTTTAATATGAATTGGACAATTAAAATTCCCAGTGTCAAAATTATGTGTGCATCAGATCTTTTAAAGGGCATGTAAAGGCAAAAACAAAAATCCCATTTTTACTTTCTTTAATGAAAAAGAAATCAATATACTTTAATTAAAAAATGTGTACAGTTTTTTATAAGAAACCTGACTGTATGCAGTGAAATTATTCCTTAATTCACTGCTGTGGTTAGGAATTGTCAGATGGTCCCTAACTGCTCTGCAGGAAACCAATCATACTTATGAACAGCATGGGGAACCCCACCTTACTTCCCAGCCATGCAGAACTCAAGCAGCTTTGTTTGTTTCCCTGTAGAACAGTCGGCGACATCATTAGATTACATGACAACACAGGACCAGTGCAGTCTGCATATTCTGATTATTAAGTCTTGCTGTATCAGCTTCTGGCAGATATTATTTGACTTGGCGGTTTTGATAATTTATGACGATCCCTAAGCAGCCCAGACCGCACTGAGCATGTGCACAGTCTTGGTCTTGCAAAGATATTTAACAAAGTTACAAGATGGTGACCCCCTGTGGCCAACTGTGAATGCATAAATCCTTTGTTTTACTAGGCTTCTGGTTCATGTTTATGTTTAGCATACAAAATACAGCATCTCTATTTCTTCTGTTCTTCTAATATTCTATGTTAGACCTTACTTCCACTTTAAGTAAAAGTGTGTTGTGTCAATTGATTCAAGCTGTTGTGGGAACCCTGAAGATACTGTAGACTTTGAGGTGACTATAGTTCCATGGTTCCCCTGCATCTATAGGTGCAACACATTCAGTTCACAAGAGGAGGCAAGATATAAACAGAGGCACAGAGCACAACTATACGGAAGGAGTGACTTTAGACACAAGTACCTTTAATTTATGGCATTCTATAGTAACAAATAAAAGTATATTTTTTGTTTAGAAAGGCTACAAGAAAATACAGCTATTTTACTGAGTTTTGTAATGTAGAGAAAGGTTTTGCTGTTCAAGGACAACTTGATTTTAAAAGCCATCAGAGACATGTGCAGGCAAGTAAAACTCTATATTACAACTACTATTTTGTGGAAATGAAACAGTACCTTAGTGGAATAGTGAAGGGATTTGAAATATCGAAGATTTCTCATATTTCCCCAAGTGACATAGACCATCTGGTGGCCATAATTGTTTTTGCATAAAAACTTGTGTTTTTTCAAAGGTCTTATATTCATGCCGAAACATCTCAGGTGTATATCTTAATTGTGTCTTTTATAGGTATGGTTAGAGGAAGGCATTAGAAGCAAATACAATAAATGTCTTAAATTGCTTTGCCCTTGTCACTTTCCACACATGTTCTATATATTTTACAAATGGCTGTACAGAATATGATGCAACTGGCTTTAAACGTGTATATTTATGTCCATGTGTACAAGAAGTATGAGTGCACATTTTTAGGTGCTGGGAGTTTGAGTTTTACTGTTTCTTGTTTATCTCTAGGACTTTGTATCCCTTGTCAATTGTCTCATTTATTGTTCTTTTTAATCATCACTTTTTAACACTTACTGCCAGAAATGCATATTTGTTCTCCTTCTACTCCAAGGCAAGTTATTATTTAAGCTATGGCCCTCCGAAATGAAGGACAATTTTCCTTCACCAAATTTCCATTGATACCAATAATAGCTCCACTTGGAAAAAGATTAAATCATGTAAAGGAGAACCTCTGAAAAAAATGATAAAATCCAAGGAGAGCAATAAACATTTAGTGTGTGGCATTCTGAAAAAACTACCCAACCAACTTTCACAGCCAAAACTCTAAAGTGACTTGCTGAACCCACGAAGGTTGATTTTTATCATGTAATAATTTCCTCAATGAGCACAAGGGATGCCATGTTAAGTACTCTGTGCAGTATTCAATATAACCTTACAGCTGTGTTTCAGTGGAATTTTTTTTTTTAGCTTTATGCTTAGAACCTTTAAAATGCTGTGACTTGTGAATAAATACCAGTAAGCCATTAATAGATAAGGTGGTGGTAGCACCAATGTTCCCACAGTGGCCTGTTCTACTTGCTACAGTGTATTTGTAGAGAATTGGGTGCAACTTGCCAGCAGTACCCCCATTCAAACTATTTAGCACAATTTTGGAAAATTTCAGCACAATTGCAACTGATTCAGCACACTTTAATCAGTGCCATCACTCCCTTGCAATGACAAGCCTGAATACTATGGAAAAACATGTTTTGTGAATAAAAATGGCAACTTCCACATTGATTTGGACTTTGCACACTACACTTGAGGTCAGAAAAGACGCCTGCAGTGTCTAAATGGCTCCAAGCACCTGCCCTTACTGTACTGTGATATCAATTGGATTTGAATACAAATACCAATACAATCCTATTCTAAAAATGTTGGGAAGAAGTTGAACATTACCTGTTCCAGCATGATAAAATGATTTGTGTTGATACCAATGCAAGATTATGACATCTTGAAAAAACATGTGCAATCTCTTTTTGTCAGAAGATAACTAATGATGCAGCAGGTGAAACATTGCACACCTTTTCCCCATTGTCATAAATAGATATTGCTCTTTATCATGTTAACATACATCATTAAAGTTTGCCACATCTGTATATAAATCGAATTATCACTATGATTAAAAAAAACCTCATATCTAGAGCATCCTTACGATCAGTTTACCAACTGCTCCTATCATCCCATATTATAGGGCTATGATGAGCATCTACACCATAGAATACTAAAAACAGATAAGTAAGGAAAACTGCATAAAGGGGCAGTTCACCTTTTTCTGTAGCAACAGCATCAGGCATTTAAATTATGTTCCAGCAATGCTATGCAAAAGAGAATTTGGTAAGTTAAGAAATTCCATAAACTTCAAAAGACCATGAAAGAGGCCATGCTCTTACAAACATGCAATCTATAAAGTACAAAATATGCAAATATAAACACAGTAAAAGGAAGAATTGTCAGTTATAAAACTAGCATAGCACTACCATATATTAACAAGATGAAAGTGTACCGAGTGATCAAACAGATGTGTTTAAATATTCACATTAGATGTTTAAATATTCACATCATTTGAACATTAGCATCCTAAATGCTATACTTTTGAATACCACATAATTTTACTACACTTAAGAGCAGAAATACTGTAGGTTCCAATGCAAGGCGTGTCCAATTTCAATATGAAAGCACAAAATAAAGCAACATGTAGAAAATTCCCTACCAAAAAATGATAATGGCTATAATACTTTATAAATGAGCAACAAATATACAACAAAACAAATATAGCAACAACAACAAACATTAGATTCACAAATCAAGTAACAGATGTTTGACAAAGAATGTGTGTAAGAAGAAAGATTGTGTTATAGTGTAATAGAATAATGTATTTATAAAGCTGCCTATAGCAGCCTGCCATTCAGAGTGTGTACTTGTCAATTCTATAATGGGAACAATATGGATGATTCACATTTTCATAATGACAATATAATAACTATCCAGGGCACTGAAATAATGTAGTGTTTATTCACCCACGTATTGTATATGCTTTTAAACAGAGAAACAAGATAAGATATTGCCTTTAAAACATATGCAAAGCTGCGTTTAGGATGTCTACAACTTAGAAGAGGGCCCAATACTCCAACATGTTTTTTAATAACCTCTAAAAATGTGGCCACACTTTCACAGTAAAAAGAGACAAAAAACACACAAGGAATATTTACCACTGCAGCCACAGTTGCACAAAAATGAAAGCAGTCATTGCCCATGGTGGTGCCACTTAAAATACTTACCTTCAAATTGCATTTCCCTATATTTGCAATTGGAATCAATGCTTCCATCCTGCCTCCTGTTCTGAATGAATTGCAAGTTCACCTACTGACACAGGAAAACCCTATTGCTGCTGCCACCTATGGTAATTCAAGGGTTCACGTTGTGGGCTGCATCAATAGGAAGGGCAGGTTTGCAGAAAAAGAATCAGGTGCAGATGTAATTCTGATTTAAATATGATGCAATTTGAACTCCAACTATTATCAATGCAATTGCATCTGGTTTGTCAACATATGCACATATATGCAGCTGGGCACAATTGTGGGAGACACAACTCCTCCTCAGTCAAATAATGTTGGCATTGTAGGAAAAGCACTGCATTGTTGTTAAGTGACATGGTGAATTGTGTCTGAGATTGCACTTTGCTAATTGCACTTGCAGTTGTAAATTACCCCTATAAGTTTGTCAGTGTCTGTTTTTGGAGATACCATATACAGTACATATTGGACTTTTTTTGTCCAGTTCTCCAGACCCAATAGCCACATTAAAGGGATCCTGTCATCGGAAAACATGTATTTTTTCAAAACGCATCAGTTAATAGTGCTACTCCAACAGAATTCTGCACTGAAATCCATTTCTCAAAAGAGCAAACAGATTTTTTTATATTCAATTTTGAAATCTGACATGGGGCTAGACATTTTGTCAATTTCCCAGCTGCCCCTGGTCATGTGACTTGTGCCTGCACTTTAGGAGAGAAATGCTTTCTGGCAGGCTGCTGTTTTTCCTTTTCAATGTAACTGAATGTGTCTCAGTGGGACATGGGTTTTTACTATTGAGTGTTGTTCTTAGATCTACCAGGCAGCTGTTATCTTGTGTTAGACAGCTGCTATCTGGTTACCTTCCCATTGTTCTTTTGTTTGGCTGTTGGGGGGGAGGGAGGGGGTGATATCACTCCAATTTGCAGTACAGCAGTAAAGAGTGATTGAAGTTTATCAGAGCATAAGTCACATGACTTGGGGCAGCTGGGAAATTGACAATATGTCTAGCCCCATGTCAGATTTCAAAATTGAATATAAAAAAAACAGTTTGCTCTTTTGAGAAATGGATTTCAGTGCAGAATTCTGCTGGAACAGCACTATTAACTGATTCATTTTGAAAAAAAATGTTTTTTCCCATGACAGTATCCCTTTAAAATGCAAATTAAATGAGAAACCCATCTAACTGCATAAACGAGGCTCCATGTATTGTTCCTATAACTGAAGTGGAAGCATTCAGCACAGATTTCCTAGCACTGAGCATGAATGTCCCTTCTTTACATGTTAGATTACAATGTCTACTGTGTACATTGTATATTGAACCCAAAATGATGCAGTTGTCTCTGTAAGATAATGTCAAGCTGATTGATAAAATACTAGCAGAAAACTACCACCAGTACTACCAGCAAAACCCAAACATATTAAAGGAGCAGTAACACCAAAAAATGAAAGCCTTTTAAAGTGATGCAAATATAATGTAGTGTTGTGCATTGTTATTACTAGTGTGTTTGCTTCAGAAACTCTACTATAGTTTATATGATCAAGCTGCTTTGTGGCCATAGGGATATCCAATCAAAGCTGAAAAAGGATAAAAGACACAGGATACACCGCAGATAATAGATAAGCTCTGTTGTACACAATGGGATTCTTTAGAACGTATCTGTTATCCATTGTGTAGCCTGTGATTGAATGGCTGCCTCCATGGCTATACAACAGCTTGTTTATATAAACCATAGTAATATTTCTGAAGCAAACAAACCAGTTTTACCAGTGCAGGGCAACATTACATTATATTGTCATTCCTTAAAGACATTTTCAGTTTTTTTGTGTTACCTTTCCTTTAACACAGACTCCAGGATAGATATAAAAGGCTGCATTTTTATTTACACAACAACAAACAAACAATATGGCGTATAAAATGGGAACCAGCCTGCAGACCACCCGCCATGGCAACCACCAGGTAGGTAGGTCTTACTCTGCTATGCCTAAACTAAACCCTGTCATCCCTGCCATCCTAGTCAAGGCTCTCATTCTTTAACCCTTTGATGTTTAGTGTGCTCCAATATTCCCACATAAACATAACTTTGCTGTAAAACTGTCACAACTTTTCTCAAAGTTCAATGCTAATTGCATATGCCTTATCTTTGCATGGAATCTTCTAAAAGGTTAAACTGCAAGGACTAAATCTTAAATTAAATTTTGCAGGCTTAACAGCTCGTCTATCTTTAGTGGTTATGATTACCATAAACATTGCATAGTCTAACCTCCTATGCTCTATTTGAAATATGTCGTTTATTAGTATTTTAAGGCTTATTAAAGGGGAGCTGTCATCCAAAAAAAATATTCCTTTTTTATCATGTTAGTCAAGCAGGGGCAGGCAATATTTGATTGGCAGCTGACATTTTTAAACGAGTTTACAATAAAAATAAAGAATTTGGATTTCATGTTTAATATGAAAAGGACTTTTATTACACAGCTTTTTATGTCTGGGTGACAGGTCCACTTTAAAGGGGACCTGTAAAAGTAAGAAATAATTCCAAATCCTATTTTACGATGTTAGTCAAGCAAAATAAACTTCACTTACACTATAAAAATTAGATAGTCCTATCTTATTTAGGCATACTTTACATCATACCAAAATCTTGTTTATGTGCCTGAATGGGGGACCTGACACCCCTGCCCATGCACTGGCTACACAAGTAGATGGAGAATAAGCGGAGGAATGTGGGGAGTGCAGTGAAATCTAGGAAGGGCAGCATGGAAAGTGAAAGTAATTGCTTGCCCCCCTTGTTTAAGTATAAAAATAATTTGGGTTTCATATTTAATTTGAAAAGGACTTTTATTATAAGGCTTTTTATGTCTTGTGACAGGTGCCCTTTACTCTTACACCATTGTAAATGTCTATACAAAGCTCAGTAACATGTCATTTATATACAGTAAATTATTATGTGTATGTGTTGGATCTTGAAACTGTATTTAAACAGGTAAATGAAAGAGTTAATAACTGAATATATATTTCCGAATGCCTTAGGCTCAAGCATAACTAACATGGCATTGGCGCAAGGCTATAACAACATGCTATATTGTTTTACCAACTATTAAATATAATCAGTGCTGTGCTGCTTAATCATTTTGTCTGGGATCTCATAAAAAATAAGCTGTATGATGTATTCATAAGAAATAAACACTTTAGTGTCTAAGAAGAACAACAGATTCTTTCTTAATGCCTTTCTTTAAATTCCTTGACCTTCACTTCGGAAGAAACCCATTTTTTAAGGGAAATTAACATGCTACTTTGGTTTAGTCTGAAGTCTTATGTATATCGATCAATAGACTGAACGTGTCTTTATTAAATGCTGGTAAGTGTCAATAAATTAACAAAGACTTGCAAAAGAGATCTCCTTTTTTCTAGCCTCTTCGGTATATTAAATGAACAATGCAGAGCTCACAGCTAATGCTAGCATTTAAATGATTCTCTGTGCTCGTTAGCCCACATTAAGTTCAGGTTCTAACAAGGAAAATTACTTAAAAGAAAGACAGAAAATGGAAGCAGTGGAAATATAAATTGCATGGCTCTGATTTATGGTTTCAATTAGAGATATGCAGTGATGAAAATATTTCAGCTCATATCCATGCTGTCAGGGAGACGGTAGGGTAGGTTTCATGAAGATGCATACCCTGTGATCACTATCATACCGTATGTCACATTGTTTTATTTCTCAAATATGCAAGAGAGGCAACTATTGATGGGAATAAGCACTATTAAATGTAAATGACTGCTGTTGATTTTTAAAAGACTGCATCACCCTGAAAATTACATCAGTAAGTAAAAGTCAGTTGGAATAAAATAAGGTCTACTGTACATGTAATAGGGTAGAAAGCTACATGTAAGATAGAAAGCTACTAAGCTCCTTGTCCTTAAGCTAGTAAAATCCTTTGACCCAGCCAGGTTTCTTTTCTAGCTGATATTCATGCTTCTGTAAAGCTGTTAGCCCTGTGAATGTATTCTCTGCCAGCTAAATTAAACCACATGCACCTGCAATCTACTTAGTAGTATTTGGCTCATGAATGCACATGACCCAAAAAAAGGATTCAAAAAGCAGGACACTACAGATAATCCTTTACACAAAAATTTTAATTATAGTACATATTTGCACATTATTGTGTTATTGTATAGTGTCGCTGTACATAGAAGTGGGAATTCTTGTCTAATGCTTCCATCTCTGATCTTGGTCTTAAGCTGGCCATAGACGCAAAGATCTGATTGTAAGAATCGAGGATTCGTACGATTTTCGGACCGTGTGTAGAGAGACCAGACATTTTTCGTCCAGCGGAGATCGGTCATTTGGTCGATTGGACAGGTTAAAAGATTTGATGGCTGCCGATAATTTCTCTACATTTTTTGGCGATCATACAATTTCCAGAGGGAGACTTTGATCGGACATAACTTTCGTATGATTGCTGTCAGGGGCAGAACATCGTCTGATCTGTTCTTTTCTACTTTATTTGATCTGAATGGTTAGTGGCAGGTCGGGAGATGGGAAAGTCCGATCATACGATGAACACCACAGCATTATCTATAGTACATGCAAATTTGTTTTGATCCTGACTTTTTACAGGATCAGGATATGCCCAAGGGATGTATGAAATCAGAATATAAATAGGTTCTCTTACTAATATTTACTTATACTGGGTATATTAAGCCGATATATGTTGATACCTAGAAAAACATTTCTTATTAAAACACATATATTCTGCACTCAAGAGTTCTCTTAAGTAAGTCTCTCTAGTAATTTAACTCATTCAAAGGCCAGTCCGGATTCATTTACATTCCTTAAAGAGATACTGACAGCAGAAATAAACCTTTTTTTCATCTATCATAACATTGTCTTTGCATATCAATTATAATTTTGCAATTAAAGTATTTGAAAAAAGCTGTTACTTTACCTATCTCATCCCCATATTACACCATGAGGGGGCTGACATATTTTCGGAGCAGTAATCCGTTAGCATTAGAATCTCTAATTGACAGGCAGAGAAGGAACAGTCAGGTTGGTAAAACAGTCAGGTTTAGGAACTTCAAATAACAATTATCAGATGCTTAAATTAACTAAGTTAGATGTTCAAATTAAGCTTCTAAGATTCATCATAAAGTTCATATTTTTATACAATTAAATACATTACATGTAATTACAAATACTTTATGATACAAATTCCTCCAGGAAGTCAACTTGGATAGTTAGCCGAATGTGTCCTCCTCCGTTGGTGCAGGGGGTTTCTAGGGACTTCCAGGTTTTATGCGTCGTGATGTCATTATGTCTGTGTCACGCAATTCAAACTATTTAAAGGGGCTGCGGGCATGTGATCGTTGCCCGTTGTTAGGTCTACTCTTATTTGTGTGTGAATTTGTCTGTAAATATTCTGGTTTTAAACCCTGCCTGTCTGACTATTCTGAACTCTGCTGATATTGACCTTTGCCTGCCTGACCATTCTGTGAGCTCTGCCTGTACCAACCCCAGGCCTGCCTGACTATGCTTTATCGTTTAATCCGTGAGAATCTGGTGTTGCTTTCCATCCTAAACCTTGAAAACAAATGTGCCCCTTTGCTTGTTCAGAACAGTTGCTTTGCACCTCTCAAGCTAAGACCTGGCGGAATCTGAGTAGCTGAGGGCTCCTCCCGAGGCCAAATTCGGCTGCTACAGGCAGAAGATTGAGCCGTGACCAGCACTTGAATTTAGGGAGCTATACATGACACAAACACTGAATTTAGTATGTAGTTTGTAAATGGATCAGAATGGAAGGAGAAGAGGGAAAGCAAACCCTAAAAGGTGCACCTCCCCATCGTTGGATCCATGACTCAAATAACCAGTTAAAACTTAACTTTTATTGATATTAGAATTAAAACAAAAAGTCCAGAAAAAAATAATTAAAATGAATGTTAAGACCAGGGGGATAAACGGACTGTAATTAAATTGCACAATATATACAAGCCGTGAGGTGGAGATTCGACCAATCATAAGGTCTTGGGATAACCACGGTACATGGATGGGGGTTAGTAATCAGTTTATTGGAAAACAATGGGTAAAAACCCGATCCTCATAGGTTCCCTTATTTGATACCCCATCCACCCCCTCACCCTCAGTTTAACCCTCCCAGTTCCTTGGAAGGGGAACCAAGTGAATGCTGTACCAAAACAACAAGACCTTATGATTGGTCGAATCTCCACCTCACGGCTTGTATATATCGCGCAATTTAATTACAGTCCATTTATCCCCCTGGTCTTAACATTAATTTTAATTAATTTTTTCTGGACTTTTTGTTTTTAATTCTAATATCAATAAAAGTTAAGTTTTAACTGGTTCTTTGAGTCATCGGATGGGGAGGTGCATATTTTAGGGTTTGCGTTCCTTCTTCTCCTTCCATTACTATATATAATTTAACCCTGCACACCATCTTACTGTTTCTCGAGGGTGATTGGTAGTGCTCCCTTAACCTCCAATTATTTCTATTGTAAATGGATCGGACCTCCACGTGTAATAATTTAGATCACCCCCTCTCGGGCCCTAAGTTACTTGTTTTATACCCTAAACTTTAAGTTGTCCTACATTATCTCTATTGCACTCCTTGAAATGCTTAGAAACCAGTGTAGCTTCACGTCCAAATTTAATAAATTCAAATGCTCCCTTACTCTTTCCTTGAGGGGCCTTATGGTACAGCCCATGTGTTGCTTACAGCACTACGTACAGGTAAGCAAATATACTACCAATTTCATATTACAGTTTATATAACTTTTATCATTAAATACTTGCTACTCTGTTTCTTAAACGGTTAATAGTGAGGCTGCAGCATCCACTTAATCAGTAGCTGTTGATTACTGAGCATGCTCAGTTCTTCTCAGCTCAAATTACTAAAGACACCTTCCAGTCTAGCAGCCAATAAAGAGATGGCATAGCTGGTTCCCATAGAAACTCTTCTCTAGTGGACTGGTCCTATTTGTTCTCCTAAACTCCTCTCCAGTCAGACAGGATCATGCACCAGGAGCGTTGTCAGGATAAACAGGCCAGGGTCAAACCAGTCGATAACACAGTACAGAATCGGAATCCAGAAAGGTGGTTAACAACAGGCAAAGGTCATGACTACTTGCCATTACAAGAAAAGTAATAGGAGTGAACAGGGCCTTAGCCACAGTAACTCAGACAGCACAGAAACACCAGGTCCAGGATGTTACATGTACATTCATTCATTCAGTTCAAGGAAATATTACATAGACATTTGCAGGGCGGAATTTACATAGTGGGCGCCCCTAGGCCTGCTATCGTTTGTGTGCCCTAACCTTTATTTGCTCAAATATTCTGAACAATCTGTTTAAAAAACTTTCTCCTCAGCATCCCCCATGTTTCCAAACCAATGTGGGTGAGGTTGGGCAGCATGCCGCCCCCTAAAATCCTACCGCCCTAGGCCAGAGCCTTGGTGGCCTTTCCACAAATCCAGGCCTGGACATCTGACCTTTTGCTTTACTTTACAGAGAATACATTTATCAAAATTTCTCCTTGATTAAATCTGAGTTTCTTGTTATCAAATTTACTGCACTACATATTGAAATATGAAATGTTGGCCCAACATCAAACAGAATCTTAAAGAAGTTTCTAAAGACCTGACGTTGGAAAGAACTTCAGTAAATCATTTTCTGAGCATTAGAAAATGAAATCCTTTCAAAATGAAAAGAAAAACAATTACTGAATATACTAGCCAATTGTTTTCTTATCTGCTGTAACACCCACAACGTGTTTGCTTATTCTGCTGAATAAAATGAATATACACTTTACTAAACACATACTAAAAGCTAAAAGCAGTTTAGCAAATCTGCTTGTGTTTAATTGCTTCATAGCTTTTAGAACATTTATAAGTGAAAAAGTGAATTTAAGTTAGGTCTGTGTATTGCCACCTATTATATGCATACAATTAACCCTTTAAACATGAATTAAACCCAATAGGATTGTTTTGCCTTCAGTAAGGATTAATTATATCTTAGTTGAGACCAAGTACCGGGTAATTTTTCGATTTCTCAGCTTTGGCTATTCTTCAGAGGGTTTCCTTTGAGGAAGTGCTGGTTTTTATAGGACATGAAACGCGTGAGCCTTTTTTGCACATAGATTGCCTTGGGAAATCCTGCGAATGCAGTGACCCGGAGCAGGAGAAAAGCCATGCCACAGAGTGCAGTGAGCTCTGTGTGTTCCAGGTGTATCTAGTTGCAAATTTAGAAGACTATGACATGCTTATTAGGGATGGGCGAATTTTTTCGCCTCGTTTCGCCGAAAAAATGACGCCCATAGACTTGTATGGAGACGTGTGTCAAAAAAAAAGACGCGCAACAAAATAATTTCGCCACGCGACAAATTTTTTTTGACGCCCATAGACTAATGGGCATCTGCGACATTTCGCCGGCGGCGAAACGGGTCAAATTCGCCCATCCCTGATGCTTATCTCAACAGCTTATCTCAATAGCTGGTGCTGTTAAATTAAGCCTAGGCACAAATAGGCATTCATTAGTCACTTGTGGAAAATGCATTGTTGTGCCTGGAATTACATTATCTCCCTATACAAACACTGTTTGCCATTGGGAACTATTGTTATTAACAACTTACATCACTTACTAGTGATGTACTGTAAGCTACATCAAAATAACATCACAAGAAAGTGATTGCTTGCAGCTCTATGTGCCATGTAATTAGTATACAGAGTTTGTCATAGACTTTACAAAGATGGCCTGGCCTTACAAGATACTGTATATCATTACCTGGATGAATGAAGATCTTCCTATACATGTCACACTATAACATTTTTCATATTTTGGGGGAAGCATTGTAACTTTATTTTACATCTTAATTTAACATATCTGTACAGTATCTTTTTACTAACCACTGTTTATAAAAATATATTTATTACCAGGAATGCTTTCATTTTCTCTTTTAAACATGCATTAATGCATTCACAGTGAGACACAGCATGCCTCATGACCTGTCGTTACAATATTTCATTCCAAGCATCTATCAACGTCTCACTAATTTCTATGCCTTCAGGTTGATGATTCAATAAATGTGGCTGTTTAGCCTGTTATTTTATTTTATATTTGCTATTGCTTATGTTTATTGCTAAAGTGTTATAGTCAGTACTGTATGAAATGCATTATGAAATAATACTGTTTATAACATCAGCAGCATAAAAGCTGGTATAATAGTATAGTTTATGCTATCTTAGACTGTGAAATTCTGATAAACTTTTTAATATTTACCTATGTTGTGGTGGTACATTAGCATGGCAATTCAACAAAAAGCATGAGCACGGTTGTGCTATGATGTCTTTAATTAAATGGCAGCAAAAGTTTTAGGAGGGGTTACCAACAGTGCACTCACATCCACACATGGAAGGCACATAGACTTCTGAATGGACATGCAACTCAGAACTTTATTTGTACATCCAGGGGTCAATTCATACAGGCTCATGTGCTCAACAATCCACACAGGCTATACAGGCAGATGTTCCATGTGCATATATAAAGCTGTCACTCCAGAGGATTACACTTCCAATTCCAGATAGCTAGGTTGGGTTTTATACAGTGTCCTCAGTCCTGGGATTCCCTGTCCCCACCTGGCTCAGCAATCCGACACTCCCTTCGGTGCCCCTTTGCTATTCCGCGCAGGGATTTTCTTACTGGCAGGCACAAATTGCTAGAAGCATCAACCCTTCTGACTAGCATATCCTTCTCACTTGGGTCCCTATTCTGTGGATTATCCACTGGAAAACTATTTCCACTACTCTCCTAGATGGGGCAATAGGTGGCCCATACTACATATCCCTGTCTCAGACACCTAGTACCTGCTGCACTCTTCACTTACCTATTCTAGTCTGTCACTACTCCATACCATCTGTTCTTATTCTCCTTCTCCAGTAATGCTGGCTGTTTCCTTCTATTGAAGACACTGACTCTGGGTGTGGCTGCCCATTTATTTCCTTGTGCCTGTTGGTTGTGGTTGAGGTAAGGTACTGCAACTAACTTACTGTATTAACTATATTGCCATCTGTTGCCTAAAAAATACGCTTTTCATAAATAACATGGCTACTGCCATGTATTGGTGAACTTAACACGTAATACAATATTAACTAACATTTTCACACACAATCAAAATTTGTTACACATTCCCCTTACAAAGTTGCCATTTCTTACATTGTCATTGGAAAAAAGATAAATACATCTATATAAATTTTAGCAAATGATATTTATCTTCAGCTTGAAAAACGACAAGCGATATTGTATGTTTTATTTATTACATTTTCTCTTGTGATTTGGGCCGGCTGAATAAACTCCTGAACAAACAAATAAATAAGGATGAAAACAATTGTCTGAGCTGTAATAATGGCGACTGTCGTTAGCGGCTCACTAACAGCAATCATGCTCTGCATCATCCAGATGTGTTTACTGAGGCTCTTTAGTTGCAGTACAGGAGCTCATTTGGCAGCAAGCATTCCAGACAAGAACCTCACTTCAGTCCCAATCTAAAATTGTACGGGAGTGGGGGGGGGTATAAAAAGATAAAAAGAAGAACATTTATAAAAAAAATAAAGAAAAAAATGTACGGAGAGATCAAATTGGTCTCAGTAATTGTGTGTTATTGCCTTATTAATAATTTCAGAGAAAGAACTAATGAGAGCTGAAACAATTCTATTATGAAATTATATTTTCTCTTCTGCAGCCATGTTTGATTGGATTGTCTGATGAGATGCTCGCTCTGCAAATTAGGCTGACAAGTTTCAGAGCTGGAGTATAAATTGAACACTTAGAAAGGAATGATCACTTAGTACCAGCAGTGATTGGAGTTCATAAAACCTGAGGGGGGTAACTTACAAATGGATGTTTATTCATACAGCTAGACATATCAGAAAGGTTTATGTCCTGCTCTGAAGGCTAATGTGTGGCATTAGGGTCTATTTCATGTGAGTGTTCCATGTGTCATGTTTTTTGGTTCATAAGAGCAATTTTCATATTAAGCATGTGTTTGTGGAAGTCTTTATGAAGAATAAATGCATTGAGAGCCATTGTCAGTTAAAATATTCATGGCTGTGATGCTAATAGGTAAAGACTGTATAAAACATGCCATCTATGAGAAAGTTGTCTTATTAGTAAATCTTGATGATGAAAATTACAGCTGAAAACACATTACGCTCATCATGAACATAGTGCATTGTGGAAAATATAATTTTTAGACACAAATTATAATGTAATTAGTAACCACAATGCTGTTTTCATCCCCAGAAACCCAGACTAAATGTGGGTGCATGGTAAGTTTTATTAGTGTCCATTTTTTAAAGGGATAGTAAACTCTGCTGCATCACAATGCTCAACTAAACTTTACTCAATTGAGGCTGGACTTCAAATCCCCAAATAATGTAACACATAATAAAGCATGGTGAGACATGCTGGGAGCTGTAATCCAATAACAGCAGGGTTGTATTCTTAAAGCAATATTGCAGAATAAAAGTTTACCAAATGTTTCCCCATTTAAAATGCAAAAAATCCTCCAATGAGAATCCATGCTCATCTGTGTAAATCTGATTCTGTGTCGTTTGTTCCTGCAATTGGACTTGGAAGCTTAAAGCACAGTTTCTCAGCACTAAATCAGTCTGTCTTTTATCCCCATGTTTGATTCCAGTCTAGTATAATAAAGAAAGAAAATTGAATTTTCTTGCATCTGTAATTTCATTTTTCAGCAACTTTTATAGAAAACTAGGGGCACTGTGGGACAGTGTTATGGCTGGGTGTACTTCCTCTTTAAATTTGTTTTTCTGAGCAATGGAGTATGTCCCCCATATCCATGTTTGATTACAGTGTGATATACTCCAGCAGTTAAAAACTCTATTTTTAGTTTAGAGTTATCCACCCCTATTAAATTTACAACCAACTCCGGACAGGCAAACAAACCACTAAACAAGAATTATATAGAAAATGGGTCACTACCACTCCTGACCTCACGATGGAACAGTTGGGAATAATACTCACTAACTCTTTAAATCATTTAATCAGATCCAGAAACAGACTTATACAGTTCAAATAACTACATCGGACCTACTACACATCTTATATCCAGCATATCTAAGCCTTCTGGACAGAAATGACTACATACCTCTCCCATTTGATGGCCCTACCGGTAGAATTCCATCCCACAGTCCTGCTCCTGAACTTTCTAACAGATACAGTAAGGCATAAAGGCATAAGTCATGTAATTTTTTTACAGTGTATCTACCAAATGCTAACTATCAGTTCATATATTATAAAAAACAAGTATACAGCAGCACTCGCTTAGTTAAAGCTTAATTATGTGTCATTGGTGTACAGCCCTAAAGGGGAAGTTCCATGTATTTCCCATATACTGTATAACTGTATAAAGCATGTCCAAATATATATAGTGTATGCAAGTTATACAGTGCTTACATTAATCTAAAACAAAAAGGGACCTTACAATAATTTAACAACCAAATGTTACTGAATACATATAGTTTACATTCAAAGATTAATTTAAAAGGTTTGAGTAACCTGATGTAATTCAAAAATTCAAATGTGGGTGCATATGTAAATTGTTCTGAAGTGCATGTATTTTACACTAATGTGGGTGATGTTTAGTATTACAGACTTTCCATTTGCAGCTGATTTTGATGGTTAAACAAAAAAAATAATAATAATAATAAGCATGTGATTGCAGAACACAAAGACTCCCTTGGACTTAATAAGTGGGGCTTTGTAATCCTTGGGTCAACAAATGCTATAGCTGTTAGTTTCTAACAGTGTAAATTGAGCATCTTCTCCATGAAAGGTAAAACGGGTTGCTAGCTATCATTCTGGTAAAAGTCCAAATGCAAATACAGGTATGGGATCCGTTATCCTGGAACCCATTATCCAGAAAGCTCCACATTATGGAATGATCATCTCCCATAGACTCTCCATTATAATGAAATAATCCAAATGTTTATGTATGTTTAACTTTTACTCTGTAATAATAAAACAGCACCTTGTACTTGATCCAAAATCAAAATCCAAACATACAATAATCAATAGACTAACAAAGTGTTACTATTAAATCATATCAATGCAAAGGTTTATTCAGCATGCCATTACATTTTAAAAAGTGAGAAAATGTATAACTTATGTTTTAAAAAATGATCTACACTTTCACATTTAACAGGTTCAGTTCTTATTACAAGAAACTAGCATAAATACATCTGCCTACAGGTGGGTTTAGGAGGTAATAAATGGCTCTTGACAAAAAGGCTAAAACCATTCTATTTCTGTATTCATTATGGATTTTTGGGATTGGTCTTGAATCTAAGATTAGTTAATATTATAGTTAACTGACACATGCTGTTACCTAAATGCTTTGTTGGGCAGTGTCTGTTTAACATCTGTTTTTGGATCATCCACTATTGGAAGCAACTATTCATCAAGATGGAGCAGCAGAGAAGGAAAACAAGATATAAAAGCAGCAATAAATTCACAGGCGTAACACAACAATAAACATTTGCATTCTTTCAGAACTCTGCAAACAAAAACACTCAATCACTACACGCAGCACTAGGCCATGACAACTACACACTGGCAACATAACATGCAATATATGATATAAAGCATCCCAGCTATTATATTTTATCCCATATATCTCAAGACCAAGCTCTGTTCACTAATGGATTTTTCATTTAGGCACAAGGAATGAAGTGATGATGCTCCAAACCCCTCTCATTTTATTGCTATTTGATAAGACAAGCAACAAAAATAAATAATTCATTAGAAATTACATAGGTACCAGTTATTTCTCTCCTATATATGTCATAATGAGTTCTTTAGCTCATACGTCCAGGCATTTATTGCATTGTGTTTTCTATCAGATCAGAGGACACATTTTACGTGTGGTACAGAAGAAGTTCTGGAGTATTAAAGTGCTGCATACTTGCAACCCTTAGGGTCCATGCCAACACAATTAGCAGGTACATGCTAAATGGGTAAATATATCTTTGTACTCCAAACTACCAAGTTGGAATTTTTAGCTATAGTTATCCTTTTTTATGAAAAAAATTGTGAATTTTTTTAAAAATGAACTCAAAGCTTCCAGTCTACAGCATCATATGTCCCACATACAGTATTATTAGGTAACCAGATAAAACACCTAAAATATGAATGGGGTCCACATAACAGTTTGATGCCCAATGTGCATAGGTTTACCTAGGTATCTGGCTACTGGTGAACAAATGTATTCACCAGGCATGGATTTGCTGTGAAATTCCGAACTTTGCCACCTGCAAATTTTTTCGTGAAACTGTAGTAAAATTTTGCCGCAACAAAATTGTTGTTGAGACAAAAAAGTCGCCATAAGAAAAAATGCTCATTGCAAAAATTGTGGTGCATGTAAACATTTTTTGATGGCAATAGACTTAAATGTGTTTTGAAAAAGTTTAGGAGTTTTGCTAATTTTTCCGGCGAAACGAAAAGGGACAGATTTGCTCAGCACTTTATCTGCCATATAGGGGCTCCAAAATGAAGAAACTCCTTACAATCTATCCATTCTGTAATTCCAGATACTGCAAAATCAACACATTTACTGAATTTTTTGAGTGGCAAAAGTACAAAAAAGTATGTGCATCCCAGAAAACCATAGGCCTATGACTAAGGACTGGATGAGTCCGAAATCCCACAATAACACCACAAAAAATCAAATACCTGTACAATTAAGCAAATCAATGAAATAGCAAAATAACTTATCCAACAGAGTGCTTAGCAGTCAGAATGCTTCATCCAATGGTCACACTGTGAAATCAAAAGTTTTTTGGGGAAAAACAAGAGGCAAAATTATAGAACAAAGAACTAAAAAAAAGTAATAAAAAGTGTGTATGTTTCCTTGTGTATGCACTCTCTAAAACACACTAATACATGTGTATGTGTGTATATGAGTGAGTAAATATGTGCAATAGTGTGCAAGAGTGAGCAAAAGAAAAAAGCAAGAAAAGAAAGAAAAAAAAAACCTACCTTTATTAAATTGTGTAGTGTGTGTGTGTGTAAATGATGGATGTGTGTGTAAATGTGTAGAGAAAGGGCACTTATCATTTTTCTGGGCAGGAGAGTCCTCGGCAGCATTCAGGGTCCCAGGATTGCAGAGCCTACGCAGCAAGAAGTAAGCAGGCGAAGCTGTAGACACTGGAAGTTGGGTCCTGCTGTGACTGTGCAACCTCCTGCGACTTGGAGGTAACTATTAGGTCCTGCGATGATCGCATTGCAGGACTGAGGTTGCAGCCCCCTTGGCTCATTGCCTAGAGGGTTGGGGGCACGGGGGACTCTCTTACACAGCGTCTATTGCCAGTAGTGCAGAGAGGGAGCCTTTTAGTGCATAACACATAGGTACTACATGCTTGGCAGTCAGAGCATTTTCCTGTCAGATCATATTACCTATGTGATTGGCAGTTAAAGGGTTAATTAGTAGGGATGCAGGATTCGGTTCGGGATTTGGCCTTTTTCAGCAGGATTCGGATTCTTTTCTGCTTGGCCTAACCGAATACGAATTCTAATTTGCATATTGCATGACTTGCATGACTTTTTTGTAAAAAGAAAAGGAAGTAAAAATGTTTCCCTTCCCACCCCTAATTTGCTTATGCAAATTTGGAATCAGATTTGGTTCGGTATTCGGCCAAATCTTTGAAGGAGGATTTGGGGGTTCGGCCGAATCCAAAATAGTGGATTCGGTGAATCCCCATTAAAAAGGATGTAAATACATCCAACAGCACCCCATAGTTTTGTATAGAAGTTGTCGAAAAACTTAATTACAGGTGCAAGAAAATTCACCAATGAGAATTCTACTAATCAAAAACTTTATTATAAATGCAAAAGAACTGACAAGTAAGACTGTTGAATCCCAGCACTAGCATCTTGCTATTATCTTACATATAGAGATAATTATGTAATAATGTCATCATCTTACACTGTGCTTAATGCTTTCCAACTCCAGTTGCAGGAATAAATAACAGGGAACCATATTTTCTCAGGTTAGTGGGGATTCTCATTGAAGGATTATTTTGTATAATAATGCTGCCCTGGGCCCTGGAGAGCTGGGGAACATTTATTGAACAATATTGTGTTAAGAATACAACCCTGATGTTGTTGGACTACATCTCCCAGCATGCCTTAACTTGATTATATTAATGAATACTGAGATTTGTAGTCCAGCAACAACTGAGTAAAGTGTGGTTGAGCAGTGTAGCACAGCCGGGTTTAGTTGCCTTTACATTCAAAAAACACTGGTGCCCATCTATATTGAATTATACCTGCACTCACAACATTTATGTGTTCCATGTAGTCTCTTCTATTTGAATTGCCGAGCCTGCAGGGAATTGGAGAGTAATCCTTATAACCTTCAGATTTAACTCATCCAGTAACTCATATCCCATACACAGTTACAATGAAGTATACTGTAAAGCCCCTTCACCTGTATGAGGTTTAGAAAGGAATTTATTTTTGTTGCCACTTGCCACATTTTCCAATCTAAATTCCAGAGATCATTGATCATGACCTTGTGGACATTGATTGATTACATCATTATAGTATGGGTGCTCCAATGAGGCAAAACACCTTCTCCTTACAAGATAAGGAATTCATTGGAGGTTGCTAGCCATTATTCTGGTAAAGTGCAAACGCAAAGTGATCTATTGAACATAAAAAATAGTGAAGTAAAGATAAAAAATAAAATAATGCTGTAAGTTTTTTATGTAGGTAAAATAATCCTACAGTTGTGCAGAAAGGACAAAAAAGAATAGAAAGCAGATAGCCCTGAAAGTTCCTTTACAGAATTGTCTTTAAAATTTATGTGTCATTGTCTAACAGGACAGCGTAAAATGTTCTTAGCGGCTTAAAACGCAGAACTTACAGACAGCAAGCTGATAAAATGGCAGTAATTTTGATTTACGAGTCTGTTTAAGTGAAGACCAGCAAACATTTCTAAATACTGTATACGCTTTGTTTGGAGAGCATCCACAATGCAGTCACGTAGCTTTTTTCAGCATTGCCAAGGTTATTCATATAAAAATCACTTGGGTGAAAAACAAGAGTATTTTAATTTTATATATGTGTACCAGATGATGTGAAAAAAAATTGGAGAAGCTTCAACAAAATCCAGCTAGAAGGGCTGCCTGAATAACTAAATTTATTACAAGTGTCTGTGATTTTTCATATGACCAGCAAACAAATTTAAGTCGATCCGGCGATCCATCGTGTGGAACTCAAATTCTGCTCCCTGTCTTCCTTGGAGGAGTTAGCCAGGGAGGAGAAATGGAGCACTGCACGATGGATTGATGATGTGCCGCCTTTTCTGAAGAGGAGCGCAAGCAAAGTTTTGGTAAGTTATTTCTTAATAAAGGCTGTGCGAGTTTAAAGTTTAATTAGTCTTGGTGTTTTTTTTTCATGTATACTAACACATTTTAAAAAATTTTTTTTTGATGTTACCTGTCCTGTACTGTAACTTTCAGATCAAGATTAGTAGTTGTATAAACAAACAAAACAGAAGTATCCTCAAATTATATGTAGGGACCCATAGGGTTAACATGTTCCTATGGCTTTATTTCCCTACACTTCCTGATCTCCCTAGTTGCTGGGCAGATTTACATGTGGCTAGATGTAATTTGCATAGTTGTATTATTGGCCAGGAGGCGATGTGACCAGTTCCTGTCACACTCTGGTATAGTGAGAGAGAATGGATGGATCTTCCTCTTTGGCTTCTGGATGCTGATCCAGCTGGGTGTATCCAGGGGGGTCTGTTTACAGCAAGGCCCAAAAAAGCCATGTGCTCTAGAGGGACCAGTAGTCTAGAGATTTAAGTCGGGGAGCAGGGACCGTGTGAATGAGGCTAGTGAGCGTCAGGAATATAATGTTATAGACTCTCTAGGAGAGTAAAGCAGAGAGGGAAGAGAGAAAGATCAGCTTTGTGCTCCATCAAGGAGGTGTAGCAGGGAATAGTTTCCCAGGCTGTACAATTTGCCTACAGTGGATAGGCTATCAGGCTTTAGGTTCTCCTCCCTGACCATTCCACTGGGTGAGATCCAGACCACTTGTGAGGTATTTCTGCCTGGAGGTATGCTGTACTGCCTTGATTACAGCCTCAGGAAAATGCACCTGCCTGTACCTATGAAGCTCTGGGGCATGTTTACTAACATTGGAGATAAATATCTGGAGAAATTTCTGGAGATGTTGCCCATAGCAACCAATCAGATCTTTGCTTTTGTTTTCTAACTTGGCTGTGGCTGTTTAAATCTAATTGCTGATTGGTTGCCATGGGCAACATCTCCAAAAATCTCTCCAGATATTTATCTCCAATGTTAGTAAACGTGCCCCTAAGTGTGAGTTGTGTGCTTATCTATATTCTGCCTTTACCTATGAGCTGTGTGGTGTGTGTGTGCGCATATGTGTGTGTGTGCGTGCGTGTATATATATATATATATATATATATATATATATATATATTCATTCTGCATCTACCTCTGTCAGCTCTGTGTCAGCGGGGTGTGCATATATATTCTGCAAATGCCTCTGTACTGAAGTACCCTGTGGATCATTTGTCACTAGCAAATAAAAGTTATTCTGTTTGACTGCAAGAACCTCCTGGCACCCATTCTTTTCCTGTTTTATTGCTCAGTATGTGGGAGTACACCACACCTGAAATCTTCCACTTAGCGAAGGCCTTAGCCTGGGGTGTTTGAGTCACATGTAACCCATGCTCTTAGCACTAGATGGGCATTAAAGTGGACCTGTCACCCAGACATAAAAAGCTGTATAATAAAAATCCTTTTTAAATTAAACATGAAATCCAAATTCTTTTTTTTATTAAAGCATTCATAGCTGTTGTAAACGCATTTAAAAATCTCAAGCAATTACCTTCATTTTCCATTCAGCACTTCCTAGATGTCTCTGCTCTCCCCACATTCCCCCAGTTCTCTTAGGTCCCCCATTCTGGTGCACAAACAAGATTCTGAGAGGATGCAAGGCTTGTCTTAATAACAGTGTCCACAAAATGGCTCCTGCCTGCTTGCTATAATTATGAATTCCCAGACTGATGGAAACAAGATTAAAATAGTTTATACATTGTAATTAAAATTCATTTTGCTTGACTAACATGATAAAAATAGTATTTGGATTCTGTGACGGGTCCCTTTTAACCCCTTTTGGCCTGTATAGCCTAAGTTAGCGGTTAAAAGGTCATTAGTTAGTCGAGTCAGGGCAGTTTCCGTGGAGTGTTGTGGCTTAAAACCAGATTGTAGGGGGTCTAGCAGGTTATTGTCAGAGAGGAATGAGGTAAGTCGGTTGTAGACTAGGCGCTCAAGTAGTTTAGAGATGAAAGGTAGCAGAGAGATAGGTCGGACTTCCACCACCCTCCCTTCACACTCCCCAGTCTCTCCTGTGCTCCTTCACCCCTGTCACTGATGAGGAAGTCTCAAAGCTTCTGGCCTCTTCTCACCTTACCACCTGCCCGCTTGATCCAATTCCCTCAAAACTTCTCCGCAATACCAATCCTGGTCTAATCAAAGCCTTAACTCACCTATTTAATCTTTCGCTCTCAACTGGACTGTTCCTTCTCAACTAAAACATGCTCTTGTCACCCCCATTCTGAAAAAACCCTCTCTTGATCCCTCCAATCTTGACAACCTCCGACCTATCTCTCTGCTACCTTTCATCTCTAAACTACTTGAGCGCCTAGTCTACAACCGACTTACCTCATTCCTCTCTGACAATAACCTGCTAGACCCCCTACAATCTGGTTTTAAGCCACAACACTCCACGGAAACTGCCCTGACTCGACTAACTAATGACCTTTTAACCGCAAAAGCCAACAATCATTTCTCACTACTAATATTGCTTGATCTCTCAGCCGCATTTGACACTGTAGATCACCCTCTCCTCCTCCAGTCCCTCCAGTCGCTTGGCCTTCGTGACACAGCCCTGTCCTGGTTCTCTTCTTACATCACCAATCGTTCCTTCAGTGTCTCCTACAATGGAGTATCATCTTCTCCCCTACCTCTTTCTGTTGGAGTTCCTCAAGGCTCTGTCCTAGGACCATTACTATTCTCCCTCTACACTTCCTCCCTTGGCAAATTAATAAATTCGTACGGTTTCCACTACCACCTCTATGCTGACGATACTCAGATCTATCTCTCATCTCCTGATCTCAACCCAGAACTCCTAACTCGCGTCTCCTCCTGCCTGTCCGCTATCTCTACCTGGATGTCGCAACGCTACCTTAAATTAAACCTCTCCAAAACTGAAATGGTTCTCTTTCCTCCAAATAACACCAGTAGCATCCCCGAAGTATCCATCATAGTTAACAATTCCACTATCACCCCCTCTCCCCAGGCCCGGTGCCTTGGGGTTATCCTAGATTCTGCCCTGTCATTCACTCCTCATATCCAGTCACTTATCAAATCATGTCACTTCCACCTAAAGAACATATCCAAAATACGATCATTTATCACCCAAGACGCTGCCAAAATTCTTATTCACTCTCTCATCATATCGCGTCTAGACTACTGTAACTCGCTTTTAATTGGCCTCCCCCTCCAGAGACTGTCACCACTCCAGTCCATAATGAACACTGCTGCGAGGCTCATACACCTCAGCAACCGCTCCTCCTCTGCCTCGCAATTCTGTCAATCCCTGCACTGGCTTCCGTTACCTTTCAGAATCAAATTCAAATTAATGACACTGACTTTCAAAGCACTTCACAACTCTGCTCCACCCTACATCTCTGAACTCATCTCTATATACTCACCCACTCGCTTACTACGCTCCTCTACTGACCTCCTACTCAACTCTTCTCTCATTACCTCCTCACATGCTCGCATTCAAGACTTTGCAAGGGCTGCACCCCTCCTCTGGAACGCTCTCCCACGGTCTGTCCGACTTTCTCCCAACCTTTCTACTTTCAAAAAATCTCTGAAAACGCACTTCTTTCGAGAAGCCTACCCTCACTCCGCTTAACTACCAAACGCAACACCACATACAATACCACATTTCTCACCCACTTACTTCGATCTTGCCCACTCCCACACCTTGTGTATTACTCCCTCCCCTTTAGACTGTATGCATATGCATAGGGCCTTCCTCACCTTTTTGTACCTGTATTGATTGTGACGTTTGTTACTCCATATATTCTATATATGTAATTCGTGTGATGTAGTTGTATAATCACATTTACTTTACAGTGCTGCGCAATATGTTGGCGCTATATAAATACATGTTAATAATAAATAATAATAATAATATATATATATATATATATATATATATATATATATATATATATATTATATACAGATGAAGCCACTTGGATTTGTGAGTTAAATACGTCATGACTCAGGGGTAATTGAAGAAACTGTGTTATCTTAAGTCATCTTAACTCATTTAATGCATTTAACCTTTTCATTAGCATACCAAAGCTCCATTGTTCACAATGGTGAATGCTTTAATTAGATGGGATGTTGTGATGCAGTTTTCTGTGTTAAATGAGATAAATGGGATATCTGTGTTTAGTTATTCTGTGTCAAACAGACAAACCAAAGTGGCTGCATCTGTATCTAATAAAATACACCTGGAGTAATGGGGTCTAATTTTAAAAAGACATATTTTAGAGCAAACTAACTAAAAAAATAGATTTTTAAACTCCTCTCCTTCATTGGACCCTATGTCTTACATTTTGTCTGACTGAGTAACGTTGGAAGTGTAAACAACTGACAAGATTCCACAATTTTCTGAACTGGGGAGCCCAGGACATCAATGAGAGATGAACGTTTCGGAATGCTGTCAAGGACGATTCAAAGATGTTATTGCCTCCTGACAGGTGAGCACAGCAATCTCACTGATCACCATTTTTTTAAATGACTGTACCTGCCTGCATCTAGTGACAGATAATATCCAGGCACCTGTTACTGGGACACTGCTGTCAGTAACAACGTAGATAACTGGCAGGCAGCAAATGGTTTATCATGTATAATGACTATACAGAGAAGCAGGTTTCTTTGTGCACATTATTTAATGTGAAAGAATCTTGTGTGGCTGTCAGTTGTTGTTTCAAGAATACATTTACTGCTAATATAAGGCATGGTACACATGAGTGACTTTGTAACGGTGGCAAAATTACTTCAATGAATTGCAACAAATGTTGAAACTTAAGCCTTAGGGGTATGCTTAGACTACATCTCGGGATCTCATTTATCACAGCCCATATTAAACTGACAGATAACTGCAATAGCGCCAACTGGTTTTAACCTACCTGGCTGCAAAGTAAGGGAACATGTATGTAAGCTATAAATAAACTATTAGCTTTTGTGGCCCATTATTAGCTGGGCTTGAGTAAAAAAAAAAGGCTCTTATCTAAACCTGTCTTGTAAATATTTAAGGAACTGAGTGGTATTTTGAATGGGTAGCTTTATGGCAGTGTGTGAACAGAAAATACGATTGTGTTTCCTTAACAAAGTGCTTGCCTTTTAGTAGAAGCAGTAGAGCACTAATAAGCTCTGGCAAAAATATGAATCTATAGATTCCACCTTTTTAGTATCTAGAAACAATGTTGACAAACTATTGAGGTCCTTACATGTATTCCTTCCTCAATTCTCTAGGATTTGGACATCTTGGCAGCCCTTTAACAATCAGCTGGAACTCTGAACCTTGACTATTTCTCCACATCTGCTGCGCTTTGGGATGGAGGTTATTGGTTCTGTAGACTTGGCACCACACCCTTAACTAGAGAGGCATAAAATGATTCATCAACCTTTAAAGGGATTCATGATGTTGTTTTTATTTTTAAATTACACTGTTTAATTTACAAATAATTTACAATCTAAATTGTTATTCCTGATCTAATAAATGTAATATTGGTGTGTAGGCAACCATCTCAGGTCATTGTGCGTGATCCTGTGCTTTCAGAAAGAGCCAACACTTCACATAACTGCTTTCAGATAAGCTACTGTTTCTCCTACTCAATGTAACTGGAGGAGTTGCATTGGGACTTGGATTTTTACTATTAGGTGCTATTTTCATGTCTACCAGGGAGCTGTTATCTTATGTCAGGTAGCTGTTACCGTGCTTGCTTCCCATTGTTCTGTTTATAGGCTGCTAGGGTAAAAGGGAGGAGTTGATATCATTCCAAATTGCAGTTCAGCAGTAAAGAGTGACTGAAGTTTATCAAAGCACAAGTCACATGACTGAGGGCACCTGGGAAACTGACAATATATCTAGCCCAATGGAAGATATCAAAAATATAAAAAAAAATCTGTTTGCGATTATGAAAAATGAATTTCAGTTCAGAATTCTGCTGGAGCAGCAATATTAACAGATGCATTTTTGACAAAACTGTGTTTTTCTATGACAGAATCCCATTGTTTCTGTATTTCGAAAAGCTTTCTCCAGCACTTTGTAACTGAGGCCAAAGAGTTTGTGGGAATTGGTTGACAAAAAGGGACAAAAAAAGAGAAGGGCAAAGTAACAGGTAGGGATGTAGCGAACTGTTCGCCAGCGAACTAGTTAGTGCGAACTTCGACTGTTCGCGTCCGCCGCAAGTTCGCGAACGTCGCGCGACGTTCGCCAATAGGCGTTCGCGTCAAAATCGTTCGACCATTCGACCATTCGATCGCTAAAATCGAACGATTTTCGTTCGAATCGAACGATCGAAGCCATTGGATTGAATGAAATAATTCGATCCAATGGCTTCGATCGTTCGATTCGAACGAAAATCGTTCGATTCGAACGAAAATCGTTCGATCGAACAATTAAAATCCTTCGATCGTTCGAATCAAACGATTTTCGGATGTTCGAAGTTCGCGAACTGTTCGCATTTTTTGCCGGTGTTCGCGAACGGCGTTCGCGAACACATACACGGCGGTTCGCTACATCCCTAGTAACAGGAACATTTTGTGCCTCTGGGCCTCAGTCTCTTGATTAAAGGAGAACTAAACCCCCTACCATAAGCTTTAGTGTAAAAAAAAAATTCTGACCCTTAAATGCAAATAAGCACAGTGGAGCTCCCAGACGGCATCTTTCGGATCTTTGTGTAGTCATCGGGTCTCAACACAGATTGGCATATGCACAGTGGAAGCCGATTCCTGACTTGGCCCAGCTGCACTTGCGCCAGCAGGCTTTGTGATGGTGAAGATACCCAAAGACTACATGAATATCTGGAAAAAAATTGTAACACTAAAGCATATTACTGGGAGTGAGAGGGGGGAGCAATGCTTGGATGCTTAGGGGGGCTGATGGGGGGGTTAGTTCTACTTTAAAGAGTTATATGTTAGGTGACCTAATAGTAGATATAAATTAAAATTTTACTCCTAGCTTTTCCCAGTACACATCATGCCTTGCCTGCCTTTGTGAGATTTTCTCATTGTGTGAAACCACTTCACTTTGTAGTTTAAAGGCACAGTCACATCTTATTATACATAATTCATGTGCCATTGGACGAGGCCTTTAGGAATCCAGTCTCGTCTCAGAAAGCCCACTCCTATTCTGGTTGCTTCATTATTGAAAAAGGTGTCCTGCTCTGACATGATGTATCTGCTGATAATAGGTTTTCTATCCTTGCTGCAATCCTGACTCTGCTTTTTCAAATTGCTGTTGGTATTACATTTATCCAGAGTGCTTATTTGGATCTGACCATGGCTGATATCCACTGCTGATTTTACCTTTTGTCTCCCCTTCAGTAAGTTGCTTGTATGTACAGCTACTTCTTTCTCCACTTTATAAAGCTGTCTGCCTTTGATTTGTTTTTAGTCTCCTGTTCAGTTAGGGGTCAGCTCTTACATAGCTTCAGTCTCCTGATCAATAAGTGACTTGGTTATGAATGGCTTTAACTTTCTGTTTATCAATGAGGTTGTGTCTCCTGTGTAAGCTGTCTGCTTGTGAATTGCTTCAGACTCTATTCCTTATACCTATATCATTCAGAATCCTCAACTACTCTGTTTCTTTTATAGGCTGCCTTGCAGTATGTGTGCCAGTAAGATTTACCAATATCAAATTATTTTACAGTGGTTCTCAGCCTCTCTTTTTCTTTGTATCTGCAAAATAAGGACTTCACTATGGTTGCACTCATCACTTTACTTCTGGAAAATATTATTACTCACTAGCACCACCGCTCTCTGGTGTCTATCTAAATTCTTATTTCTTAAGTACCAGTGGGAAATAACGACTCATGAATGTATCCTGTCTGTATTATCAGTCCTAAAGACTGAATCATAACTGCTTGCCAATATTTTGTTCCCAGGATCTCCGAGGTCTTCTCTGCAGCCTGTGAGAGGCTAAGGCTATGGGCACACAAGCTGTTGCTTGCCCCTGCTCCATTCATTTGAACCCGATCAGCCTGTGTGTGGCCACACACAGCAGAGCTGAAGCTGAGGTCAGTATTTTGGACTGACCTCCGCCTGTGCCTGTGTTTGGTTTCAAATCAATGGAGCAGGGGCACTGATCAGATCTGCTTCTCTCATCCTGCAAAAATACTCAAGCTGATAACAGCCAGAGCCAACAGCTTATGTGCCCATAACCTTAACAGAAGCAGAATACAAGGCCAAATGGTGCCCTTATCTGCACCAAACTCTTCCATCTTACGTTGGATTTCATTCCTTCAGGCCAGAGCAATGACTTCTTCTGGATGTATATTGTTTTTCTTATTCCTCATCCTCTTTCGGAATTATGAGACAGAGCAAATACTTTTCATCAGACCGAGACTGCAATACCAGAGGTACCAGTCATGGAAGCAGAGTGACAAAATCAAATACACAGGTGGCATGCAGTCACTAAAGACATACTCTTGGGCATCTATATTCAGAAACTAACTGCAAGCCTTTCAAACACATACACAGAAGGTTTACAAAAGCAAATGAAGATAATGAATGATTTGCTAGTTAGATTCATGTCATGCAGTGTATATAGAGTATTCTATTTTTTTTTCATTCCATATTTAATTGAAATAACCCTTTAGCCAGTAGTTCACTTTAACACTTTAGACAACAACCATGATGTAAGTTTATGCACAGTTTCATGTAACTCATTTAGACAGCTTTGGTTACACCTTGTCCTAACCCAAGCACACAACAACAACTGCTGTAGTACAGTTTATCTGACTGAGGGCTAACCAAAATCCCTAAACTCAATTGCTGCCTGCAAGCCTCCATCTCCTTCTCATCCTATACACATCACTTTTACACTTCAGTGATAAACTACAGAAGGCAGAGTACTTTTAGCTACATGACAGCTTATATAACATTGCAAGACGAGTGGCGGAAAGCCAAGCAGGGAAATGGTGATTTCATTATAACTACCACAATGCCATCCGCTTTTATTTACAGTCCATTCTGCACCACCCTAGGTGCTTTCTGTCTTTCTCCTGATCTCCCAGTATACAGGTTGCTGTCCCCATACATCAAGATCTTTCTCGGCTGGACTCCTATTTAGCTAATTTTGGGGACAAAGAATGTGAATGTCAGGACACAGGCCTCCCAATGCATTTGATTTTTTCCTGTGTGTGTTTTGACATTCTCCATTTAAGGATTATTTAACAATTTAATAAGCACAATAAAACCAGAAACCCTGGTTTTCATATTTTAGCTTGTATCTCTCTGCTATTAATTTCTTAAAGGGCAAGGAAAGCCATTACTTCAAGGAGGTGCCACTTTGCTAGCTAGTTAATGAAATTACTTTGGTTTTATCCCAGGCCAGCTCTATTCTTGCTTTAGACAGTATTTCAGTATTTTTACTGGCTGTATATTCAGTATATTTATCTGGCTGGTGGGGAATACAATTAAATCCATTCATACATTATTCAGTTTTAGGAATGCAGTTATCGACTGCAAATGGTGCAAAAATAAATGAATGTACATTATTGAATTAAGGTGCAATTCTTTGACCAGGGAATAAAAGAATAATGTGCATGAAAGCCAGCGCACATCAAAAAATCATTGGGACTTCTCCCATTGACTTATATGCTACCTCGACAGGTCTGAGATGACGGATTTTCTGATTCAGACTTTTCCATCCTTGGGGTTTAATAAATTCCGAAAAATTCGTGATTTTTTAAAAGTCAGATTTTATAAAAAAATATTGTGATTTTTGCGTTCGGAGTTTAGTTAATAACCCCCTTATTGTTACCACAAGTCACCAGCAAATTATTTTACAAATTGCTGGTGATGAACAGTTTACAGCTTTAGAAATAATTATTTTGTATCAAGCAATTCTCTTTCAAATAGCATTAAAATGTATTGTGCTGATAAATCATATCAGAAGGGAAAATTCTTTAACCATGACAAGTAGCTCCATGTGTCAATGTCCTTGAAGGGGACCCGTCACCCAAAAAAAATATTCCAAATCATATTTTATCATGTTAGTCAAGCAAAATTAACTTAATTCAATGTATAAACTATTTGAATCTTGTTTCCATCAGTCTGGGAACTCATAATTATAGCATGCAGGCAGGAGCCATTTTGTGGACACTGTTATTAAGACAAGCCTTGTATCATCTCAGAATCTTGTTTGTGCACCAGAATGGGGGACCTGATGTCCATCCTCGTGTACTGGCTACACAATTAAATAGTTAAGAGAACTTGGGGAAAGCAGTGACATCTAGGAAGTCCTGCATGGAAAATGAAAGTAATTGTTTTGCCCCGCCTCTATGCCTAGGCATAGAGGAGGGGCAGGCAATATTTGATTGACAGCTGAGATTTTTAAATGCGTTTACAACAGATATGAATGCTTTAAAAAAAAAAAAGAATTAGGATTTCACGTTTAATTTAAAAAGGACTTATTATACAGCTTTTTATGCCTGGATGACAGATCCACTTTAACGGGATAGAAATATGTGCTGAGAGATAATTAGCACTTATACTTTACCCACATCCAGCAAGAATAGATTCTATCAAGCAAATACCCAGCTACATGATATAAGCTTTACCCTTTACGTTACAAAGATCCTGTTCATCCTAAGCAATACAAGTGATATAATTACAGTACATATCATAAACAAAAATAATGGACATGAGTTTGAAGACAATATCTATATCGTACTTGGGTTTCCATTATTCCTATAAAGTATCGCATCTGTTATCCAGAATGCTCAAGACCTGGGGGGGTCTGGATAACAGATCTTTCCATGATTGGGATCTTTAAACCTTAACTCTACTAGAAAATAATGTAAACATAAAATAAACCCAATAGGCTGGTGTTGCTTCCAATAAGGATTAATTATATCTTGATTTGGATCAAGTGCAAAGTATTGTTTTATTATTACAAGGTATTGGTAAAATGGAATCTATGAGAAATGGCCTTTCCTTAATTTGGAGCTTTTCTGGATAACATGTTTTCGGATGATGGATCCCATATATGTATATTTCAGCTTATCAAGGTGAGGATAGTAAGTTTAAAAACAAAACAATTAGTCCTTTATAAATAAAAATTAAAAAGAATATGGATTTTTTAAAATCCATTAAAATTAAAGGCATGATTAATTTTTGGCATATGTTCTGTTTTGTTAGTGTATGTTACATACTGTAGGTAAATAATGCCTCTTTAAAACCAAGGGCCTTTACGTTTTATATGTAATTTTATGTCTTTGCTAAAAAAATTTTCTTTTTTTTCCATTAATAAAGTTAGTGAAAAAGATTATTTAGATTCCAGCTGTATTATTAAATCTAAACTGTTCCATTTCATCCACTTTCCTTGGGGCATGCAGAACATCTTATATAGTGCTAACAAACTCTCAGCTATAGGCATCCAATACAAAAGCCATAGCCATGCACAGACAGCATAAAATGTGGGGTATCATCCCCTGTTCTTAAAGCATAGTGTTTGTAGTGTTTTAACCATTTTGTTTAACATTTTTTAAAAGACAAATAATAAAAGTTAAGAATGTCTGCTCACTTTTGTTTTTAGCTGAAGCCTGAAATACCTTCTGAACCGCTAACTGAATCTTTACAAGCTGTGATTGCTGCCAATTTGTATGCTAGAAATTGCACATTTTACATGAAAGGGATATTTCTAAAATTGAGTCACAATTCTTTTATTCTCAGGGCAAATCTGCTAACAGCAGGAGAAAACAGGAATACTGTGCTGATCTCTATGGGCACCCATTCTCGTCCCTGCTGTGAGTATTATTTTTAGAAGCTCCATTTTATTATTAAAGGACCAATTTGAGACAAAGTATAATGCTTGCCAAGTGTCCTCTAGAGTATGCAACAGAAAGAAAGAGGATAAGTGCACAGATGTTTTATCCAGCACTATAGAAGTGTGCTTATAAGCTGTGCCTAGATAGGATATTACTGAGAACAAAATAAATATATTTAACATTCATGATGCAACTAAACATCCTCATTTGTACAATTATGGTTATAATATAAAGGATATTGCTTGTGTCCATATTTTGCATTTAAAATTTGACTCTACGTTCTTTATTCTCGGTCGCCCATTCATATTTTTAATTACATATTGTGTACCCATTCAAAAGCTTGGATGTCATTAAGGGATCTAAAATCAAAATACATGATTACAATAACCACATGCCTGGTTTGTTATTATTAATCAAGTATATAAAAGATATTGTTTTCATTTTATTTCATCATCAAGTCTTATTTTAATAAACCCAGAGAACATTATATAACAAGGCCACAGAATCAAAATGATATATGATATGGTTATCATAGAAGACACCCAATGTCAAATTTGGGGCAAGGAAATGGTATTGCTTACATTTTGGTAAAAAGCATATATGGATATTAGTGATGAGCAAATGTTTTCACTAGGCATGGATTTGCAAAATTTGCCACAAAAAATGTTTTATTGATGCAAAAAAAGTCACTGCATGAAAAAAAAAACCCCATTCACTTTGGAGTGAGAAAATATGCCCATTGACTGTAAGGGGGTTATTTTTCAAGGTCCGAATTTATCTCAATATATTTATCTACAAACTCCAATCTAACCCCTCGGGTTTTAAAAGCTTATTTATTATTACATTTTCCAGAAAATTACCTTTGAAGGAAAAGCTCGGATTTTCACAAAATTTTTTTCGTGAATTTTCCCCAAAATCTCCGTATTTTTTGGAGCTTTCACCCAAAAACATCGTGAAATTGCCCGAAACCCCTGACACAACCAAAAATCAATGGGACTGTTCACATTGACTTATATGCAACCTCGACAGGTTTGAGATGCCGTGTTTTTATATTCGGGCTTTTAAGCCCTCGAGGTTTAACCTTTTCACTGCCAGCCAATTTGGCCAAGTTGATACTTTTATTGCCAGGCCATTTTTGAACATTTTGTGCTCTTTCACTTTAGGGGCCTTTCCTGGGGGGGTCTTTTAGTTTACCCAGGAAAACAAGATATTGTTTTTTTCAGGACAACCTAAGATTTCAGAATATGCTAGAATTTTGTTGTAATTCCACTTCTGTAAAAAGATATGGGCTTCTAAGTGTATAAAAAAACAAAAAAAAAACAGGTTTGCATGATACAAACGCAAATATCAGAATCATAATTTATTTTATGTACGAGAACACAGCAGATTTGGAAAGTTCTGTGTCTCCTGAATGCGCCAATACCAAATATATATCGTTTTATGGAGATTTCTCACTTCTATAGATCAAAATCTAGAAGCAGCAAACAACCAAATTTCCACAGCACTGCTCCACAAAACTGCATACATCTGATTTCAAGGCCAAACATTCCACTAACAGTAGGTTTACCCTAAAAAATTGCACATTATTGGAAAGAACAGATTCTAACGAGTTCAAAATGGGTAAATATATATTTGTACTCAAAACTACCAAGTTGCAATTCTTTCCTAAAATTAGCAGTTTTATAAAAATTTGTTACATTTTTGAAAAATGGCCTCAAAGTGTCCAGTCTACAGCATCGTATCTCCAACATATCAATAGATACCAATATAAAACCACCTAAACATGAAAGCCCGGGGTCCGCTGAACAGTTCGATGCCCAATATGCATAGGTACACCTAAGTATGTGGTGTATAGGGGCCCCTGAACAAAGACACCCCATACAAGTAATCAGTTCTGTAATTCCAGATACTGCAAAATAAGCACATTTACAGCATTTTTCAAGGGGCAAAAGTACAAAAATGTTTGTTCACCCCAGAAAACTATACATTTTTGGAAAGTACGCATTCTAACGAATCTAAAATGGGTATGCATGTCTTTCTACTCCGAAGTACCAAGCCGCAAAGCTTTCCGACATTTGGCAATTTTTATGACATTTCCGAAAATCGCCTAAATACTCCAACTCTGAAGCATCGTATCTCCCACATATCAATACATACCAAGATAAAACACACTAAATCCGAAAGCCCGGGGGCCGCTGAACAGTTTGATGCCCAATATGCATAGGTACACCTAAGTATGTGGCGTATAGGGGCCCCTGAACAAAGACACCCCATATGAGTTATCAGTTCTGTAATTCCAAATACTGCAAAATAAGCACATTTACAGCATTTTTCAAGGGGCAAAAGTACAAAAATGCATGTTCACCCCAGAAAACCATATCTTTTTGGAAAGTACACATTCTGACGAATCTAAAATGGGTATGCATGCCTTTTTACTCCGAATTACCAAGCTGCAAAGCTTTCCTAAATTTGGAAATTTTTATGACATTTCCAAAAATCACCTCAATACTCCAACTCTGAAGCATCATATCTCCTACATATCAATACATACCAAGATAAAACACTCTAAACATGAAAGCCCGGGGGCCGCTGAACAGTTTGATGCCCAATATGCATAGGTACACCTAAGTATGTGGCGTATAGGGGCCCCTGAACAAAGACACCCCATTACAAGTAATCAGTTCTGTAATTCCAGATACTGCAAAATTAGCACATTTACAGCATTTTTCAAGGGGCAAAAGTACAAAAATGTTTGTTCACCCCAGAAAACTATACATTTTTGGAAAGTACGCATTCTAACGAATCTAAAATGGGTATGCACGTCTTTCTACTCCGAAGTACCAAGCCGCAAAGCTTTCCGACATTTGGCAATTTTTATGACATTTCCGAAAATCGCCTAAATACTCCAACTCTGAAGCATTGTATCTCCCACATATCAATACATACCAGGATAAAACACACTAAATCCGAAAACTCAGGGGCCGCTGAACAGTTTGATGCCCAATATGCATAGGTACGCCTAAGTATGTGGCGTATAGGGGCCCCTGAACAAAGACACCCCATATGAGTTATCAGTTCTGTAATTCCAAATACTGCAAAATAAGCACATTTACAGCATTTTTCAAGGGGCAAAAGTACAAAAATGCATGTTCACCCCAGAAAACCATATCTTTTTGGAAAGTACACATTCTGACGAATCTAAAATGGGTATGCACGTCTTTCTATGCCAAAGTACCAAGCCGCAAAGCTTTCCTACATTTGGAAATTTTTTTGACATTTCCGAAAATCACCTCAATACTCCAACTCTGTAGCATCGTATCTCCCACATATCATCACATACCAAGATAAAACACCCTAAATATGAAAGCCTGGGATCCGCTGAATAGCTTGATGCCCAGCATGCATAGGTACACCTAAGTATGTGGCGTATAGGGACCCCAGAATGAAAACACCCCAAACGAGTTCTGTTCTGTAATGCCAAATACTGGAAAATCAACACATTTACAGCATTTTTCAAGGGGCAAAAGTAAAAAAAATGTATGTTCACCCCAGAAAACCATATATTTTTGGAAAGTACACATTCCCGTGAATCTAAGATGGGTATGCATGTCTTTCTACTCCAAAGTACCAAGCCGCAAATTTGGCAATTTTTTTGACATTTCTGAAAATCACCTCAATACTCCAAATCTGAAGCATCGTATCTCCTACATACCAAAATAAAACACCCTAAATCTGAAAGCGCAGGGTCCGCTGAACATTTTGATGCCCAATATGCATAGGTACACCTAAGTATGTGGTGTATAGTGCCCCCAGGATGAAGACAGTTCTGTAATTCTAGATACTGTAAAATCAGCACATTTACAGCATTTTTTCTATGGGCAAAAGTACAAAAATGTATGTTCACCCAGAAAACCATATATTTTTGGAAAGTACACATTCTGACGAATCTAAAATGGGTATGCATGTCTTTCTACTCCAAAATACCAAGCCGCAAAACTTTCCTAAATTTGGAAATTTTTATGACATTTCCGAAAATCACCTCAATACTCCAAATCTGAAGCATCGTATCGCACACATAACATTACATACCAAGATAAAACACACTAAATCTGAAAGACCGGGGTCCACTGAACAGTTTGATGCCCAATATGCATAGGTACACCTAAGTATGTGGCGTATAGGGGCCCCAGAACGAAGACACCCCATATCAGTTCTATAATTCCAGATACTGCAAAATCAGCACATTTATAGCATTTTTCAAGGGGTAAAAGTACAGAAATGTATGTTCACCCCAGAAAACCATATATTTTTGGAAAGTACACATTCTGACGAATCCAAAATAGGTAATTGTGTCTTTCTACTCAAAACTACCATAATGCAAAGCAATGCTAAAGGTAGCGGTTTTTATGATATTTCTGAAAATTGTCTAAAAATATTGCAATTGGCAGCGTTTATCTCACCTAATTTCATACATAAAATTGTAAAACACCCTAAATATTGACGCCAAGGGTCTACTGAACAGTTTGATGCCCAATATGCATAGATATTCCAAAGTATCTGGCATGTGAGGACCCCAAAGAAAATTAGTGTATTTGAATTTTCTCTGCGTTTTTTTCGCTTTCTGTGAAAATAGACCAATGACTGTGTATTGCGCCACAAGACCCCCTAACAGCACAAATACCCCCAAAACCATATATTTTTGGAAAGTACACATTCTGCCGAATCCAAAATAGGTAATTATGTCTTTCTACGCCAAACTACCATACTGCAAAGCAATGCTAAAGGAAACGATTTTTGACATTTCTGAAAATTATCTAAAAATATTGCAATTGGCCGCATTTATCTCACCCAATTTCTTGCATACAATTGTAAAACACCCTAAATATTGACGCCAAGGGTCTACTGAACAGTTTGATGCCCAATATGCATGGATATACCAAAGCATCTGGCATGTGCGGACCCCCAAAACAATTTGTGTATTTGATTTTTTTCTGTTGTCTTTTCGCCTTCTGTGAAAATAGACCAGTGACTGCATATTGAGCCACAAGACCCCCTAACAGCACAAATACCCCCCAAAACCATATATTTTTGGAAAGTACACATTCTGCCGAATCTAACATAGGTAATTATGTCTTTCTACGCCAAACTACCATACTGCAAAGCAACGCTAAAGGCAGCAGTTTTTATGAAATTTCTGAAAATTGTCTAAAAATATTGCAATTAGCCACATTTATCTCACCTAATTTCATACATACAATTGTAAAACACCCTAAATATTGACACCAAGGGTCTACTGAACAGTTTGATGCCTAATATGCATAGATATACCAAAGTATCTGGCATGTGCAGACCCCAAAACAAATGAATGTATTTGAATTTTCTCTGCTATCTTTTCGCCTTCTGTGAAAATAGACCAGTGACTGTGTATTGCGCCACAAGACCCCCTAACAGCACAAATACCCCCAAAACCATATATTTTTGGAAAGTACACATTCTGCCGAATCCAAAATAGGTAATTATGTCTTTCTATGCCAAACTACCATACTGCAAAGCAATGCTAAAGGAAACGATTTTTGACATTTCTGAAAATTATCTAAAAATATTGCAATTGGCCACATTTATCTCACCCAATTTCTTGCATACAATTGTAAAACACCCTAAATATTGACGCCAAGGGTCTACTGAACAGTTTGATGCCCAATATGCATAGATATACCAAAGCATCTGGCATGTGCGGACCCCCAAAACAATTTGTGTATTTGATTTTTTTCTGTTGTCTTTTCGCCTTCTGTGAAAATAGACCAGTGACTGCGTATTGAGCCACAAGACCCCCTAACAGCACAAATACCCCCCAAAACCATATATTTTTGGAAAGTACACATTCTGCCGAATCCAACATAGGTAATTATGTCTTTCTACGCCAAACTACCATACTGCAAAGCAACGCTAAAGGCAGCGATTTTTGACATTTCTGAAAATGATCTAAAAATATTGCAGTTGGTCACATTTATCTCACCCAATTTCTTACATACAATTGTAAAACACCCTAAATATCGACGCCAAGAGTCTACGGAACAGTTTGATGCCCAATATGCATAGATATACCAAAGCCATGTGCGGACCCCAAATAAAAATAGTGCATATGAATTTTCGCCACTGCCGATTCACCTTCTGTGAAAATAGACCCTGGACTGAATATTATGTGCCCAAGACCCTCTAACAGCAGAAAGACCCCCCAAAACCATATATTTTTGTAAAGTACACATTGTGGCAAATTCAAAATTGCTAAAAATTTGTTTGTACTCCAATTGATCAACGTACAAGTGACGCTAGAAAAAACAACAATGCAAATAACAATGCAAGCATAAAATCATACAAAATAAAAAACAATTAGGCAAATCAATGTCATAACAAAATAACTGATCCGACAGCGTGGCTAGCGGTCAGAATGCTTGATCCAATAGTCACGCTGTGAAATAAACAGTTTTTAGCGAAATAACAAGTGGAAAACTGATAAAATGAATAACTAAAAAAAAAAAAAAAAATTTAAAAAAATTTAAAAAAATATATACGTGTGTGTACAGCTCTAAAAAGTGTGTAAATGTGTCTATTTGTATGCAAGTGTGTAGATATATGTGCAAAAGTATGTAAGTGTACAAAAGACCAAAAAAATCCAGAAAAGCAAAAAAAAAAAAAAAACACCTACCTTTTGTTACATGTGTAGTGTGTGTGTGTACATACATGTGAGTGTGTAAATCAGTAAAGAAACGCCACTTACCGTTTCTGTGGCTGGGGGGAGTCCTTGGCAGCGTTGGAGGGCCCAGGATCGCTCACAGGAAGTGAGTGGGCGGCGCTGGATCGTGTCCCACGAGGTCTGCGACTTGCCATGCGACTCTGCATTAGGTAAGTCGGGCCCTGCGACGATCGCGTCGCAGGACCGATGTAGGAACCCCCTTAGCTCGTTGCCTAAGGGGTTTGGGACGCCGCAGACTCGCCAGCACGGCGGTTAAACCCGCCAGTGCATCGAGGGACCCTGAACTGCGCAGCACGTAGGTACTACGTTCTTGGCAGTCAGAGCATTTTCATGGCAGAACGTAGTACCTACTAGTGATGTAGCGAACTGCCGATTTGATGTTCGCGAACGCCGTTCGCGAACACCGGCAAAAAAGCGAACAGTTCGCGAACAGTTCGCGAACTTCGAACGCTCGATAAAATCGTTCGATCGAACGATCGAAGGATTTTATTCGTACGATCGAACGATTTTCGTTCGAATCGAACGATCGAAGCTATTCGATCGAATGATTTTAATTCAATCGAATGCTTATAATCGTTCGAACGAATGGAAATCGTTCGATTTTAGCGATCGAACGGTCGAATGGTCGAATGGTCGAACGAAATTTTACTTCGAATCGAACGCGAACACCAATTGGCGAACGTCGCGCGACGTTCGCGAACATTCGGCGGACGCGAACAGTCGAAGTTCGCGCGAACTAGTTCGCCGGCGAACAGTTCGCTACATCCCTAGTACCTACGTGCTTGGCAGGGAAAAGGTTAATAAATTCTGAAAAATTCGTGATTTTTTAAAAGCATATTATAACACAAAAATCACAAATTTTTCGGATTTTGGGGGAATTTCGGGTATTCTTAGTAAATAACCCCCTAAGTTTCAAAGACGAAAAAGTTGCAGAGACAAATAAGTCGCTGCAAGAAAAAATTTATTTTAATGTAAAATTTGTCGACTATTAACTTAAATGAATTTTGTGAACATTTCAGCAAAGCAAAACAGAACAGATTCACTCGTCACTAATTGATATATCCATCAGTCTAAGGGGTTATTTATTAAGCTCCAAATTTTTCTGGTTGAACTTTTAAAGAGGAAAATACTAATTATTTGAAGAAAAAAAAACCCTAAATTCTTTGGGATTTATGGTGATGGTGTTAAAAGTCTGATGAAAAAAGTACTCCCATCTCAGACCTGCTGAACAGACAGCAGATGTCCCGTTAACAATTGGAAGATTTTCTGGGTTTCTGAAAAAATCTTAGCTTTCGGGATGATTTTAGGAAAAACTTGTAGGTTTTGAGCACAAAATCTGAAAAAATCATAGGATTTATTTTATCATGACTTTTTCTGCTCATGAAACATTTGTGAAAATGTATTGATAAATAGGGAAGGGGTTCGTGGTGATTTGATCGGATTAGTTTTCAGAAAATAATAAGAACTTTTCAGATTTTGATACATAACCCCCAAACTGGGATTGTATTGCAATTTGTAAAAGTTGCAGTACCTCTTTTTTATTATCTCTGCATGGAACTGCTTACTTCTTTTTAATAAAAGAGTAAATGGTGCAGAGCATAATACTGAACTGGATCCATAAACCCAAAAGGGTTCAAGCAGATACCTGTCCACCTTCAGTGGGTCTCACCGTATTGGACCAAAATTAGAACATAAAAGAAAAAATACCATTTTTTTTTTATTTAAAACCCATGATAGTTGTTCTGTAACCAGCATGGATTTATACAACATAGTTGTCATGAAGTGACTTCAAAATCTCTCTCTGCTCACTGCAAATTAGCAGTATGTTTACACCAAAAGCCTTAGACAGGGGCCCACTTGCAGTACTAATATTCTTCCTCTCCTCACTCAACCTCTATTCTCTAGTCTCTTCTTTACATACTATAATCTATTATTACATCTATTTAGCTTCTTTGTTCTCATAGAAGTAGGGAATGGCCATGAAATAGGCCAAAAGTTTAGCAGCATGAGGGGCCACTTACACCTGGACCCCCTCCAGGAGTTTTCCTGGTATCCCAGTGGGCCAATCCGACACTGCTGAAATTAACTTCTGAGCATTACTGTAGGGAATAAAAGCATCTGTATCTAGTAGAATCAAGTCTAAAGCAACTGGACTTTGAGTTTTCTTGAAAATGTTTCACCAATCATCTGAGCAGCTTCTTCAGTTCAACTCTTCATTAAACTGAAGAGGCTACTTAGATGAGTGGTGAAAATTTTCGAGAAAACTCAGAAAGTCCAGTTGCTTTAGACTTAATTCTACTAGATACTATATATCATGCCCTTGATGAGTGAAACTTTTCATAGACAAAAGCAATCTGTGCAAAGCAAATCACACTTAAAAAATGTACCTAGGTACTAGTACTATTCAGATTACTATTTAATTGCTCAGCAATTAAAACAAGACTGGAAATTATTTGTGAGGTTTAGTTAGATTATGTTTTTTACTATGCTGTGGAATTGTGCACTAACTTGTGGACATAGAGAAACCAGGCTGAGACAGCCCTGACATAACCTATGTACCAAATTCATTGCAATTCTTTTTATTCCTCTTATTGAAGCACATTACTGACTATATAGTCAATTCTACAGTATACAAATCTAACCCAATGCAGGTTTTTATGGTCCAGCATAAGTAGTTTGTCTTATGAGTTATCTGATTTTTAAGTTAACTGGTCAAGTTGTAAATAATAAATTGAAACAGATGAAGCATGTTTAGTATAAAATCTTCACTTTCATTACAGTTTGGCCTTCTCTATTAAAGAGGAAGATAGGCCCACCAGTCAATTCTTCATCATATTGTTGTCAAATCTTGCCTGTTTTTAAACATCTTCCTATAAAAATGTATTTGATGTTATTTCCATAAAATGCATCTGGAGATTATTTCAGTAAAGCTGTGCAGAAGGGATCAGACAGGAGGTCAATATGTGAGGGAACATGCAGGATTCCCAGTATCCATTGTAAGGCAGAGGGAGAGATAAAACTTGTCTTCTGTGAGATTATATTACAGAGACATCGCTGTAAGGCAGTAACCGAAACAATACATTTTAGATGTGCAAACTTTGGCAGTATTGGGGCATCACTGCAATACATTAAGTGGGAAAGTCTTTTTACAGGGCTAAACACAGACAGAAAATGGAATCCTTTTAAAATGCTGCTTAATAAATATACAGGTCAGTATAAGCTCCAATATGTTCAAAGCAAAACCTTTATGATATGCTAAAAGTGTAGATATCAAGGTTGGTAAGAAAAAAATTACTTTTAAGGCATTCAAGTTAGCCAAGACAGCTAAAGCTTTCATCAGGTACAAGGAAGCCAGGCTAAAATAGAGTTGGAAAGAGGTATTGCAGTACATAGTACAGTAAATAATAACTGGTAACTAGTAACTTCAGACAATATATATATATATATATATATATATATATATATATATATATATATATATATATATATATATATTTTGTCAGGGATTACTAGAGTAAGGAGGGAGTTCTTTAGGCAGAGGCTGTTAATGACCCACAGGAACGGGGAAGAGAGATGCAGAAGAACCGGACCAAGATTGTGACTTGAGACTAAAGAACAGGCTGGAGTGGGATGGAGCGGGTGAAGACTTTAGGACAGACTGGAGTGGGACAGAGTGAGTGAAGACTTTATATATATTTTGTCAGGGATTACTAGAGTAAGGAGGGAGTTCTTTAGGCAGAAGCTGTTAATGACCCACAGGAACGGGGAAGGGAGATGCAGAAGAGCCGGACCAAGATTGTGACTTGAGACTAAAGAACAGGCTGGAGTGGGATGGAGCGGGTGAAGACTTTAGGACAGACTGGAGTGGGACAGAGTGAGTGAAGACTTTAGGACAGGCTAGAGTGGGATCGAGCAGATGAAGACTCTAGGACAGGCTGGACTGGAAGCAAGGAGCAGAGCCAGACAGGACTGGAACAAGTAGCAAGAATAGACAGGACTGGAACAAGTAGCAAGACTAGACAGGACTGGGAATAAGGAGCAAGACCAGACAGAACTGGAAACAAGGAGCAAGACTAGACAGGACAAAGGAGCGAGAGCACAGGAGCAGGAGCTATGTCTAGGATCTAGGGCACATTGCTCCAACAGTAGCTAATGCCCAAGCAATGACTAAGGAAGGCTGGGAAATATATAGGGCACAGTCAGCCCTGATTAGTTATCTCTATTCTCAGGTTCATTTAATAACATGGGTGTTAATAGCAACCAATGAGTAATCAGATTTGAACAATTAACTTCACAGTATGTTCAGAAATCAGACAATATGTTTGCGTTGAAGATATTTCCATTTTACGCAGTTCTTCAGTAACTCAGAATAATATCAATTTAGAATGCATCTTCTATATACAACTTTTTCTGTTGGGTGGTCCCACTTGTACCCTGTCTCCAAAGAGGCATACATGGATAGCTGCATAAATGTGAGTCAAACAGATATTTTTTTATGTAGGTGTCTGTATAAATATACACATATTTTAAGCTTGTTCTTAGCCTTCAAGAAATGATTAGTAATCATTTTAATAAAAATGCCACAAGGCAATACCTTTCATGGTGCAGAGAATTAAACATCTAAGCAGTACCTTAAAAAATGTCAGAATGCATCAAATATATCTGGTTATACTGTAGGTTAATGTAGTGTTTTCATTTGACAACATTATTTGTAAGAAAAGTTCTAAAGAATGTTATTTATATGTATAGATCTACAAGGCATTCTTTTAGATATACAGCCTGATATACAGTATGTCAAATCTTTTTTATGCACTGTTTATTTCTAAAACAAATTTTATATAATTTTGCAAGTAGGTTGCTGATGCATTAAAAAATACTGTAAAGGTTATTGGATATTACCTTCTTTTCTCTACACATTTTTTCCCATAGCAGACAACATAATGTTACTGACTGAGTGTTCCAATTTCAACAATAAGGTGGGAACTTTACAGTGTCAAGGTATCAAACATTTAGTAGTTGTTTTCTCTACAGAATAGATTGCAGTCTTACAATGCAGACTTGTAGAAGCATATTATACGGAGCATAGTTATAAAGACTGTATGGGGAAGATTCCTCCACAGATCAGGGCAGAAGGCTGACTAAGTTTAAAGTGACCTTGCCAAACCATGCGCAGCTGGGGTATTCATTGAGGAAGTCATGTTGAAAATATTTTGATAAGCCAACTTTAACCCTTTTGATGTATGCACCTTAAAGGTGGCCATACACGGGCCGATAAAAGCTGCAGACAGACCGTGTCAGCAGCTTATTGGCCCGTGTATGGGGGCCCCCGACGGGCTTCCCCGATTGAGATCTGGCCGAAAGTCAGCCAGATCTCGATCGGATGGGTTTAAAAATCCCGTCGGATCACGGCCGCATCTATTCGTTGATGCGGTCCCGCGATCCGACTGCCCGTTTGTGAATGCTAGGATCCGATCGTTGGGCCCTAGGGCCCACGATCGGATCTGCCCGATATTGCCCACCTCAAGGTGGGAATATCGGAGGGAGATCCGCTCGTTTGGCGACATCGCCAAACGAGCGGATCTATCCATGTGTGGCCACCTTTAGAGTGTGAGTGTGTGTGAGTGAGAGTGTGAGTGTGTGTACACAGTCTTTAGAATAGAGTGTCTGGGAGTGTTGGAAATGGCCATTATATCAGGGGGGAAACGTTTACTAAACTAGACCAGTTATAAACTTTATTCTCTTCATAGTCACGTTTATCCCGTGAGAATTTTTCTGCTTTCTTTCCTTCAGTTTCCAATTTCTTTAGTTAGCTACTATGTCGCCAAGCTCCTGGATGGAGTCACAAACTGACCTCGTTTCTTACTGTTAATGTGTATAAATGTATTGGTTTTGTTTTTTTTAAATTATCAATTCCATGAGCTTGATGGAGCATTCTGACAACACTTCATAAATGATTCATCATTACTGAAGGCATTAGGGTACTTCTTATTACGTAACCCTCTCAAAGTGAGGCGCTGAATAAGATTAATGACAAGTGCTGTCTTTCAGATAGGAACTCAGTTGTATTATGGATTGCAAAAAATGGTCTAAAAACACAGCAATTGGTTGAAAAAAAGAATCTGTGGTAGAAATAATAAGACATTTCTGGTAGATCATGTAGGGATTTATGGATTGTATGTATAGTACAAATAAATTGTACCCTCGGGTAATTAGTGGTCAAAAACTCATAGGTGGTGGTATCAAGCCATCCTGCATCTGAACCCAATTTAATAAGATTATCTAAAGCTGTTTTGAATTGGAGAGTGGAATAACTAGCAAGTTTGCAATAGGTATTGGTGTCATGCATTTATTAAAAAATGATCTAATAATATATTTGCATGTTGCAAAAGCAAGCGAATCCTTAGGATTATCATATAATTGGAAGGTAAAATCCGAGTCTGGTGTTTTCGGTCAATGGCATGACAATCAGGTGTGAGTGAGAGAACCTGTTTAATCCAGCAAAGCTTGATCACACATACAACACATTTGTGGATGTGTATCATGGTTCAAACAAAGGAGGCATCTAAGCACCTCAGAAAAAGAGTTGTTGCTGACCATAAAGCTGGAAAAGATTATAAGACTATCTCTAAAGAGATTGGGCCCCACCAGTCAGACAGGAGAAAGTTTACATCATAACAGGGCTGTCATCTCAGGGGCTCAGAGTCAAGGCCCATCCCGCCATCATCGTGCCCCAGTCATGAGCACCTTCACCCAACCCCTGTGTACCTTTTAACCTTATACAACCATGATAAGAGAAGCAAGGGGTATACCCACAGTTCTCTTCATGGATGGGTCCACAGGGTTTTTTCCCACTTTCTAACCCTATGTACTGACAATCATTCCCTTCTCTTGGTGTGCAAATATTTTTTTTATTTTTTCTAGTGTTGGTGAGCTTCAGAAAGTAGGTTAGACTGAGTACTGGCATAAAGGTGCTTTAAACAGCAGGTAAACTGAGTGCTGATTATTTGTTTCTTTGATTTTTAGACTGGCCTGTATTTCCTTTCTGTTACAATGGACTCCGGAGCAGGATAATATGGTTGCCCTGTTTTTAAGGACAAAGCACAGACTGCTGAGAATTACCTCCCACCGCGTTTTAACCTTTATTAAGTTTGGGCTGCTAAAAATGTGGATCTATTGTTTACAGTAGATGAACTCTTGCATTATGGTACAATGACTTTATATCTATTGGCTTGTAATAATTGGAGATATTCAATTTTATCTCCATCGGTGCATAAGTGCACTTTAGTAAGCCATACCAGTCACTCACAAACTCACTTTGACAGGCCTAGTGGATATTTAACTAATGAAACCAAAAATGTCTTAAAAGTTGTTGCGAGTTATTGTACACATATTTGTGCTTCCGTATTTGTAAACAAATCCTGTAAAATCCTTTGAATAGAACGGAAAAGTATTAAAAAAATAAAAGACATCTGTTCAATCCACAAAAGGAGAATTGCGTAAAAATGAATGAATGAATCAAATCGTTATATTTAAGTCCCTGCATTTTCTACACTGAGCCAGCGCTGTCTCTCTGAAGGTTCAGAGCATTTTATTATCAGTGGGTAAAACAAGTTAAACACTGAATAGAGAGACATTAGCATGGAATTGAAGCACTTGCAAATAAAGGCCTCAGAGGCCTCTCTCAAGTCCTTGGGCAAAGCATTGTTCCTGTCCTGACAGGCCAGGATAAATATTTAATGAAGGCAGACTGGAAGAGCTTTTAAAAATTTAAAAACCACAAGGCAGCAGAACAAGCTTGTATACCAGGTTTTTTTTCCCTACCAATAGACTGACAAACAAATCATTTAAGGAGTGAGAGAGTAAATAGAATAAATTGCAGGAGGCTGGTTGCAGGAACAAATATGCTGCCAGTGATAACTCAGGGGTATAATGCTTATTCTCAAGTAACCAAAGACCAAGCTAAGCTACTTCTGCTTTTTCTTTCATGTACAGGATGCATGTCAGATATACAGTATCACCTGTGCAATATTTTATAGTTCGTAACAGAACAAGGAACGGTTAATCCCAGAGGGTGCAAATTTGTTAGGGGCCATCTGTGATTATATTCTCTAACCTCAGACCCCAATGCAAAAATGAACTGACCTGGGGTACTACCCTAGTGACCACACATGCGCAGTAAGGTAAGGGGCACATTTACTAAGCTCGAATGAAGGATTCGAAGTAAAAACAACTTTGAATTTCAAAGGTTTTTTTTGGGTACTTCGACCATCGAATAGGCTACTTCGACTACGACTCGAACGATTCAAACTAAAAATCGTTCGACCATTCGAGAGTCGAAGTACTGTCTCTTTAAAAAAAACTTTGACTACCTACTTCTGCACTTTAAACCTACCGAGCATCAATGTTAGCCTATGGGGACCTTGTGCATAAGCTTTCTATGCTTTTTTTGATCTTAGGAAAAATCATTTGATCGATGGATTAAAATCCTTTGAATTCGATTCGAAGGATTTAATCGTTCAAACGAACGATTTTTCCTTCGATCTAAGTATTTGCAGTAAATCCTTCGACTTCGATATTCGCTGGGTGGTAAGCCTACATTTATTACAAGACTATAACATTATTGTGATTTAACTAACAAATATAAATCTTCTGTTGCAGAAAAGTTTGTGTATTATCATCATACAGTCATGTCATAAAATGCTTACTCTGATGATATAATTCACCAAGAAAGAATCCTCTTTATTAAACAGGTTGTTCAATCAATGGCATAACTAGAGTGCGCCAGGCCCCCCCGCAAAAAAATCTTTGGAGGGGCCCAGCATACTGCAATCCCCAACTGAACTCCTACCCACTCACTGCCCCACGCTCACCCATACCTTGCACGGGTTTCTACATAAAATCAGTTAATCACCTTGACTTAGGAGTCACTCTAAGTTTTAAAATAAAAGTAGATATAGTTCAAGATGTTCTCCAAGTACCCTGTAAGTCTGTAATTGTAGGTAAGACAAGAAAGAAAGGCAGATAATAGGGTTAAGGTATTTGAAGTGCCAGTGGTAACCTCTTTAGGCATCCTCTCTAAGCCATCTACTTGCAACTAATTATTTGTTGCCTGTGCTCCCTAATTTGGCTATGTAAATGACATGCAAGTTAGGGACAGGAGCACAATGTTTATATGTTTTCCCTCGCTCCTAAAGCCTATAGAATTGCCATATGGGGAGGGGATGCACAAGGAATTTTGGCCACAAATACTGAGTGTGGGACAGGGTGCAAAGTATTTTGCACTTTGTATCCTGCCCTGCTACCAGTAAATGGCCCCTAACATATGCACATTAAAGGAAAGCAATGTCATAACATTTTTCAGTACAAATATAACTAAATGACACACTGGGAAAGGCTGAAATGCACTTAAAGAGTTGATAACACATTCTGATTACATTTTCTACAGCTGTAATTAAACTATAGCAAAGAGAAAATCATTTTACACTGATTTGGTAATTTTCTTTTTGCTACCATTCTGTTTCAAAATATCATTGATCAAATTAGTTGTAATGAAAGTAATTTATTTTATACTTATGGGACAGCAAATTTAACTTGTACAAATGGAAAAAACTAGAATTAGCCATTTGGCTATGATGGCACCATAGTAGCATTTTAAAAAGGCTCATTAATAAGTGCAACCACAAGGGCAGTACTTGATGCCACATCAATCCAGCTGACTCAAGGTCACCCATTCCGATTAGAAGAAAAGAGGTTCCTCCTAAATAGGGATTTTTTACAGTGAGAGCTGTGAAGATGTGGAATTCTCTCCCTGAATCAGTTGTACAGGCTGATACATTAGATAGCTTTAAGAAGGGGCTGGATTGCTTTTTATCAAGTGAGGGAATACAGGGTAATGAAGATAGCTCATAGTACAAGTTGATCCAGGGACTAGTCCGATTGCCATTTTGGAGTCAGGAAGGATTTTTTCCCCCTCTGAGGTAAATTGGAGAGGCTTCTGATGGGAGTTTTTTGCCTTCCTCTGGATGAACTGGCAGATAGGCAGGTTAAAAAGAGTAAAAAGGTTGAACTTGATGGATGCGTGTCTTTTTTGAAACTAACTTACTATTGTAACACCTATTTGGGCCATACGGGGTTAAATCACCAGCTAGTGCACTAGAGCATGGGTTACACGTGACTAACACTTCAGGTTAGGGCCTTCGCTATATGGAAGATTAAAGGTGTGGTGTAGTTTAACTACAACTCCCACAGGCTACTGTGCAATAACAAAAGACTTGGGGGCCAGGAGGTTCTTAATAAAACAGGAACAAGGTTTATTAACTATGCACAAGGCAAGTGACATCAGGTTTCTACTCACGCAGGAGTTGAGGCAACAGCATATAGAGAGGTCACACAGATCTGCAGGCAGGCTCGCCTAGAGCAGACACAGGCATTTCATGAGGAATAGCCTCCATTAGGCATTTGCAGAATTCACACACATTCCCTCCTGGAAGTTGTCAGGCAAGCAGCTTCTACCCTACAGTCCCTCCTCACTGAGGTTCCTGACTGGAGGCAACACACAGAGCCTCTGGGAAGCTACTCCTTTACTGCAAATCCTTGTTGGAGCCTCTCTCTCCTAGAGAGACTATGACAAGTCTGCCCTAGTATATCTGTTCCTCATTCACGGGGTTTCCTGGTCCCCAACTTGGACACATGCCTTGTTCTGGACCTGGTGTACTCAGCCCCTCTGAGCACATCCAGCTGGATCAGCATCCAGAGGCGAAAGAGGAACACACATATACATACATATTATATGTATAGCTAACAGTAAATCATAGCAATGCTTGGGTCCTGGTTAGAAGTAGATAAATATCAGACACAGCAAAAAAAATAAAAACTTCTGTAGTGAAAGAAAAACTTATTTCAACATTTCGGCATACAACTTAAGCTGTTGAACCTGCACCCAATTTAAACACGTTTGAGTGCCATATATGTCATAAATGGTCCTTTATCTCTCAGCACTACTCCTGCCAAGAGGCAAACAAAATCAAATGTCTCTATGCCTCTCTCTATTTATATATAGTCATTTTTATTTCAGGACATTGTGCCTCTAGCATTTCAGTGCATTTCTGGAAATGGCGACCCTCGTTAGGGATGTCGCGGACTGTTCGCCGGCGAACTTGTTCGCGCGAACATCGGCTGTTCGCGTCCGCCGCAAGTTCGCGAACGTCGCGCGACGTTTGCCATTTTGGGTTCGCCTTACCTGGCGCTTTTTTTTGACCTCTCACCCCAGACCAGCAGATACATGGCAGCCAATCAGGAAGCTCTCCCTCCTGGACCACCCCCACACCCCCTGGACCACTCCCCTTCCATATATAAACTGAAGCCCTGCAGCGTTTTTTCATTCTGCCTGTGTGTGCTTGCAAGAGCTAGTGTAGGGAGAGAGCTGTTACTGATTTCACTGATTTCTTTGAGGGACAGTTGATAGTAAGTTTACTGGCTAGTAATCTACTTGATACTGCTCTGTATTGGAGGGACAGAAGTCTGCAGGGATTTGAGGGACATTTTAGGGTAGCTTTGCTGGCTAGTAATCTACCTTCTACTGCAGTGCTCTGTATGTAGCTGCCTGCTGTGGGCACTGATCTCTTCTGATCTCATCTGCTGACTGCTGTAATAACCCAATAGTCCTTGTAAGGACTGCTTTTATTTTCTTTTTTGTTTTTTTACTTTGCTAGTTGCTACTATAAGCCCAGTGCTATTAGTCTAGCAGTGTTGGGGAGTGGGACTGGTGTGCTACTGTGCTGCTCCTAGTAGTTCAGCAGCACCAACCCGAGAAAAATATTTTTTTTAATATACATATATTTTTTTTTTCTTTTACTTATCTTACTGTTCTTTAACGTGTACAGTGCTGTTGCTGTTCTTCATAGTAGTGCACCAATAGTAGTGCACTTGTAGGCATTATTTGCTCAGTGTGTCCTTCATTTTCAAACAACAACCATCTAGCTGTGTGAGCTTGTTCACATTCTGTCTAAATATCAATAATAATACCGTCTCTAGAAACACCACCCGAGTGACGTTTTTCAGGCAGCAATAATATATTCCGTATCCACTGCTGTAGTAGTGTATACGTTAACCTTGTAGGCATTATTTGCTCAGTGTGTCCTTCATTTTCAAACAACAACCATCTAGCTGTGTGAGCTTGTTCACATTCTGTCTAAATATCAATAATAATACCGTCTCTAGAAACACCACCCGAGTGACGTTTTTCAGGCAGCAATAATATATTCCGTATCCACTGCTGTAGTAGTGTATACGTTAACCTTGTAGGCATTATTTGCTCAGTGTGTCCTTCATTTTCAAACAACAACCATCTAGCTGTGTGAGCTTGTTCACATTCTGTCTAAATATCAATAATAATACCGTCTCTAGAAACACCACCCGAGTGACGTTTTTCAGGCAGCAATAATATATTCCGTATCCACTGCTGTAGTAGTGTATACGTTAACCTTGTAGGCATTATTTGCTCAGTGTGTCCTTCATTTTCAAACAACAACCATCTAGCTGTGTGAGCTTGTTCACATTCTGTCTAAATATCAATAATAATACCGTCTCTAGAAACACCACCCGAGTGAAGTTTTTCAGGCAGCAATAATATATTCCGTATCCACTGCTGTAGTAGTGTATACGTTAACCTTGTAGGCATTATTTGCTCAGTGTGTTCTTCATTTTCAAACAACAACCATCTAGCTGTGTGAGCTTGTTCACATTCTGTCTAAATATCAATAATAATACCGTCTCTAGAAACACCACCCGAGTGACGTTTTTCAGGCAGCAATAATATATTCCGTATCCACTGCTGTAGTAGTGTATACGTTAACCTTGTAGGCATTATTTGCTCAGTGTGTCCTTCATTTTCAAACAACAACCATCTAGCTGTGTGAGCTTGTTCACATTCTGTCTAAATATCAATAATAATACCGTCTCTAGAAACACCACCCGAGTGACGTTTTTCAGGCAGCAATAATATATTCCGTATCCACTGCTGTAGTAGTGTATACGTTAACCTTGTAGGCATTATTTGCTCAGTGTGTTCTTCATTTTCAAACAACAACCATCTAGCTGTGTGAGCTTGTTCACATTCTGTCTAAATATCAATAATAATACCGTCTCTAGAAACACCACCCGAGTGACGTTTTTCAGGCAGCAATAATATATTCCGTATCCACTGCTGTAGTAGTGTATACGTTGACCTTGTAGGCCTTGTTTGCCCAGTGTGTTCTTCTTCTTCATTTTCAAACCACTGCCACTTAGCTGTGTGAGCTTGTTCACATTCTGTCAATAATAATACCGTCTCTAGAAACACCACCGGAGTTGTTGTTGTTGTTGTTTTAAAAATAATGCCAGGCAAAGGCAGGCCGCCACGCAGAGGCACTAGGGGCCGTGCTGCTATGCTATCCTGTGGCCCTAGGAAATTGCCCAGTTTTAAAAAGGCAATGACCCTGAACTCCCAAAATGCTGAAGAGGTAGTTGACTGGCTTACACAGCACACCCCATCCTCTACCGTTTCTAACTTTACCACAACATCCTCATCCTCCACTGCTATGGGCACCCCACGTAACACTTCCTCCACCACCGGCGCCCCTTCTTCACTGGAGTCAGAGGAGTTATTTTCACATGAGTTTCTTGAACTGAGTGATGCGCAACCATTATTGGCAGAAGAAGATGAAGGAGATGAGGACGTTACACCAGATTTAATTCTGGCAGAGAACACAACAGAGATGGACATAATGAGTGATGACGAGGAGGTCCCCGCTGCTGCTTCCTTCTGTGAGCTGGTAGAAGAAATTGATGCATCTGAGGAGAATGAGGATGAGGAGATTGATGTTTTATGGGTGCCCAGTAGAAGAGAGCAAGAGGAGGATAGTTCAGATGGAGAGACGGAGAGTCAGAGAGGCAGGAGGAGAATAAGACTTAGAAGAAGCAGGGAGGACAGCTCGCAGGGAACAGTAGGGCAACAACATGTATCGGCACCTGTGGTCAGCCGGCCAACGCACCCGCCATTGCCGCCAACGCCGCCGACTTCTACTGTTACCGCCAGATTGCCAGCCTCAAAAAGGTCAGCAGTGTGGGATTTTTTTAATGTGTGTGCGTTGTCATTTGCAATGAGTGCAGTCAGAAACTGAGTCTTGGGAAGCCCAACAGCCACATAGGTACAACTTCTATGCGAAGGCACATGAACGGCAAGCACAAAGCACTTTGGGAGCAACACCTCAAAGGCAACAGGCAAACTAAAAGCCACCCTCCTTCTGGTCCAGCATCTTACTGCTCTACCTCTGCTGTCCTTCACCCGTCTGAACCACCCTCCACTCCGCCTTCCACCTTGACCACCAGTTCCCATTCCCAGTCATCTGCCCCCAGCCAAGTTTCTGTGAGGGCCATGTTTGAGCGTAAGAAGCCAATGTCTGCGAGGCACCCCCTTGCCCGGCGTCTGACAGCTGGCTTGTCCGCACTCTTAGCCCGCCAGCTTTTACCATACCAGCTGGTGGACTCTGAGGCCTTCCGCAAATTTGTAGCAATTGGGACACCGCAGTGGAAGGTACCCAGCCGCAATTTTTTTTCAAAAAAGGGAATACCACACCTGTACCACCATGTGCAGAGCCAAGTCACCGCATCTCTGTCACTTGGTGTTGGGCCAAAGGTCCATATGACTATTGACGCATGGTCCTCCAAGCATGGTCAGGGCAGGTATGTCACCTACACTGCCCACTGGGTGAACTTGGTAATGGCTGGGAAGCAGGGAATGTGTAGCTCAACAACGACAGTGGAGTTGGTGTCACCGCCACGGATTGCACGCGGTTCTGCCACCACCTCTACTCCTCCTTCGCTCTCTACCTAGTCTTCTTCCTCTTCTTCGTCCTCTGCTGCTGGGTCCTCCTCCTCCACACCTGTGCACCCCCAGCTCCCCCTAGGCTATTCGACGTGCCAGGTACGCCGTTGTCATGCTGTCTTGGGGATGACGTGCCTGGAAAGCAAAAACCATACCGGATCTGTACTCCTGTCATCTCTGCAGTCACAGGCCGATCGGTGGCTGACCCCACACCAACTGAAGATCGGAAAAGTGGTGTGTGACAATGGAAGCAATCTGTTGGCAGCACTGAGACTGGGCAATTTAACACATGTGCCCTGCATGGCACATGTTCTGAATTTAATAGTACAACGTTTTGTTTCAAAGTACCCAGGATTCCAGGACGTTCTCAGGCAGTCCAGGAAGGTGTCGGCCCATTTCAGACGGTCCTACACAGCCATGGCACGCCTTGCTGACATTCAGCAGCGGTACAACATGCCAGTCAGGCGTTTGATTTGCGACAGACAGACTCGCTGGAATTCAACGCTCCTCATGTTGGAACGTCTGCTGCAACAACAAAGAGCCGTCAACGAATACCTGTTTGAACTGGGTGGTAGCACTGGATCTGCAGAGCTGGGGATTTTTTTCCCCCGTTACTGGGTGCTTATGCGCGATGCCTGCAGGCTCATGCGCCCTTTTGAAGAGGTTACAAATATGGTCAGTCGCACCGAAGGCACCATTAGCGACCTAATACCCTTTGCTTTCTTCCTGGAGCGTGCCGTGCGACGAGTGACAGATGAGGCTGTAGACCAGCGTGACGAGGAGCAGGAAGCGCACGATTTCTGGTCGAAATCACCAGAACGAACCCAGGCACCTGCTGCAACGCAGGGAGAGGTGTCAGAAGTGGAGTCAGAGGAGGAAGGTGGCTTTGTGGAGGAGGAGGACCAACAGGAGCAGGCTTCCCAGGGGGCTAGTGGTGACCTTTTGGGGACCCCTGGTCTTGTACGTGGCTGGGGGGAGGAGACCGTGGATGATGCAGTCCTTGATAACGAGGAAGCGGAGATGGATACCTCTGCATCCAACCTTGTGAGAATGGGGTCTTTCATGCTGTCATGCCTGTTGAAGGACCCCCGTATCAAGAGGCTTAAGGAGAAGGACCTGTACTGGGTCGCGACTCTACTAGACCCTCGGTACAAGCATAAAGTGGCAGAAATGTTACCAACATACCACAAGTCTGAAAGGATGCTGCATTTAGAAACCAGCCTGCAAAACATGTTGTACAATGCTTTTAAGGGTGATGTCACTTCAGGAACTCATCAACATTCCAGGGGCAGAGGTGCCAGTAATCCTGCCACGAGCGCACCTGCAAGGACAAAGCACTTTGGCCACTCTGTAACGTCAGACATGCAAATGTTTTTCAGTCCAAGGCAGCGGCAGAACCGTTCGGGATCCACCCTCAAAGAACGCCTCGACCGGCAGGTAGCGGACTACCTGGCATTAACTGCAGATATCGACACTCTGAGGAGCGATGAACCCCTGGACTACTGGGTGCGCAGGCTTGATCTGTGGCCAGAGCTGTCACAATTTGCCATGAACCTCTTGTCTTGCCCCGCCTCAAGTGTCCTCTCAGAAAGGACCTTCAGTGCAGCAGGAGGGATTGTAACTGAGAAGAGAACTCGCCTAGGTCACAAAAGTGTGGATTACCTGACCTTTATTAAAATGAATGAGGGGTGGATCTCGGAGGGTTACTGCACGCCGGAAGACTTGTGCTGAGTTTCTGATTCTGACTCCCCATGCAGCTGTCCTTCTCTGCACGCCTCATGACTCCACATACAGCTGTCCTTTAGCGTCCTCCTCCCTCCACCACCGTTACAAACTAGGGTGCAAACCCTACTGGTTTAATTTGAATCCAGGTAAATCCTGAGTTTTTCTGGCCTCTGTGCTTCAGTGGCTGTGACAAAAAAATGAATATTTTCAGCATTTATATGGCATATTTTTTCTGGCCTCTGTTCTTCAGTGGCTGCGACCAAAAAAAACAGAATATTTTCAGCATTTATATGGCATATTTTTTCTGGCCTCTGTGCTTCAGTGGCTGCGACCAAAAAAAACAGAATATTTTCAGCATTTATATGGCATATTTTTTCTGGCCTCTGTGCTTCAGTGGCTGCGACCAAAAAAAAAACGGAATATTTTCAGCATTTATATGGCATATTTTTTCTGGCCTCTGTGCTTCAGTGGCTGTGACAAAAAAATGAATATTTTCAGCATTTATATGGCATATTTTTTCTGGCCTCTGTGCTTCAGTGGCTGCGACCAAAAAAACCAGAATATTTTCAGCATTTATATGGCATATTTTTTATGGCCTCTGTGCTTCAGTGGCTGTGACAAAAAAATGAATATTTTCAGGATTTCTATGGCATATTTTTTATGGCCTCTGTGCTTCAGTGGCTGCGACCAAAAAAAAAACAGAATATTTTCAGCATTTATATGGCATATTTTTCCTGGCCTCTGTGCTGCAGTGGCTGCGACCAAAAAAAATTAATATTGTTTGCATTTATATGGCATATTTTTTCTGGCCTCTGTGCTGCAGTGGCTGCGACAAAAAAAAATTAATATTTTCAGCATTTATATGGCATATTTTTTCTGGCCTCTGTGCTGCAGTGGCTGCGACAAAAAAAAATTAATATTTTCAGCATTTATATGGCATATTTTTTCTGGCCTCTGTGCTTCAGTGGCTGCGACAAAAAAAAGATAATTTTTCAGGAAAGTACACATGCCTAATTTTTCAGGGTTCTGCAACAGTGGCAAAATCGCATCTTTTATGGTCACCGCAGGTGATCAATAAAGTACACCAAAACTGGGCCCACACTGCAGAATCAGTGTTTTTTGGTTCACTTCACTGTACATTGAATTACCTCTGCCTGACCGTGCACGTGCGCACAAGCACGGTGACTGCTAAACACACCACTACAGAAATATTGCCACCAACAGGACGAACATCCTGGAGGTGACAAGCAACTAGTAATTAAAAACTATTATTTGCTCACTTGACGGTATCATTCATTAAAGCTCTTTGCGTCTTTTTGCGTTGCAGTAAGCACCGCGTTTCGTCTTTGCGTGTGAACAGGCTGTAACCTTTACACGACTTGATTGGCATGTAGACGCCGGACGTTTTAAAGCATTTTATTACACAGGTTTAGAAATGTAGTGTGATTTCTGCCCTTTACAGCACAAAACGCAGCGCTGTGTCAACAATGGATTTTTTAGAAACATTTTTGCCCTTGATCCCCCTCTGGCATGGCACTGTCCAGGTCGTTGCACCCTTTAAACAACTTTAAAATCATTTTTCTGGCCAGAAATGTCTTTTCTAGCTTTTAAAATTCGCCTTCCCATTGCGATGTTCGCAAGTTTGACGCAAGTTCGCGAATATGTTCGCAAACTTTTTTCCCGACGTTCGCTACATCCCTAACCCTCGTATTATATGACACAGTGGCCAAAAAGTGACATGGTGCTCCCAGCATGTTATGACACGGCTGCTCCATCAACATTTTTTACAGCACAGGCCCTATAATAGATTATAATGTTGCCACAGAATGTCATGCCCCAGTGACCCCAGCATTTCATGGCACAGTGATCCCAGTGACATATGACCCAGCCTTTTATACAGACTTTAAACTGCTACTGTTTCTATACATGCTTCTGGTCAATGCTAACATAATGAACACTGGATTTGCATGTGGACATTGAACAAACTTGTTACTAATTCTCTTATTTTTAAATAAATGTTCTCGATTTTATTCTTTTGTCCTTTCACCACTTTGTTTTATATTTGGCATCCACTACTAACTGACTGTAAGCTGACCATATCAGTCATGGGCTATTGTGCTTACTTTCCCAACTTTTTCTCTTCTGAATGCTTTATTTTATTTTTTTTTTCACCAATATATTCTGCCAGCAGATCTATTTGACTATTGGACATTTTAATTGTGGCAAGCAACTCTTTTTTTGACAGCCCCTGGATGCTATAAATATAAGTATACGGTTTGATAGATTGCATCCTAAAGGTTCTCAAGAAATTTAACAGAATGTTGGAAACCACCACAGTTTATATGCCAGAACTATGCATTTTCCTTGAAATGCACAGCCAGGCTATTCTACTAAGTATTAACATCAGTTACAAGTGTACTTTTTAAATGATATTGATGTGTATTAGCTATTATCACATTCAGTATGAAAAACAGTATATATTTTATGAACATTGCAGTAAATACCGTCTGCAACAAACCTCTGTGGACACAATTACATTTGACAGTCTATTTTTATTCTGTTTCTTGGATAAAACATTTATATGAAAAGGAACCCTCATTTGCTTCTTATGAAAAAGTGTGTGTTCCATATGATCACAATAGTTCATGCCATGAAAAACAAATAGATACTACTTAAGGGATTAGGTCATGTGTCCAGGTATAAGTCTAGCCCTTATTATGCAGCCTGATGACATCATCAATCCCATGCAGGAGGAGATGTGCTCATCCCCACATTTCTGGATTTATGGTGCTGATTTATGGTGCTATGTCACAGTATGTTCCTGGGTGCAAACTGATGTAGTGTTCCAGATATTCAGTTAGACACATGATTGCACCTAAGTCCATTGCAGAGTAATTGCCTCACACCAGGTTCTAAAGTAAAGGAAGCAAACACATCTTGGATTTACAACTCTATGTGAAAAATGAGGCATCATTATTCTTCTACAATGTATATACTACTAATAAAAAATATACATATTTATTGTTTCTATTTTGTTCCCGTCTGCCCCAGTTTCACACTTCTGCAGAGGTCTGTGTATTTCCCTTTTTGTTTATTAAAACTTTTGCTGAAACACACATTAGGGGGCAGATTTATCAAGTGTTGAAGTGAAAATTCAAAGTAAAAAAATGTACTTCAAATAGGGAATAGTCTAAATTCGATTCGAAGAAAAGAGGTTCCTCCTAAATATTCGGAAGGAATTTTTTACAGTGAGAGCTGTGAAGATGTGGAATTCTCTCCCTGAATCAGTTGTACAGGCTGATACATTAGATAGCTTTAAGATGGGGTTGGATTGCCTTTTAGCAAGTGAGGGAATACAGGGTTATGGGAGATAGTTCATAGTACAAGTTGATCCAGGGACTAGTCCGATTGCCATTTTGGAGTCAGGAAGGAATTTTTCCCCATCTGAGGCAAATTGGAGAGGCTTCAGATGTTTTTTTTTGCCTTCCTCTGGATCAACTTGCAATTGGTTTTGTGCAATGCCCCGATGTTTTCGGAGTCTTTGAGTGAAAAATCCGAAAAAATCTTGAAAATCTGATTTTTTTCCACAAAGCAAATTTTCAGGAAAATTTAATAATAAATAAGCGTAAAAAACCAGAGCGGATTTGATCGGAGTTTGTAGCAGAAAATATTGCGATAAACTCGGACTTTGATAAATAACTCCCTTAAGGTTTCTTTCCAGATGACCTGCCTTTTAAGAACATATGAAAGAGTTTGTTATTGTCGGGATTTGAAAATATCAAAATCTATGCAATTTAGGATGCTAATAATGATGAAGGTTATTTCCTATTTATTTTAGATGTTGTGCCATTTTTAAACACTGAGGCAATGCTGTTTTATTCTGCAGCCCCTGTCTAAACTCTAGCAGATAATCAGAATCTACAAACCTTATCATTGCTTCACAGTCCAAATGTCTCTTGCTAAAAAACTTGACATGCCCCCCAATCTTCTCACCACTCAAGCACAATGGCCTCTTGGAGGGGAGACAGTACAGATCAATATAAGTACATTTCTTTTTGGAGAAGCTTGTCAAATATGCCATCTAGTATATTCATTCTATCCTCTACACCTATCCGTTTGTTGGCAACCTTGTACTGCTGATTTGTTTTGTTTTTTATTGTCCATAAAAGATTCTAGATACAGTAATCCGCATAGCTTTCTGATATCCTAGATTTCTCTGTTGGCCATCAGCCAGTAGAGCTCACAGGAAGAATGCATGTTGCTCAAACTTTTCACATTTATAGCTGTGGTTTTGAAAAGCCTGCTGCTCTGTCCAAGCACTTGGGTATAAAGGGCGCTAAAGCTTCACAAAGAAATGTTCATGTTGTAAAAATGTAAGAAACAAAGGAAGGTGAAAAAAAATGCAGCTCACAGTGGAATTCTGTAAACATAACATCAAAATAAGGGTCTGGATCGCTGACCTCCTAATGTTAAATTCCCATTATTTATAAGTCATTTCTGTGTGCCAGTTTTACTAGAAATTGTCAAAAATATTTTTCAAATGAATAAATGAACTGTGCATGAGGAATTAGCATGAACACACTTGAAAAATAACGAAGAGGATTATAACATTACATGTTACATACATATTACTAACATACATACATACATATTATAGTATCTAGTTTTCAGTCTAAAACCATAATAGGGATATTATGCTAAATTATCACTAAAGTCTTTACTTTAAAGTGGTGGATCACATTTATGTTATTTTTTTTAATATAGTTCTAAGCAGCTTTTCAGTTGGTCTTCAATATTTATTTTTTGATAGTTTCTTCTGACTCCTTTCTGCTTTCAAATGGGGGTCACTGACTCCATTAGAAAAAACGTTCTTTAAGGCTACAAATGTATGTTATTGCTACTTTTTATAACACTTTCTATTTAGACCTTCTCCTATTCATATTTCCAGTCTCTTATTCAAATAAAAGCATGGTTGCTAAGGTAATTTGTATACTAGCAACCACATTGCTAAAACAGCTAGAAAGCTGCTGAATAAAAAACTAACTACAAATTATAAAAAATTAAAATGAATTGCAATTTGTCTACATCATACTAAAAGCATGAACTCAAAGCTGAACAAGCCCTTTAAAGGGTCAAAGAGTTATTACTTCAATACCGTTTCTAAGAATGTAAAAACTGAGTATTTCTAGTGATTAAAAAAAAGAATGTTATTTCCATAACAATAAAATAAGGAAAGAATTGCATTTCTCCAAGATCAATTTCCATTGATAGTTTCATAGGTGAAAACAAGTTTCGCATGAACACACTGATTTACCAAACTGTGACTTTTTTGAATTGGGCTTTTTGTTGCCAAAAATTCAAAAAAGTGGAGCTACTTTGGGATTTATTATGCAACAAAACTGCAAAAATTCCAAATCTGAAAATACTCCAGCTAAAACGTATCTTAATTATGTAGAAGTCAATGGCAGATGCCCCTTTTACAACCAGAGGGTCTTTCTTTGATTTGTGGTATTTGAGTTTTCCTGGTGTTTTTGATGCTGGATTTTGAGCAACAATTATTAAACGTGGTTGTTGTGAGATAAGCTGGAAAAGCTGTACTTTTTTCATTTCTGATCTTTTGATATATGACTGATATTGGTGGAAATTTGCTTATTCATGGTTTCAGAAGCTTTAATAAATAGGCCTCCATGTAAAAACAGGAAGAGGATTATGACATTACATATAATGACAGTTTCTCGTTTTCTGTCTAAAACCTTTAGAAGGCTATTGTGCTATAATATCACTAAGGGTGTTCTTTTAAAGTGTTAAACCAGTGTCGGACTGGCCCACCGGGATACCAGGAAAACTTTTGGTGGGCCAAAGTGTCAGTGGGCCCTCATGCTGCTAAACTTTTGGCCTATTTCATGTCCATTCCCTATTATATGAGAACAAAGAGGCTAAATAGATGGAATAATAGATTATAGTATGCAAAGAATAGAGGTTGATTGAGGAGATGAAGAATATTAGTACTGAGAGTGGGCCCCTGGTCTAAGGTTTGATGGTGGACCCCAGGCTTAAGGTTTTTGGGTGGGCCCCTGGTGTCCCAGTCCGACACTGTGTCAAACAGTGCAATTTCTATTAATGTAAAGACTAGCAAATTCGCAAATTTTTTCGTCAAAGCGAAACGGAACAAATTCGCCCATCACTAGTAAAGACTGAGTATGTCTAAGGATTAAAAGAAAACATTTCCATTAAAAGTGTGGGATAATAAAATAGATGCCAATGTAATATTAAAGCTTTCATCAAAATAGTAAGATGTTGCAGAAATCTCATTGTTTCCATAGCAATGATGTAGGGAAGGATTGCCTTTCTCCAGGACCAAATTCCAGTTTTTTTTATTATTTAGAAATACAGGAAATAGTTTAAAACTAAACAGGATATTTAGAAGTGTAGTTATGCAACAGCATTTTATGCTTCCATATGAATATGATATCTTCTTTACTATTCTTTTACTATTGCCTATTAAGCACGAGTGCAAACTTGGCCCAGTTTTTTTATGTACTCCATATGTTGCCCATGGATAAATAAGGGCTCTCATCTTAAAATCAACCCAGTTTTCACAAAAATTCATTCCCCTAGAAGGACCAGTGAATTGAATGCATGCTTTCATTTAGAGCCCTGCTGACTTGAGTGGTAATAAAGGTTAGCAAAAGCAAACAAGACTGTCAGGAACTGTCAGGAGGGTAGGAGCCACTGGAGAAGAGCTTAGCAGTTAAAACTGCTTTAGTGTACAGCAGGAGCTCACAAGTGGTATCAGCAGGCCGTGTTAGAGAAGAGAGGAATCCGTAGACAGGCAGAGATCGAAGGGCTGGCGGAGTTCAGGCAAACCGGAAACAGGCCGAGGTCAGAAGGCAGGCGGAGTACAAGCGGTAGTCCAAAACAAGCAGGGTCGATGGGCAGGCAGAAGTCAAGCGGTGGTCAGAAACGGGCCGAGGTCAAAATCCAGGAATCAAGTTCAAAGCGAGGTATAACAGCAAAGGTTCAGGAGCAGGGAAAATAATCACCAAGCACTGTTTGCTTTTTCCGAAGATAATAAATAGGGGCAGATTGGCGACAAACGTAAGGACGCAGCGTCAGGACGCCGTGCGTCAACTTTAGCGTGCCCGCGACCGTCGCGCGTCCGAATGAACGGACGCGCGCCTGCGCAAAGACGCGGGCGCCGGAAACAGACACCGAGAATGTGCAGAAACCTGCACACCCCTGCGCCTGCGCCCAAGAGAAGACTGAGCTGCGACCAAAGGTACCTTACATTGCCCCCCCCTGAGGGGCGGCCTCAGGACGTCTAAAGCAGGCTTGTCAGGATATTTCCTATGAAAGGCTGTGGTTAACCTCGGAGCATGAACATTGTTCTTTGGTTCCCAGGAATTCTCTTCATTTGGAAAACCTTTCCACTTGACGAGGTACTGCAACCTTCTGCCACGAATTCTGGAATCCAAGATCTTTTCCACTTCAAACTCAGCCTCGCCTTGACAAGAGATAACTGGAGGAGATGGAGAAACACGACCTGGAAAGATGTTAGGCACAAATCTTTTAAGCAGAGCAGCATGAAACACAGGGTAAACTTTAAGAGAGTTAGGAAGATTTAATTCAAAGGACACAGGATTAATGACCCTCTTGATAACGAATGGACCCAGAAACTTTGGAGCCAACTTCTTGGAAGGAGAGGCGAGCCGAAGATTCAAAGAAGAGAGCCAAACCTTGTCACCAATCTTGAATTCGGGATCCTTCCCCCGTTTTCTGTCTGCGAAAGTTTTGAAATTTTGTTGAGCCTTACTTATCTGTTCCTTCAAAAAAGACGTATTTTGTTTAAGAAACTCCAAACGATCTTGTAATGTAGGAAGGTTCACCTCAGGAAGGACGTCTGGAAACATGATAGGATGAAAACCCAGATTAGAAAAGAATGGAGTCTGGCCCGTAGAAGAGTGCATAGAATTATTATAACAGAACTCAGCACATGGAAGAAGTGACACCAAATTGTCCTGCAAATAGGAAGAAAAAGTACGAATGTATTGCTCCAGCGTCTGATTAGTCCTCTCGGTCTGCCCATTGGTCTATGGGTGATAAGCTGAAGAACGAGACAAAGAGATACCAAGGGATTTACACAACACAGTCCAAAACCTTGACGTGAATTGGGTACCACGATCAGAAATAATTTCTTTAGGAAGTCCATGAAATTTAACTATTTCTTTAATGAACACATCCGCAGTCATGGCAGCAGAGGGGAGCCGGGGAAGAGGAATAAAATGTGCCATCTTGGTAAGGCGATCGACAACCACAAAAATAGTATTACACCCATTTGATGGAGGCAGTTCAACGATAAAATCCATGGAAATAGAACTCCAAGGTCTCTCAGGAAGAGGCAAGGGCCGGAGAAGACCCACAGGTTTGTTGCAGGAAGATTTGAATCTAGCACAGGACTCACACGATCGCACATAAGCAGTGCATTCCTTTATTAAAGAGGGCCACCAAAAGAGACGTCTGGCCAATTCTAAGGTCTTTCGAATTCCAGTATGCCCAGCTAAAGGATGGTCGTGAACTATTCTCAAGGCCTCCACACGAAGATTCGGTGGAACCACCAACTTATTGTTCCTTAAAAGTAAGTCATCTTGAGCCACAATATCTTCAACACCTGGATAATCTGTTGGAGCTTGAGGAATCTTCTTTAGACGATCAATAAAAGAAGACTGCAGAAGTAAAAAGTGTCCGGACTGAAGAATTGTATCAGGAACCATGGACACTTTCTCCACCGGAAAAACTCTGGACAGGGCATCAGCCTTTGCATCCTTGGCCCCGGGTTTGTACGTAATATGAAATTGGAAACGAGAGAAAAAAAGAGTGCCCATCTAGCTTGACGAGGATTTAAACGCTTTGCAGATCTTAAGTATTCGAGATTCTTATGGTCAGTGAAAATGATAAAAGGATGAACGGCTCCTTCCAATAAATGACGCCACTCTACCAAAGCACCTTTAATCGCCAACAACTCACGATCTCCAACATCATAGTTCCTTTCAGTAGGAGTTAACTTTTTAGAGAAGAATGCTACTGGATGTAAGTTGTCTTTGGGGCCAGCTCGCTGTGAAAGAATTGCTCCAATAGCTACCTCAGAGGCGTCCACTTCAAGAACGAAAGGTTTGGAAACATCGGAATGGACTAAAATGGGAGCAGAAATAAAAAGTCTTTTAAGAAGTTCAAAGGCTTGTTGAGCAATTGGAGACCAAGAAAATTTGATTTTACAACTTGTGAGGTCTGTGAGAGGTTTGATGATGGAAGAGAATTTATTGATAAACCTTCTATAAAAATTTGCGAATCCCACAAAGCGTTGAACCCCTTTTCGGTCATTCGGGGGTGGCCAGTTAATAATCGCCTCAACTTTCTTAGTGTCCATCTTGAAACCTTGACTAGAAACTTGGAATCCTAGAAATTCAATGTGAGATCTCTCAAACTCACACTTTGAAGCTTTGGCGTAGAGAAGATGTTTCCTAAGACGAAGCAAAACCTCCCTCACATGAGAACGATGATCTTCTAAAGAATTAGAAAAAACAAGAATATCGTCCAGGTATACGATGACAAATTGATCTAGTAAGTCATGAAAAATATCGTTGATGAAATATTGAAACGTGGCAGGGGCGTTACAAAGGCCAAAAGGCATGACGGTGTATTCGAAATGTCCATATCGGGAACGAAAGGCAGTCTTCCATTCGTCCCCTTCACGTATTCGAACCAGATTGTAAGCACCCCTCAAATCTAACTTAGAAAAAACTGTAGCACGACCAAGTCTTTGAAAAAGATCAGAAATGAGCGGCAACGGGTAACGATTCTTAATTGTCACCTTGTTGAGTTCACGAAAGTCAATGCAGGGTCTTAGGGAATGGTCTTTTTTCTCGACAAAAAAAATACCTGCACCGGCAGGAGAGGAAGAATGACGTATGAAGCCTTTAGCCAGATTCTCATCAATATAGTCCTTTAAAGTAGCTAACTCAGGCTCAGATAAAGGATATATTCTTCCAAAAGGGATGGATGCGCCAGGGAGAAGATCGATCGGGCAATCATAACTCCTGTGGGGAGGAAGTGAGTCAGCCGCTTTCTTGTTAAAGACATCAGCGAATTCATGGTAAACTTGTGGGACAAATTGGAGAAGTTCATCATCGGAAATGGTTGCACCCAGCATCTTTGGAAGAAAACAATTCAGACGACAATAATCCGAGTTGAAGAAAACTGTTCCAGCCTGCCAGTCAATAGTTGGATTATGAGCCCTCAACCAAGGAATGCCAAGAATTACGGGAAAAAGAAGGTTTTCCATCACATCAAACTTTATTAATTCAGAGTGACCCCTTAATGAAGAAGCCAAAATATATGGGGTTTCTTGAGAAACAGAACCAGAAGAAACAAAATTACCATCAGCCATTCTAACAGGTATTGGCTGGGCCTTGGAAATAAAAGGAATCTTGTATTGACTCGCGAAGTCTTGGTTTATGAAGCACCCACAAGCTCCGGAGTCGATTACGGCATCCACCTCAATCTTTCTTTGGTTCAACTGCAAAGAGAGACGTAGAAGAACATAAGACTGGAGAGAGGGAACCAAGGGAGTATTAGGAGATTGCTGTGAGAGGAAATTACCATTGGGTCGAGTGGGGCAATTTCTTAACAAATGTCCAGACAGACCGCAGTACAGACATAAATTCAGCCGTCTTCGTCGCAGTCTTTCCTCCGTGGACAGGGTTCTGCGTACCACCCCAATTTGCATGGGCTCGCCATCAGAAGAAGGAGAAACAAGGACTGGAGGAGGAGCTGTAGGAAGCACCCATTCATGGCCCCATGCCTGACTTGGCATACTGGACCCTCTTTCCTGGCGTCTCTCCCTTAATCTTCTATCAATCTGAATGGCAAGAAGAATCAACTCTTCCAAAGAACCAGGAAGACCCACTCTAGCCAACTCATCCCTGAGTTGATCGGACAAACCCTTGCGAAACTGATGCCGGAGGGCTCTGTCATTCCACAAGGTGTCTGGTGCCCAACAACGAAAGTCCGTCACATATTCCTCCACAGGTCTACGGAGTTGACGTAAATTACTAATAGCCACTTCAGCAGTCTCTACTTTATGAGGATCCTCATAGATCTTGGATAACGCCTGGATAAAGGAATCAGTGGAGGCAAGAAGAGGGCTATTCTGTTCCAACAAACGATGGGCCCAGGCTTGTGGTTGTCCTTGCAAAAGGGAAATCATAACCCCCACTCGGATCTGATCTGTGGCGTGAGAGTGAGGCTTGAGGGTAAAGAGGAGGCGACAACCATTAATAAAAGTTCTAAAAGTCTTGGGATCGCCAGAAAATTTGTCGGGCATCGCTACCTTGGGTTCCCCATGAGATGCACTAGCAGCTGCAGTTCCTGAATCCGACTGTCCCGAGGAGGAAGGAGACGAGGCAGCAGTGGACATCCGAATGTCTTGAAGTTGTCCTTGGACATTCTGATAGTCTCCTCGAAGATCTCTCACAACGCGGGTCAGAGCAGCAATCTGTTGAGACAGATCGACTAGAGTTGGCAACTCTTCTGATGGCTCCATTCTGGCTTGGTGATTCTGTCAGGAACTGTCAGGAGGGTAGGAGCCACTGGAGAAGAGCTTAGCAGTTAAAACTGCTTTAGTGTACAGCAGGAGCTCACAAGTGGTATCAGCAGGCCGTGTTAGAGAAGAGAGGAATCCGTAGACAGGCAGAGATCGAAGGGCTGGCGGAGTTCAGGCAAACCGGAAACAGGCCGAGGTCAGAAGGCAGGCGGAGTACAAGCGGTAGTCCAAAACAAGCAGGGTCGATGGGCAGGCAGAAGACAAGCGGTGGTCAGAAACGGGCCGAGGTCAAAATCCAGGAATCAAGTTCAAAGCGAGGTATAACAGCAAAGGTTCAGGAGCAGGGAAAATAATCACCAAGCACTGTTTGCTTTTTCCGACGATAATAAATAGGGGCAGATTGGCGCCAAACGTAAGGACGCAGCGGCAGGACGCCATGCGTCAACTTTAGCGTGCCCGCGACCGTCGCGACGTGCGCGCTTCCGAACGCGGGCGCCGGAAACAGACGCCGAGAATGCGCAGAAACCTGCACACCCCTGCGCCTGAGCCCAAGAGAAGACTGAGCTGCGACCAAAGGTACCATACAAAGACAAGTAAAATCATAAATCATAAACAGTATGAAAATAAATCACTTGTGGTGTAAAACACCTGGCACCATTTAAGTTATGTAAAAGATTAAAACAGAATACAAAGCTGTGATAGCAGCATCCCATTAAAAATCTTTTACACTCTCTAGATAAGGATCCCTGTCATGGTGGAAGGAGACATTGGGGAAGATTCACTAAAGGGCAAATTGTCGCACACATCGCACCACTTCCCCAGGCACAAATTTGCTACCACTATGCTAATTCACCAATATGCAAAGTTGCACTCTGGGCACCAAACTTTGATGACTTTTTGCTAGCATTACTTCGGCAGTGCGAGCATTTCATAGCGAAGATGCACTAGCATTCGTTTGTGCCTAGCAAAAATTTGCTAGTGATCTTGCGCTTAGGTCAATTTGCATACGAATATTATAAATGTTGGTGCAAATGCTTGAAGTTACCACTTTTTCTTACAATTGTCCAGGGAACCTTTATAAAGACAAGAGAGTTAATATAATGCCCTACACATGAGCCCACTGTAAAATGAATGTTCCAGATGTTATGAAATGTCTGGAGAAAACCAGTTACCCATAAAAAGTTTGTCGGACTTTTGCAGGCAATTCCAATTCAGAAAAGAAAAAGTTGCCAGCGTTTTTGGAACTTTAATGCATTTTCGGCACATAGGATATGATGTAAGTGACAGAAGATTAAGGAAGCTCTAGTTTCTTTTTAGCACTTCGCCTGGTCTGACGTAGCGAGGTCAACTCTGGCAAAAGAGGCAACGTTGAGTAAAATCTGAACTTTAGTGAATTTGCTAAAAGTCGCCTGGCAATAGAGTGCGAATGAATGCTAGCAACAGTATCATTCGCTAGCGAATTGGCGATGTCCCTGCGGGTGGAAACGCAGACTAAAAGTCGCTAGCATTAGCCACTTTGCTCTTTAGTAAATTTGCCCCATTTTAAATTACAGACTCTGCTCCTCCCCTCCCATTCTGCTGGAGGGAGATTTTAAAAAAAACACTGCCCGGAGAATAAAGGAGCACAATCTTCCCTGCACTGGACTAGAGTTTTGGTTCAGCTGTTTGAATATAACCTCATCCCCTGACCAATGTGGAGGGATTTCTGCCTGCCTGTTATTGACACTGCCTGGGACTGTAACCTGTGTGGACTTACCTATCTCCTACGGGTGTGTTTCCATTTAAATCCTGTTGTATTCCGTCTTGGTGTCAGGTGCACATGCACCTCTTGCTGAACCTATAACCATTACAGTTCCCTTTGTCTAGATCTTTGACCCTCAGATTTTCTGACAGGAGTAGGACATGCTTCTCATACTAAAATATTGAAATATCCGAATAGCTGGATATCTCTGCATGTGTTTTCTTTTCTATCTTCAACCAGGTCAGCTCTTCATTATGTTTAATAAGATGAAATTAAAATTATATCCCCAGTTTCCCTTGGAAACATTTTCTAAATGCTTTTCCAAATTTCTGCAATATGTATCCATGGTAATGTGCAGTGTTTGAGGCTTGTATAAATGTAGACCTCTTTTGTTTGAGCCGATGCAATTTTGAGACTTGTGCCAACAATTCTGACTGCAAATTCAAAAAGGGTAAGGTAAATTTGAGGACAAGAGGTAAATTGTATATTTCCATGAATTTGGGAAGGCTCCAAAAACTTGTCATCTACTACAATGGACATCAGGCATTTTTGTCCTAGAAATGGTTTGTTTGTCTTAATTGACCGGGCATTTGCATTGTCGCTATCTAATAAAACTTTTTTAAAAATGGCACAACTAGTTTTGGATACCAAAATCCTGGAAGCAAATTTTATTTAAATCATGACACTAATGTAAGCTACGAAAACATAAGACTATTGGGGGACAACTTATCTTAACGTTGATTTTAGTAACAATCAATCAAGTAATTTATTAGAATTGAAATATTATAATGAAATCACATTGAAAGTTAGATTCTTATAATTGTGGTAGTTTGAGATTTCTTTCAGACTTCTTCACCAAGAATAACATTCACAATAATTGTATTGAATTAATGACAGAAATATGACTACGTTTGGAATTGAAGAGAGGAGAGAAAGATATCCCTTCTTGGTCACCTAAACACCAAGGACAAAGGATAGATCCCAAGTAACCCAAGATTTGTATTAGAAAAAGAGTTATTTCAGAGTATCGGTGAAATGCGCGTCGGCTTCATTGTTTTAAACAAACGGTTCATACCATTTTTAACTATTTTTTCTGCAAAGCAAATTTGGTGCTACTTTGTTAACCTGACTCTTGAGACCTCTTCTTTAATCTTTTAATCTGTTTTCTCTGGGATTTGTGGTTTTATAGGAAGTTAGCTCTTAAGACAAGCTAGACAAGGTAAATTTGAGACCACAGTCCCAGAAGCACTGACTTCTCCCACTTTGTGGGGTCCCGTAGTTAGCCAAATGACAAGTTAGATTAGACGGGACTTCTCCACCAACCTAACTTTCCTTTTCCTACGTCTCTCAGGAAATCTGAGTGTTTGTATCATTTTTTAATTGGATGAAATTGATAATCAAATTTTTGGCACTGTAGCACTTTATTAATTTTCTAAGTAGTAACTACTCTCTCTATTTTTAAACTTCATCAAGCACTGATGATTTTCTTTTTTCCTGAATTAAGCATCAATTCAGCACTGATTCACTTTAGTAATTTTTGGTACACTTAATTAATTGAAGCCTCAACAGAGGTTAATCATTTAATTGAATTACATGTATGTACTAGCACTTTTATATTTATAATTAATTATTTATTTGGAGGGAGTAAGGAACACTATAGGAGCGAATTGGTTTAAGTGTTTAACACAATACTAATTAGTAGTAGGGGATTATTATTACCCCTTACTCTGAAATAACTCATGTCTATTACAAATCTTGGGTTACTTGGGATCCATCCTATGTCCTTAGTGTTTAGGTGACCAAGAAGGGATATCTTTCTCTCCTTTCTTCAATTCCAAACGTACTGACAAAGTCAGATCCCTTTCTTCGTCATTCGAATATATCTGTGCACAGATCTGTTTTCCTTCTAAACCAATAAATATGACTACTGCAACCATTTGTTTTTCAACATGTGCTAAGTGTAAGCCACACGAAAACACAGAAATCACTATTTCTTAAGCAACATTTTCTAAAATACCAGTGTAAGAGCTCGTGTTTGCGAAATAGACACTTGCTTATGACTTACCAATACATATACTAATCAAAATAACAAATACAGAAAGAGTGTTACTAAACAATTCACAATAACCCTTTTGAAATAAAAAATAACCAATGTGGTATAAAGGGGATACATTTAGGGGCAGATTTATCAAAGGTCAAGGGGAACTTTCAAATGAAAAAAATTTAAATTTCAAGCTATTTTTTGTGTACTTCAACGAGGGAATATTCCATATTAGATTTGAATAAAATTCAAAAATTTGAATATCGAAATTCATCATTTACTGTTTCTTTAAAAATTCGACTACGACCATTTGCCAACTTAAACCTGCCGAATTGCTGTTTTAGCCCATGGGGGACCTCCTAGAACTTATTTGGAGTCAATTGGTGGACTTTTTTTGGGGAAAAACTTTGAATCTAATTCAATCAAATGTGCTATTCCTTCGATTTGAATTATTCAAATTTGGCCAAATATGGACCTATTCGATTGAAAACAGACCTGTTTGATTTTTTTCAATTCGAAATTCGACCCTTGATAAATATGCCCCTTATTGTTGAACCAAGATAATTATAGCAAGCTTTCAGAACCTTTTAGTTTTTTTTTTTTACAAGCTGATTACCTGAAAGAGGAACTAAAACATTCTAAAAGCTTGCTATGATTATCTTCTTTATCACCTATACCATTTTTGTTATTTTTTTTATTACAAAGATGCTACCATGCAACATTTTGACTGGCTAACTATGTTTGTTAGCCAGGTGGGATTTTTGTGATGGTTTTATTTAGAATGTGCTATGGAACTACTCCATCTTCCTCACATATAATGATGAGAAACTCTGTGCTTCACAGATGAGTTTCATTATATAGTTTGTTGCTGGGATTTCATCTGGATCCTAGCTATTGTTTAAAAAATAAGTACTTTCAAACGTTTTCTGGGGCCATGACAGTGCTGGCCACTAGCAGGGACCATGTCTGATGGGATTATTTTTGGGTAGCCAGAGCTCTACAAATTATAAAATGAGTAGTTTTGTTTTGTTTTATTTTTTCTTCCATGGAATTTACCCATGTTTATGACAGTATATATTTACTTTTAAATCAATCAATATCTTTAAATATCAATACCAGTTCTCTGACTGTTTTATAGCATGTGCAAAGCAATTGCAAATCAATGCAGCCCTCAATAGATAAACAATTCTCCAGTGAGGAATCTCTTAGGTTAAAGATGAGCATAAAAATTGTTGGAAAACGCTGTAAGCTATAGAAGCCTAAAAAAAAAGTGAAAAGCAAAATAACAATAGAGAGGTAAGAAAATGTACTTTCCTTAACAATAGGCAAAAAAGAGAAAGAATGAAAAGCGTAACAGTGGAACAAAAGCAGTTAAAATATTCATATGTAACTTTCAGTTAGGATAGAGATAGGCAGTGTTGCAAATATAGATACAGTATAGAGGAAGCAGATATGGGGAGTTGGGGAAAAGGGGGGCCTGGGCAATGGGGTCAGCTTCCTCACTGAAAACTTGCAAGTAGGGAGGGGAGAGCCAATGAGGTTGACTTTCATGAAGGAGCGCATGCACTCAGGTGGGCGGCAGGGGAAGTTGCAATCTGAACCAGTTCCCATCAAAGATTTTTCAGGGGGGGCAGTGTTGTTTAGCTGCTGAAGACAGGGGTCATCACTGATTATAATGTATATACAAGAAGTGGATACAAGAAGTGATAAGAAAACTGAAAAGATAACCTTACTATAAGGGGGTTATTTACTAAAATCCCAAAATTTCTCAGTATTTTCTTAAAACTAGTGATGGGCACTTGCGAATAAATTTGCGAAAATCAAAATTCACCGGTGAATGTGGCCAGTTTATGTGGGCAGTTTAGCAAATTTTTAGGTGAAGTGAATTTGCCCATCACTACTTAAAACGACTTAGACCAAATACCAGTGGACTTTACCATATTTATCAATACATTTTCACAAAAAAATGTGGTGCCGGAAAATATTTGATGAAATAGCAAAAAAAATCGAATTTTTTTTTCAGATTTGACACCCGAAAACTTGCCCAAAAACCACAAAGTATTTTGATTTTTGTACGAAACCCAGTGCAGATCAAGATACCTTTAAAATGTAAATGGGACATCTGCCATTGACTTCTCCATGACCTCAGCAATATGTTTTTATTCAGACTTTAACACCATCTGGGTTTGCTAAATCACAAAAAAATTGCAGTTTTTTTCCTCAGAAAAAATGGGATTTCTCTTTTAAAAGTCTGAAAAAAATCAGACATTAGTAAATAACCCCCTAATTATTTACAGTGGCAGTAGGAGCAGCTCTAGTTTACTCACAAAAATGATATATTTAAATGTATTTTAATGATTTCTAGTGATCGGTGAATTTGGGGCATTTCGATTTGCGGAAAAATTTGCGAATTCCCAGGGAAATTCACAAAACTGAAAAATTTGCGAAAAGTCGCCGGCGTCTCGTTATTGATGCCGGTCGTCCAGGCATCAAAAATGCTCTTGCGTCCACTGACGAAAATGTGCTGGCGTCCATTTTTTTTTTTGACAATGACGAATTTTCTCTGCAGTTCTCGCAAATTTATTCCAGTTCTTTTATTTCTTTCCTTCTCTTTCGCCTTGTCATGTGAGAAAAATATATTTTTGACACTAAAATGTATTGTATAAAATTGCTCTGTATTGTACAATTATAGATGTTTTCTTGCAGGAAATAAGTAAAAAAAAAAAAAAAAAAGTTTATGGAGGAAATTCGTGCTAAAAAATGTCTTAATGTCTTCTGTAAGGTATTAGAAATGTCATTCTAGGGACAATTAGTTGAATTTTTCTGGCTGTAAAATACTTAAAGAAACTATCAAGACAAAAATGAAATATGCTATGTGTGTAATTACAGTTTTGTAATTACAATTGCTGACAAATCAGTGTTGTTTTGTTTGAAAGATATTATACTGCTATGTGTCCTTCTGAGACAGCAACATTTTCGTCACCCTATTGCCTGGCCTATGACTGCATCAGAGTTAAAATAACAGGCATTCATATCCCATGAAGAAGCCTGCATTAATAGATGCTGCATGGGGAGCTAGGTATCTGTCTACATTCACCAGTATGCTGGGGGCATTGGAGTTTTGCATTATCTAAACATGTCATATCCATAGCCAGCAAGCAAGTGTTTGTAAGACATTTTTTAAAATTAGTCTCAATGTTAACACCTAGAATTCCCCAGACACAAGTAGTAAAGGACTGATTTTGGTTTTCTTGCTAATGTAAAAATGTGTGTGTTTGTCCAGTGGGTTATGCATATGGATGTATGTATAGGCTAAGATGTGTAAATGTAGAAACATTATGCATCCCTCAGAATCATTATGCATGAGTCTATCCCAGTGGCACAGAACCATGTGGAGTATAGTTTCTCATTTTCATCTGTGAATCTAGCATTGGTGAATATACCACTCTCTATTAAAACATTTGAACTGTAACATGGCAACAAGCACCCAAGGCACAGAACAAAGGTATAGTGGACTTAAAGGGGACCCGTCACCCAAAATTATTCAAAATCCTATTTTATCAGATTAGTCAAGGAAAATGAACTTTAATTACACTATATAAATTATTTGAATCTTGTTTCCTTCAGTCTGGGAATTCATAATTATAGCAAGCAGAGAGGCGCCATTTTGTGGACACTGTTATTAAGACAAGTCTGGTATCATCTCAGAATCTTGTTTGTGCACCAGAATGGGGGACCCGATGTCCATCCTCATGCCCTGGCCACACAGTTACATGGTAAAGAGAACTGGGGGGAATGTGTGGGGAGCAGTGAAATCTAGGAAGTGCTGAATTGAAAGTGAAAGTAATTGTCTGCCCACCTCTATGCCATGGGCATAGAGGAGGGGCAGACAATATTTGATTGACAGCTGAGATTATTAAATGATCTTACAACAGCTATGAATGCTTAAATAAAAAATAGAAATTGGATTTCATGTTTAATTTGAAAAGGACTTTTATTATACAGATTTTTGTGTCTGGGTGACAGGTCCACTTTAATAGCATTAGTCTTGATGTACTGTTTAGAACCAACATATACTGTATATTACAGAATCTATGGGAAGTGTTATCCAGAATTTTAGGGATCTTCATAGGAAATACAAAACCACTGCTCTAAAATAAAATGTGATATTTCTCCTACAAAACATGGTTGTTTGGAGCCATCCATACACAAAGAAATAGAACGTGTGGATAAAAAAAAATATTCATAGATATATTATCCAGGCTTCCATAAATGTACAGTATCTGGATAAACATTCTATATGATAATGACATATTTCTGAATAGTTGGGCTTTCTGTCTCTTTTTAATCTAAGATTAAAGTGTAGACCACTAAAGACACATTAAGCAAAACAGAAAAATTATTGGACCCATAATTTCCTTTAGTTGTTCGTAAAAGGGACGAAGAGCTGGGCTATGTTACCCATAAGCTCTACTAAGATTTCCAAAAGTTAGATTGCAAGTCAAATAATTATGATGTGGCTGTCTGGCATTAGTTATGCTACAGTAATGGCAGGCCCCACATTTCAGTTGGTTTAAAAGAGCTGCAGCACATACATTTCTACAATACATACTGTATGCATAACAAGTGGCATATTCTAATTCTAATCTGTCATAGTCTCTATGTACTGTAGGCAGAATAAGTGGTTGAAATCAGTTAAATGACCCTTAAAAAAATAAAAATCCAGTCCAGTAAGAGATCACAATTATGTACTTAGAACCTCTATCTGTAGCTGTGCAGCTCAATTGTTTGCATATAGTGGAACATTTATTCATTATACTGCATGATCATGGGTCAGATTACACGAGTTTATGATGTCATTGAAAGAGGTAAAAGCACATGAATATCACAATTCCCCTTGGTAACTCTTTAAAAATATTCTCTGATTACAAACTTTCCAAAGCAGTCACAGTTTCCAAAGGTTATTGCCTGGTTCTCGCAAAGTATAAATGCAACCTTTGTATTTAAATTTAAAATTCACGAAGAACACATCTATAATGCACATTAATGAAAGCAGTGTTGTGCCAGTATTGGTGCAGAGCAGGCAAGTGGCAGTTGACATTACTTAGCAAGTGCCTACAATTACACTAGAATTCTGCTAAAAAAAGCTAAATCGTGGATAAAGACATGGCTATTAGTATATGTAAATGCAAAATGCAATGTGTTCATAAATAAGCCCTCTGTAACAAGTATCTTCAATCAGATGGAATTATATCCTTTAATAGCAACAAAAAAGCAACAAAAAATCTGTTTTCCCAGAATATAAAACCGTTGTTTCGGAGTATATTTGTCCTGTGTTCTCTAATCTCTTTCATTTGACTTTTTGGTTTGACCAGTATATTTAAGTTTACAACCACAGGTTAAAGGACCAGTAACGTCAAAAATTTTTACAAAAAAATTCGTTAGCATACAACGAAAAAAAAACACCAACACAAATTAAAATTTAAAATAGCAAAGCCTTTATTAAGAAATAACTTACAGAAACTCCACTTCCTGTCCTCTTCATAGATGGCGAAAGGGCGACCATCCATCTGCAGCTCTCGATTTCTCCTCCTGGCTATACACTGACAGCGTGTCCTCTGCCCGATCGCCTTCTCCAGCTCTTCTTCATCCAGCAGCAGTATGAAGGCGATGTCTCTTGCTCCTCCGCTCCAGGAATGCAGCCCTGACTGCCGACCCCGTGCCCACTCCGTCACTGTCAAGGCAGCTGAAACAAAGCAGCCGCAAAACTTGTTTAATCAATATATATCCATTTACAGCTATAGTTTTCTAATGTGTTTACATAGTTATGACAAACTGTGATAGATGAAAATGAATTGTAGGGACCCGTAGGGTTAATAGCCCCTATGGCTTTAAATCCCTACAGGTTCAGTTCCCTTAGTTGCTGGGCAGAAATGAATGTAAGTTCATTTGAATATATGCTATTAGCTAGCAGGTAGTGCAACCACTTCCTGACTCACTTTGATATAGTGCTGGGAAAGGAGTAGCACTTCCTCTTGGCCTTCCACCTTAGAAACAGGGTGTATGCCTGCTTTGGGCCTGGGAATGGGCTCAGTTAAAGTCAGGGTACAGGACCCCCTGAATGAGGCATTAGATAGTGCAGGTGTATCTTCTGTATCAGTAAGCTCTAGGAGTGTAAAGATGGCCATATACTATTGTTTGGCGATCTCTTAACCTTGATATGCCCACTAACGGCTGGGCGATATCGTGTTAATTTGAATGTTTGGGAGGACCCATCTGGAGCCCCCACACAGGGGGAGATAAGCTGCCAAATCGGTCTAAAGGACCAACTTCAAGTTAGGGTGAGTTAGAAAGAGCTGTTCTGAGCTCCAACATAAAAGTGGCACTTTTGGAGGTATCTCTCCCAGGTCATATTGCCTGTATTGCAGGGATCCCAGTGGAGAGGGACTCGGGATAGAGAATTTCCTTGAGGTGATCCAGGCCACTATGGGGTGTGTCACAGGGGTGAAGTGAGATTCCTGCCATGTCTGTCCAAAGGTTCAGCCTGTGTTATGCTCTGCATGTGATGTTGCCTGTACCACTCCCCTGAAAAATTGTGCTGTGAGTAAACCCTGTGCATGTATGTTCAATAAACAATTTCTGTTTTCTTGTGTGCAGGGACCTCTAGTGCCCTATGTCTTTATTTTTCTGTATAGCAGCAAAAGAGGCGTAGTTGCACAACGGCCTCATCTTCCTCTTCCAGTTTGTGGAGGCCCACTCTGGGTGAGAGAGTTGAGTGTAACCCATGCTCCACTGGTACTATGTAGTTTTTGAGCAGAAATAAAGGTTACAATATCGAATAACTTGATTCCATGCAATTGGATATTATCAAATCCATAAATTATTTATATTAGTAGTTCTACATACATGGTATTCCAGTTTGAACCCATGTAATCCAATTACATTTCAATTTTGTATTTTTCACACACATTCATCTAGTTGTAGTGTACCATTGTACTTGACTCACAGTGCATTGATCTATACACTGTAGTATAGGTGGTGCTTGGGGAGAGAGCCTCACATGCAAAACCCGCCATCAATAAAAGTAATTCAAAGTAACCATGTACTGATGTACATTATCATAATCGACATACATTATCACAGGTGATCAATATTTCCTAGTCATTTTGCTACCATAACATACCCAAAACAATTGTATATGTATATATATATATATTATTCTGCCGAATAACCAATATAAGCAAAATCTTGCTATACGTGGACTTTTCTTTATTATGTAGATTAACTTCATTACTGGTATTTAAAATTCTGATTTACCTTCAACTAAAATCACTTAATAGAGTAACAAAATAATGCCATTTTACTGTATATCTGATCTAAATAAAACTATTACATTAAATGATTTATTAAAACAAAATATACATACCCAGTAGAAAAAAACAAACATTGTCCACAGGGCCAGTTTTATCCTTGGTAAACAACTGTCTTTGATCATGACCATGTTCTTGCTTATTGTATTGTAAACATGCCTTAATTATCAAAACAACAATAGACACTAGTACAACACATATACGAGGGAAACAAGATACAAAGGATGAAAATGCTTTTTAAATCCTACTGTGCTGGTAGTGTTATTAAAATGCCCAGTTTATTTGCATTTGTCTGTCAATTGCAGTAAGTTACAAGGTGCCTCACTTTGAGTAATAGAAAGTGGTTATGCTGGAAAATGACAGTTCACAGTGATTGTGATTACTGCACATATTTTGAAAGTCTAACTGAATCTGAACTGAATTATTTGCTGAATAATGATCTGCAATGACTCATAGGGGCAAATTCACTAAGATTCGTAGTTGCGCCAGGCGTAACTTCGCCGCACTTCGCCACACTTCGCCAGGCATAGTTTCGCCAGCGCTTCGCAAATTCACTAAAATCCGAAGTTGCGCTCAGGGGTAGCATAAGGTTGCGAAGTTGCGCTAGCGTTGATTCGCTAAGTAAAGCGAAATGACTATGAAGATTTTCATTCATCCAGGCCATAGTACATCTAGTATAGGTCAATCTAAAAACAACTGGACTTGCTGAGTAATCAATGAAGACGTTTCACTACTCATCCGAGCAGCTTCTTCAGTTCAACTGACTGGTAAGTAAAGTGAAGTTATGCTAGGGAAGGCTAATTTGCCTACGGCGCCAAATTCTAATTTCAATGGAGGAATACGTATCAGCACTACAAATGGCTAGAAAAGCTTCAAAACATCAGATAAAAATTTTATTTTGCCCTACACATGTGCCCACTGTCTAGGTAAGTTGCCATGAGTCAGGAGATGTAGGGGGGAAGGAGGGGAGCCCCAAAAAAAATTTAGATCTTTTTCAGCCTATCACCCATCATGTAGAAAACATGCCAGCGTTTTTTGGGACTTAGAAAAAATTTTGACTTTTTTGAAGCAATCCCTATCTACTCTATTGCGCTTCGCCTGGTCTGAGGTGGCGAAGGAAGTCTAGCGTAAAAGGTAGCGTTCAGTACACTGCGTGCGTTAGTGAATTTGCGTAGTTTCGGCGCTAGCGAAACTTCGCCAGGCGTAAGGGTGCGAAGTAACACTAACGAAACTACGCCAGTGTTCGTTAGTGAATTTGCACAGTAACGAAAATGCCAAACGCTAGCCAAGCAACGCTAGCGTTCGGCGCTTCGGCGCTTAGTGAATTTGCCCCATAGCCTCCTAACTTCTTTACATTAACATTGCCTTGTGTTCCTGTAAAGCAACCAGCTATGAAAACAGGCAAAACTTCTCATATTTGGAGCATAATTTAAAAACTATTAATAGGCTTATTTCAACTGTGAGGTTGGAATTGTACCATAAGGGTGGTACAGATTTGCAAAATTGTCTCGGCTTAACATGTTTTTAAAAGAGCTTAGTAATAATTTCTGTTTTCTTTGTGAATCCCTTTTCAAGTTTTTGTAATTGTGTAATTAATCAAAATGTTGTACAAACTTCAAGGTTAGGTATGTAAAACATGAGCTTTGACAACCGCCTCCAACCCCATGGTTACTGAAACAGTAATATGTGGAGAGGTGTTAATATATTAATTTTAGAGGTATCATAGGTACTTAATTATATAAACTGTTAAAGGGCCAAACAGAAATAGTCCTTACCTATCCCATTTTAGTGAGAAGGAGTATGTCTCTTTTACTACATACAGCTTAATCTGGTTTATGGTTAAACAGTCTTGCCACCCCTATTGTCAGGTAGAGAAATTAAAAAGAGATTGGGCCCAATACATATTGTTGTGAATAGTGTAACTGAAAAAAGTTGTACATAACATATAGGTCTGGGCCAAACTGGCCAGGTGCCCTAGGCAACACTGCTGCTCCACCATGCATGTGTGAGCTTGGAGATACGTGACCACTTTGCAGGAAGAGCTACAAGAAAAGAGGGCAAACAAAGGGGTAAGTGATGGAAGAGGTACATGCCTAGCCCCCCCCTCCCCTTTGTGGCCTAGGCTTGTGCCTCTTCTGTCTTCCCCTAGTTCTGACCCTCAAACATAAATATAGCTATCATAATTTAGTAATAGTAGGTGATATCGAAATTTATGGAGATATACCATCTTAATAAGGTTTATTCATCCCCTCACAGCATAAGGGGGAGTTTTGCCCAAACTTCAAGGTTGGAGGCAAATTTTGAGATTATGAGGTCACGGTTGTGGGGGGGTCTAGGTGTTTATTGTGTCCAAGATATTTAAATCCTTGAACCCTTTAATTAGAGGACATTATAGACAGATAATGGGATATCTGTTTTTTTCCATAAAAGTCATCATCACACCAGAACAATTTAAACAATGTAAATGGTTTTTCACAATTAGGGCAGTGAGGATGTGGAATACACTGCCGGATGATGTTGTGATGGCTGATTCTGTTAATGCCTTTGAGAGTGGCTTGGATGATCTCTTGCAAAAGCATAATATCCAAGGCTATAGCGATACAGGTATGGGACCTGTTCTCCAGAATGCTCAGGGTTTTTCGGATAAGGGACCTTTCCATAATTTGGAAAACTTGAAAACCATGTAAACATTAAATAAACCCAATAAACTGGTTTTGTTTCCAATAAGGTTTAATTATATCTTATTTTGGATCAAGTACAAAGTACTGTTTTATTATTACAGAGAAAAAGGAAATTTGGATTATTTGATTATAAAGGAGTCTATGGGAGATGGCCTTTGCATAATTCTGAGCTTTCTTGATAACGGGTTTCCAGATAACAGATCCCATACCTGTACTAAAATCTACATGATGCCTTCTAATACTATGTTATACTATGACAAGTCATTTTTGGGAGATTTGTTGCCCACAGAAGTGCAGATTTAACCAAATCAGTCTTACTGTGTGCCATCACCCTAGCTGCCTGCTCAAAACTACATTGGCGACCTTTGCAACTTTAGATTCCATATTTAAAAAAAAAATCTGAATTTCTAAATTCTACGTATAGAAAAAAGAATATTAAATTTGGTGCGAATAGATTTAAAATGGCAGCCAGGAACATTCCAATCAAGCGTTACAAAAATGGAAGTCGGCTAAATGCCACTTGTTAGAATATCTTCCTTGCCTTCTTTACTTAACTGCAGAGAATACAAATGACAAGGAATGCAAAATCGAATTAGTTTGGTAATTATTTTTCTTATTAATAACCCTCAGGAATGCAGAAACATTTATGCTGTTGTTCCTGTTTTGAAAACCTTTTTCGGTGAATATGAACTGTCGAACCCTGCAGAATAACTTGTTCGTTTTCATTACACCTGTGACATTTACATATTTTGTAGTTTCTCTATCCTCTAAATAAAACCAAGGATTTTATTCTGCAGTTTATCCTACATGGTAATGTTCCATCCACTGCCTTAATTCATGTCTCATCATCAAAGTTTCATCAAAGCTCTGTCAAATGCATCAAAGTATTGTATTACTCTTGAGGTTTTAAACCTCTATAATATTTTCAGATTTCTTACTATCTCTCAGTGAATGCTAAGCTTCCTTGGCAGAGTTTGAAACATTTATATGTCACCAAATACCTATTTTGCTTTGAAAGTAACCTTGGCTAATCAGATATAATGAAGTTGCTGTTAATTGAAAACGGTA